>MU622256.1:225097-240370 GCA_025399235.1 Backusella circina FSU 941
ACACATATATTTACCACAGTCTATTTATATGAATTATATAGACAATAATGGTCGAGATTACTCATTTATTACCTTCGTTTTTTTAGTAGTTGTTTACTTCGAGTGAGGTTAATGGTCAAAGTATAGTAATCAGTTTAATAAGTTTTACTTTCTATTAACACTCATATATTTTGTCCTTAGACAACTTACTACCCTGGCAATGGATTTGTGATTTTCTCTTATCGTACCGCAACGAAACTATATCTGAAACATTGATTTATTTGGCCTAGGTCAGAATAAATCATGCTGTTTACGGTAGGTATCTTTAACTCACTTCATAAATGATATCGTTTTTTAGATTCAGTTGTCAATGGTTATGATAGATATCTTAACAATAAGATACTCATAAACTGACATTCATAAGTGTATTATTGTCTCAAACTTCATATATTTATGTAAAGGTAAAGATATATACATTGTGACAAATACGTATCAGTAAAATTTATATCTTTATTTTCGCTAGTAAGGTTCACATTTTGTATCACTCCTCTTTTAGTGTTACTTAAATTTTATTCGTCCAGGTTTTCTCTTACGAAATATTCTTTTCTTTCCCCTCTCTTCCCCCTTATCTCTACATAGATAAGTATATTTGTTGGTATATAGTTATCCGCCTTGAATTTTTTGGAACATGCTTTGAGAACAGTGCGGTTCAAAAACGTAGTTAACATTGAATGAGTGAAAAGGAAAAGAGAATTATTATTCTTAGGAAAGAGAGAGGAATAAATAAGATAAAATCAATGATAGCAACCATAATTTGTATATATTCTCGTATATCGTCAATTTCCTTATTGCTTAAGTGGAAAAAGAAAAAAGAAAATCCCTTTAGTAAGAGAGTAAATGTTTGTGTTATATATGTATATATATATATATATATATATATATATATATATCCCTTTAGTAAGAGAGTAAATGTTTGTGTTATATATGTATATATATATATATATATATATATATATATATATATTAATCCTTTGTTACAGTTTGTAACGGCTCGAGTACTCTTTCGCATTCAAGAACTTAAATGATTCTTAGAACGGACAAAGACCGATTTCATTACATAAACGTTATTACATCCGAATTACCTCACGTAAGTTAGCTAAGTTGGTGGCCCCTTTACCTTTTAATAACATCAACTAAGGTTTTCGTGAGTTTATGAAGTGCGACGGACATTTTATATACTTTAAGAACTTCTTTTACATTCACGCAAAACATCACTATATAGTTAAATTTTATGATTGTTACTAAGTATTATTTTGGTCCAATGTACATGCCTATTTATGGTAATTACTATCCTGTTGTTTCACATGAATTTCAGCGGTAAGAAGAAAAATCACTAACTTTTATATCTTTTCTTTTCTGTTGGAATAGGTAGTGATCTTCGGTAAATAAAGAACTGCGGAACAGTCCTAAGAAACATATGCACTATTTTGCTATAAAATGACTATAACTTGTATAAAGAGATGACTTTTGATATGTATAATCTGAAACATTCAAGTGAACATACTTGCATTTTCGTGAATTCATAGAATTTAGTAAATTAGAGATGTGTTTGTGTTATATAATTTATTTAATTTCATCATTTGCTTGGATAGATCCACTGGGGTTGTTCATTTCTCTAAATATTTTATCTGTATAATTGACAAAACAACAACAAGTTAATACAATACTCAAGCAAGAAGAAAACACTGGCTTTCTTCTATTTTTGTACATTGTGTGTTCATTTTAGTTGGTATTAGACCAAAATAAGTAGTAGATCTTTGCATTGTTCAACCATATCAAAGCAAACATACATATTTATTTAGCCATTCGCAATAAATCTAAATGTAGGTTTTTACACAGTTCCATCATTTCACACACGTCATGACAATTGTTTTCGGCTAAATTCTTTGTTTGAAGCAAAAAAAAGCATATGACAATGTGTGACAGTGTGGTCCTCTTAAATAAAAAAAAAACACATTCATGTTTCATTTCATTCTTATGTGTTTCGTCTTTGCAAGAGGGGGACAAAAAAAAAGTATTTTATAAGTTCTGACTTTATTCTATTTCTCTTTATTCTCTTTTTCCCTCCTTCTACCTGCCCTCTATCTTTATTTTATTTTTCTACTACTACTTCTTTTTATATATAGATTATACTAATATCAAGCGTCCAAATGCTTACCGATTCTTATAGCAATTCTCTTTTTGATAAAAACTGTATGTGGAGTGATCAGCTAAAACATGGCGGGTTCGGTGTTTTCAGTCCTTTTATCGAAAAAAATTCAAGAGAAACCACAAATATAGACACTATTAATGATGATAAGAGCATTAAAGAAGAGCTCATTCAAGCAGCAACAAATCGACTTCGGCAGAGATTACTCGAACAAAGATTTGAAAGTTTCATGACCCAGGTGGTAGAACTGCAGAGCAGATTAGAAATGATGAAAATGGATACCGCCTCTTCTATTAAATGTATGGGTGCTATCGAGAACCTATCTGAACAACAGTTTAATATTTTCGAGAAGCGTCTAGATACACACAAGGGGGATCTCGATATATTTTTAAGAAGAAAACGTACTACTACAACACATGTTATGGCAAGCAATGACCAAAAATCTGAGAAATCATCATCTTTGAGCTGTCTTTCAAAAGCCTCTTTTTCATCACTTTCCTCCATGTTTCAATCACAAAAATCAAGTTTGAATGAAGATGAATCTGAATACGATCATCTAGGAACAAAGCCTCGGTTGAGAAGACGGAAAAGACAGCAACTAAAGCGATTCAACGATATTAGCTCCTCCTCCTCACAAAGTTGTACTGACAACAGTTCAGTCTGGTCTGGATCCATTCCGGAATATTACCCGCCTCCTCCTCAAAGAGAAACTGAACAAGACGATAGCCAAATAAGTAACAAACCAGTTTTATTTGGTTTGAAAAAGAGCACTCTAGCGGAACAAAAGAGTGATTTAGATTTTATTTCGGTTGATAGTACAGACAGTGTCGAAGACTTATCGATCCACCCCTACAAATTTCATGTCGACTACTATAATACAATTTTATCATCTGCAGTGTCAAGAACATCCATGAACTTGTATGACCAAGAGGAGCGGAATGCTCTAGATGATGCACTCAGTTTTTTGAATGACCTCGCCTCAGATGCAGATGATGGTGGCTTTGGGGAGGATATTTACAAATTATTGGATTTGCGCCACAGTTTCACCCCGTGCCCATTAACATCTGGGTCCCACATTCCACTGTCGCACGATATTCCAAACAAAAAACGACCGAACTTTATCCTATCCGCAATAGAGTCATGTATATATGGAAGCCTGAAATGGTTCAACTTTTTGCTTGTTATGAGTATAGCTTTGGCTATAACTTTAAGGCGGGGTCCAAGTGAAATGTCTAGTAACATGCACTTTCAACATCAAATGTTTATGAATAAATTATTGTGATTTCGTATAGAATCAAATGCAATAATATATATGTTGGCATTACTATTTATCTATCACTTCACGCTTATAATATTTATACCTGTAGGTACTTGACTTATACATTGTCTTTTTTTTTTTTTTTTTTTTTTTTTTTTTTTTTTTTTTTTTTTTTTTTTTTTTAGTTTTAGTTTTATGTACATAGTAAAAAGTTGCTACTGAGCCCATAAACAAACAAAACCTCAAACTTGGTTAAATCTCAGCCTTTTTGACTTTCCTCTGCAACCTTGAATACATTATTCTTCAATATAATAGAGTTTTTCAACTCCAGTAATATCTTAACTAAAATCTTGTCAATGCTATGATAAAACTACAAAGCGTATATTTGCTTACACTCGTTTTATTAATATTCTCTCTCGTATTCTTTGATCATCTTCTTAGATAGCATAGAATTTTCTTCTGTTCAATTAGTATGAAATGCATAATTAGAACAGAGACGAAATATTCTATTTTTTCAATTTCCCGGATTTTTTTTTTCCTGTCACAAGAAACACAAACAAGGGCCTACCCTAAATAATTTTCTTTTCTTTTTCTTTTTGTTTTTTTTTTTTAAGTATACACACACAAATAATGAACACTCAACCTACAAGAGAAAAGCTCTATTCGACATCAAAAGGCTACGGATTCACTCCTGCATTACAAAGAACACGTAAGCCCTTTGTCGTTCGCAACATGTTGACCTTGGCTGGTCTCTTGACTTTTACTGGCAGTGTTTGTAAGTCATGTCAAACAAAAAAAAAAAAACATTGAAAATTTATATGTTTTATTTTATATAGACGCATACTCTCTCCTTGCTGTTAAACAGGACGACTTTAGTGATATTCCTTTACCTGAACCTATTGCTGCTGATCAGGTAGTCGAGGAAACCAAGTAAAAAAAAAAAAAAACAAAAAAAAACAAAACACAACAAGCTGTAAATAAAATGAAATAGCAATAATAAAAACGTCGGTCTTGTTACAGAGTAGTTACTGTTTATTTCATCATTATTATTATTGTTATTATTATGCAAAAATGGATTTTTTAGGTAGAGCTCTTATTCTCCAATCTGGTTGAGCAGCAGCAGTTGGCATGGTAATTTGATAGCTTTTTTTCAAACTGGCCGGTTTCTTAGGTCGTGTTTTGGTAAGCTAAGTAAAATAATGAATGTAAGTACAATTACGATGAAAGGAGGGGGTAAAGCACTTACATGAACCAATGGTTGCGCTGGTGGTTTGGATACAGTGTTTTGTGGAGGGGGTGATACCATGGATGTCTTTTGTTGAAACATATCAAGTAATTTAGTTGATAAGCGCTGTGGAGCCTGTGGTGGAGGAGGGGAAGGGGAAGGGTTTTTTGAAGGGTAGACTCGTGTTTGGCTGACAGGTACGAATTTCTCTCTTGGGTTAACGTTGACTTTCTTGGCGGCGATGAGTGCAGCATTAACATTTCTCAGCTCTGTGCTGACTGAGGTGACAAAACTTTGTATTTCATTTTCTTCCTCTTTCTTCCCTGGAATATAGCTTGGTTCATCATGAAACGATACTTTTTTCTTTAGTGTTTTCCTGTTTAGCTTTTTATATTTGAATGAATTGCTATCATTGTCTTCTTTTTCTAAATTGCAAAATTCAATTTCTGGTGATAATTGTGGTGAATAGACATTTGGCTTATTTCTATCATTATCGGTATCAGAGATAGTTGGCACTTGTTCTACTGATTTTTGCTTACAGGGCTTGAGTGTGATGTTTGGTACGTTATCGAGCTCTTTTAGATTTTGTTTGATGACTGAAATGAGATCGGATTCAGTGTTTTGATATTTCTTGTCGGTACTATGTGCCATCACCTGGTGTCTAGGGGGTTTGGGTGGATTTCTCTTTTTAGTTAATTGAGATGTTATCAGTGACAGTTCGTTTTCTATAGAGCTGTTGGTTTGGATAGAATTTATTGAATCTAGTAATAGTATATATTCAGCATGAGCTTTAATTTACTTTGAATTTAATGAAATAAGGCATACCTTTTTCTCTTTGTATTTTCAATAAAGATGGATCCTTTATTTTAGTTAAAGGCGATGCAGTTTCTTTCCTTTGGAGCTGAGATGTTATTTCTAGTGATGAAGATATTGATCTCGATGATAGAGATGGTTTTGCTTCTATTGTTGATGGAGATGTTGTCTTGGTTGGTAACATTGTTCTTGTTGGCGAGTAAGAAACTGGTTTTGTTACTATCGGTGTTAATGTTGTGTTGAATGGTGAAGATGGTAACAGCGGTGGTGGGGATGATGATTTTTCATAAGCTGAAATAAAAGAGGACTATAAATATGGTAAATATTACGGTCACTTGACAGTTTGTATTAGGTCTTCGGCTTACCACTGCTCCGTTTCCTTTAATGGATTTTGGTGATACAGTATTAGTTGCACCAGCTTTATTTTTTACTGTAGTTAGATTTTGTTTTGCCTTGGTTAGGAAACTGTTTTGATTATAAGTTTCATGAAGTTTCTTTTTTTTTTTAGAAAAATAAATGTCATATAAGCGGTAAGCCAAATGAATTGATATAAACAGATTTATATAAAGGTAGCATACCTTAACTCTTGGTTCAGATTTTGTTGGCTTTAATTGCTGAATTTGAGGTTTGATAGGCTGTTTAATTTTGGTTAAAAAAATATAATTCCTAATTTGTAAACAATAACAACAATATATATACCTCTCTGCTAACGCTTTTACTGGAAATTGGTTTTATTGGATTTGAATACTTTCTATAAAATATGAATTAGATTTAAAAATCAACAAGACTTGATAGTTTATTCATGATTTACTCTTCTTCTATTCCCATTGGCTGATAAAGGTCTTGAGCTGGAGACAATGTCAATGGTGATATAGTTCGTTCTATAAAAACTAATTTGATACATTTAGAAATCAATATTATGTGCTTATCAATAAAAAATAGACAATTACAATCCGGAGGAGATAAGTCAACATCAAGAGGACTTTCTTTATCTTTAAAAGTATATTGGTTATGATTAAGTGCTGAACGTCTTTTTCTACGTTCTTCCAGTTCCTAGTACACAAAAGCTTTAATTTTGTATTTTATTAGTCAGTATGAGTATGTGTTTACATTTTCCAAAATTTTCAATCCTTTAGGATTTCTATAAATCCACATGGAGTCATTGGTACGTTGGTTTTTTGTTGTAAGGGTATGAATTAGTGTACTCATTGTTTTATTTGTTATATACAGAAAATAAAAAGATAATGAAAAGGGGGTTTCCTATTAAATATATAGTGTTTGTTTTTGGCAATATTTCCAAAAAGAAAAATTAGCAAAACGTTGCCCAAAAAAGATTTTTAGGTTTGATATGTGATTCAAGTAAGTTGTGATATTCAAAGAGACTTACAAATATAAAATTTGAGATTTACATGTGATTACAATAAAAAACCACAATAAAACTTGTTTACAATAACAAAAAAAAAAATAGAAATAAAGTATTTTATTTTATGAAATAGTATTTTTACAAAAATGATGTATATATATATATATATAGATAGATAGATGGTTATAAAATTTATACAATGTTCTCCATCTCATCATCCCACCTCTTTTTCAAATCATCAATGCTACTGGAAGAATGACGATAGCCGTTTCTTCTCTTCTTAGCCTGTGACGCATGTGTATGGCCTGAAGACAATCTATCAAAAACATTACTGCTACTTGGTGTTCGTCTCATTTCACACGAACTACTAGTTGAATTTTCTTTCTTAAGGGGGTAAGCTGTAGCCTTTGTAGGTTTTGGTCCAGAATGGAGTGAAAGTACAGAATAGGGTCTAGTTTGGTGACTTGCAGAAGAGAGTAGCATACTGTTATTAAAGGCTGGTATAAGTGATGTGCCATTTGAGTAACTTCGGTTGATATTATTATCTTCCATGATGTCCTCTCCAAAATATTGTTGCTGAAGAGGAGACTTAGGAACTTCAGCACCATTCGATATCTCTCTTAATAGTGAACGACGTCTTAAATTAGTAGGAGTTGGGGTTGGAGTAGTGGGTTGTTGAAAAGAAAATGCTCTTCTTCTATTCAACATTGGTGCGAGTGGAGTGTTATTGATCATGGCTTGGTTGGTTTCTGCTGTATGGTTGATAGGAACTTTACTTCCAGATGAGGCACGGGTCATTTTATGACTTTGCTGGTTGGCTGAACAAACAGAAGACCAAGAATAAGTATCTGATTGTATAGAGGACCGGCGAGGGTTACGATTTCGGATGGAGGATGTAGATGATTCACGCTCGGCTTGATATCGAGAAAACTCAATGGGTTTTACTAAAGGAGATGGAGGTGGAGGTGGTCTAGCATCTTTAGATGTATGTAAAAGCTGAAGTAAAAATTGTTCAGGGGAAGTCATTGAGTTTCGGCGATTGGTAAGGGGTGATGCAGAGGGTTTTAGTGGCCCTGTTACATTTAATTTTCCATTTAGTGCTTGAGATAGCTGTGGGTTAAGGTTAGGACTGGGTAATGCGTCCATAATGGGGGAAGTAGGTCTGCTAAACTGGTATTCTTCCCATGAGGACTTCATAAGATTTCCATTGATACCATCATTGTATATTCTATCAAATTTAGTTTCGACATGCTGATATTGCTCCTCAGAATAAAGGTCAATTGCAGAATCAGCATCACTACCGTCTTCTAGATGAGATGATTGTGGACTCGAGTTTTTGAGTGAAAAAGAAGTTCGACGATTGTCTTGTAATTTTTTTATTTTCTTCTCGTTTTCAATAGTTGTTTCAATAGCAGCTTTCTTCATTACAAATAGTGTACATCTCAAGTTCTGTGCAGTTTGCTCTAGTTGTTGGAAAGCTTTCTTGTTCTGACTGTCTTCCATGCGAAGTAACAGAAGGTCATCAATGATGAATTCTGTAACAAGTTTTGATTCATCAGGAGAAATTGATTTTAAGAGTCTATCGATAACATCTATACATTGTTCTGGGCCTGAGTTTGGTGATAGACTGTATTTCTCTTCAAGAGAGTCCATATCGAGCCATTCGTCATCAACTTGAGTTACATTACTCGACTTGTTTGAGATATTATCCACAAAGGTCACTCTTTTTTCTTGGCGAGAAGAGATTTCGACAATTTCATCTGTTTCGTCATCTTGCATAATCTCATTTGCTGCGTCATTATGTATAGCGCGGATACGGACATTAAGATATGAGATCTCCGCTTCAACAGATTCGATATTATCATCAATAACTTGAGTGAAAGCTTGGTCTATGGTTTCTCTGTCTTTATCCTGGTCAGCTAAAAGCATTTCACGCTCTGAAATAAATTCGGCCTTCTTTTGAGACAGACTGTTTCGTTTTGCAAGAAGTTGTTTCATTTCTTCAACTGCTTGCTTTCCTTGTATAAATTGCGCCAGTGCTTGGTCCAGTAAGTGCTTCTTTTTGTCAGCACGTACTTCCACTGGGATTTTATTTTTCTTGAGAACCTTCCGTTTACGGGAAAGACGATTCATGTTGGAAGATTGAACGAGTACATTTCCAATGTCAAGAATAGAGCCGCAGCTAGCCAAGAGCTTTTCGTCAAGAACTCCACCTTCTCTCACAGCCTTTTTAAGTAGAGTAACAAGACGCTTGAATTTCTCACCAGTAACAATGGATTCATCAGTCTTTTTCTGTACAATGAGTTCAAGGCGCTTTCCTTCTCTTTCAAGACGACGACGAACTTCATTATCTTTGATTTGTTTACGATGTAATTGCTGAATCTCACGTTCACGACTGTGCAATTTTTCTTTGACCCGCTCAGCTTCGTTTTTCATTTTTTTGACCATATGTCGTTTTTCCACCTTTAAACTTTCGACACTAACACGAAGGGCTTTAAGTGTACTTTCATTTTGATTACGAGATGACTGAATAGTGCTTGATGTTTGAGAGTATTTCCTGCGAAGGTCTGAGAGTTGGTTCATCAGCACTTTCATTTTATTTTCATATGCAAGGCGAACTTCGTTCATGTGCTTCTTCTCTTTCTGACTTGTATTTTTCGACTGAGCTATGATATTATTTTTGTTTTGCATGTGACGCATTGATGATATTTCTTCATGTAGAACATAGATTTTCTTCTCAAACTTATTTCGCATCTGGTTATATTCAGTTTCTGTTTTTTCAAGTTGTTGAACCAGATTTTCATTGACCTGAATATTTGATTGGATTTGGGTTAAAGCACGGTGGAGTTTTGGATTTGCTTCGTAAAACCCATTCATCTCTGACCCATTGATAGATTCAAAACCAGACTCTGCAGATACTGTTCTTGATCGTGGGATACGGCTTTCAGCTACAGATTTTTGATCATTTGAATACTATGCAAGAAATGAAATATAAGTACTTGGGTTTTACTTCATTCTTTTTTTTTTTAAAAAAAAAAAAAAGAAAGTGCTTACGTTTGTCATAACACCTTCAATATCTCCAAATATACTCATATTTTCTTCAGACTGCAACTTTACAAATAATTCATCGTCTGCTAAAATGTCGCAATTATATTCAACCTTTAAATGTATGCAAGATGAGAGAAAGTTAGAGAATGCTGACTAAGTTTACTATATTATTTTATAATACGTACGGGTTCATTTTCCATCTCTGTTTCCCTTGTCTTTTTTTTTTTGTAAGAGAAAAATAAAATTGGAATAATTGATTTTTGTTAGTGAGCTATCATATCACGTTGGTAGCTATATATTATAATAATACCTTAAATTCATCAAGTATTTTTAAAGCTTTGTCAATTTCGGACTTGGCTTGTACAATGGAATTCTTGGCATCATCGCGAAGGCCTGAGGCCTCATCCGATCCCATATTTCCAACTGTTTGTTTTAGCCATTCTTCAATATCTTCGCTATCGTCGTCATCTGAGCTATGTATGATAGAAGGTTTTCTTGGTTTCTGTTGATTGGGTACTTTGGAGCGCTTGGTTGAGCGGAAGGTAACATTACGTGATGTAGTTGTGCTTCCATTGGTTGTTCGTTTCTTTTTTGCAGGGCCTCTTTTGCGGCTGTTAATATGTCTTTGGGTGGGTGTAACACTTCTATTAATTGAATTTGATGTTTTGAGTGAAGCATTAGGTGTATCCCCTTGTGCTGTCAATGCCATGGCTTGAATTAAAGGTGCACGCATAGATTCACAAAATGCGAGTCTTTGTTGTGTATCAATAAGGTCATTTCGTAAATCACGGATTGTATTTTGGTATTGGCTGATAATGGGTAAAGTTTTAGTATTTGAATTTTCACCGGTAGATGAGTTCACGTTATTCAGGTACTCTACCCAATCTTCCGATTGGAGGTGTTCAGCTAACTCCCGTTCAATTTGAAGTGTATCGCGCTGAGTTGTTATTTGGCAAATTTCATCAGACATGGCCCTGACCTTTTCTTTGAGCATTCCTATCTCGTCCTGAAGGGCTTTTGTCTTTCCATCACTTGTATTGAAAATACTCATTACTAGTTCAGATGAGCTTTTTCCTGCAGAGGATGATCGTAAGCTATTAAGCTCCATTTTTAATTGTGCGACTTGAGATCGTAATCGGTTCACTTCTACAGATGAGCCAGCAAATTCTTGATTTATGGTCACTTTGTTTTTAATGTTTCTCGCTCTATTAGCATATTTTAAAGTGCTTAATGTCTCTAAAAAATTAGAGTCAGAAGGAGAAACGCAAGCCATCATAAGTGTTTGCGAGTTTCCGCCAAGAGAATCTTGTAAAAGGCGAGTTAATTTAGAATCTCTGTAAGGTACATGAGGTGATTTTCTAGAATCGTCTCCTAACGCACTAATGACATTTCCAAGAGCAAGTAAACCGGAGTTGATTGATATTCCTTCGCGTGCACGATCACCTTGGGCATTTGTACGCTTAAGCTAAAATAAATAAGTAAACAAAAAAATATACTGCATAAGTCAACTGGTTAAAATGTATGCGTTTTTTTTTTTTTAAAAAAAAAAAAAAAAAAAAAAACGATGCATGTCTCTGGTATTGCATATACATACTCTTTCGGAACCAGCCAGATCGACGAAATGAAATTTGCTTGTCACTGTTCGTCCAGATGAGTTCCCTGGAACTATTTGATTGTCTTCCGGAAGCTGCTGTTTTAAAATAACTGAAAAAATGGCATGCGATCTAGAGGAGACGGAATTCATATCTGTAGAGCCGGTTGTGCGACACAATGATCCTTTTGCCAAGTATCGTAAAAGCTCATCAGGACTGTCGCAAGGCTCTTCGCGGACACCACTCCAATATATGTTTTTGTTGCAATCTTCACGGATTTGAACATCGCACAAGGCTAATCCTTTTTTCTTTGAGCTTTGATTTTGGTACGCATTTAAAAGATCAACTAAATCTTCGTTATATAACTCTAAAAAGGTTACATATACTTGATATTTAAATTCAGATGTTGCTTTTTCTTTTTTTAAAGCCAATTTTGAATAAAGATCATTGATAAATCTAGGAACAATTCCTAATTGCATTTTGTAAAATGACTTTAATGAAAAGATCACGAGTTTAATTTTATTTTATTTTTTACCTTGTTGCTCAGAATCTATATTACTACCGTCAAGTGCAGTTCCCATACTAAACGTCTTACCCGATCCTGTTTGACTATATATTTTTTGAGCGTTAAAAAAATTAGGAAGTCTTATGTTATTATCTTTATCGTACCCATAAGCCAAAATAGTTGCATTAAATCTAGAAGAGATATTAGTACTTCATTTAATCATTTAAGATTCTTTTTTTTTGTTACCCTTCAACAAATTTATCCAATAAAGGAGTAACGCTTGCATCATAAATGGTTTTTTGTGCTGTCTTCGTATCAAACACGTAATCGTATGTAAATGAGTGATCTTTTCCGATCAGTATTTGTGGTTGGTTTGGTATAAATGTTATACATTCTGTACAATTTGAAAGGTGTTCTTTTTGTGTTAAAGGTCTTACACGTAGTGCGACTCTATTTATATATTATTCTCTGCTAGTTAGTTAAAAAGCAAAAAAAAAAAAAAAAAGGAGAGTAGGTACCTGACTGCAGTAGAAGCCATATTAAATGAGGTATCAAAAAAGAGAAAATAGAAATAATGTAAAAGCGATATAAAATATCAAAAATGCTATAGAAAATACAAGTTTAATTTATTTGACTCTATTTTATTTTTGTATCAAAGAATGGAAAAAGAGAGAAAAGTAAGAAAAATCAGGAGAAAAAAAAAATAAATACTACAAAAATAAAGCTCAAACGTTTCAAAAGTTAGTGATGATTTGACGTCCAATAACATTAAATAGCTATCACATAGTCATCCCTAAGTGCACTTTTATCAAATTTCACGAGTTTAAATAATCAATGTTTCGATACATACAAATACTGTTAATATGTGTGTACTATATATTACATACTATGGTGAAGGACAGTTATTGTAAATGTCAGCTTATTTTGTCGTTTCAGTGCTCTTTATGGTGGTACAGAATACTATCAGACACTAGTTCGCCCACAGACTAAGGTCAAATCATGGGCTACCTAATAAAAAAAAATCCAAATATAGTATCCGACATTGGAATACTACCTGTGTGTCAAACGAATAATAATTAACCGATCTGTTCTTATTTGAAACGCTCTTTTTTAGCTCTGAAGAGAGATATTATGAGAGAGATAGAAGTAAATGTGATAACTAGTCCAATAGGAAATCTCAAACTTACGTAATTCTCTAAAGGAAACAACGGAATTAAAAAAAAAAAAAATTTTTTTTTTTTTCATTTTTTACATACGAAACAGTCGATCTAAGGAATAGACACTACTTAAATACACTGGAATTCACAAAAATTAGTTAGAGAATTTGTTGATATAATTTTTGATCAATGGTTACTTTTAATACTTAATTTTGCTTCGTCTTTACGATGTTAAAATGCTAATCTCGTAGAAGTATTTTTTTTTAAGATTTTTTTCTTCCGTGCCAATATTTGAAAATTTTGGAGATTTCGCCAGGAAAAAAAAAACTTTTTTTTTTTTTACAGTCTCCATAATATTTGACTGATATTCCTTTGCGTGGATTATTCTACGAAGGCCAAAAAAAATAATAATAATAAAAAACTCTAGACTTCTGAGGACGTTTCCAAGGAACAACTAGAAAGACGACGTCAAATTAGTCCAGCGAAAATTGTAGGACGGACCCATGTGGTTTTTTTAACTCAATGTATATGAACTGTAACGGCAAGAATACTAAATGCTGTCTTTGATATTAACATATTTATGAAATAATAGCAAATAAAAGCACTTTTATTTGCAGTATATACACTTGGAAAGCAATCATGTTAGGTTGAACAAAGTAGAAACAAACAAAGATTTTATTTCTATAGAAGAAGAAAGCTCCCACCATATTTGCTTGGCAAGAAAAAAAAATATCAATGACATGAGTTTTAGTTAATGTTAGATAAACTTAATATATGAAAAAGTATGTATCTAATATATAATTTTTTTCTCTCGTATAGATAGTGTTTAACTCGCTTCGTGGTCTAATTTAACCATTTCAACGAAAGAACACTTTGGTATGAAAGTCACACTCTAAAAGATTAAGATAAAACTCTAGAGCAAGAATGTTTTAAAAGCAATATGCTCCTTTCTTCGAACCACTATTATTCTCGTTTTTACCAAAGTTTTGTACTTACTATACGTGGTGAAAGTATACTATGCTAATAATATATAAAAAATAAGTATTAGGACAAGCCTCATGAAAATTGCAATATGTTCTACAGTCCAATGTCCGTTTTAGTTCCCCTTGTCATCTTTTATTCCCCACTCCTATGAATATTTTAAGTTCTCTTTATTCCTCGTTCTATTTTGTAACAAATGAAGACAAATAAGTAAGATGTTACAGTAGCCTAAGTTTTAATTATAAAAACCAGTACAATTATTGGTTCTCACCGAAAAATACATATATTTTCGCTAGAACGCTTAACTCCATAAATTCTATCACTTATTCTATAACGAATAATTAAGTAATCAAATAGAACATTTTTTTGAGATAGTAATAATTCATAATACGGTTAATGCGAAAGCTAAATGGAAAAACAACAGTGCCTTTCGCTGCACAGAATTTCAACAAACCAAGCGTAGATATTTTTTTCAACCGGTTTTTTACTTAAAATGAAAATTACCTACTCGCAAAAGATTACGATTTTTGTTATTAACAAACAAATATATAAATAAATAAACAAAACTTCTAAAAGAACCATGGAACCAAAAAAAGAAACTCTCCCTTATCTTTTACCTATTGTGTCTTTACGTAACTCTGGTAAAACACGTAAGTGGGACTTATATATATACGCAAATTTGAACCGGAAGTTATAGTACAATACAAATTTTGAGTTCACCGAACTTGTATGTAATCGTCTAAAAATAAAAACAGTTATTTTCAATTTTTTTGTTCGTCATCTCTTATTACTGTTTAACTATAAAGTAAATTAAAATTAGTTACGAATAAATAAAATATGTTGTGATCTCTTTACAAAGCAATAAATGTAAATAAATACTAAAAGCAAAGGAACAGAAACCTTTACTCAAAAACCTTAATTATGTATTTCATTACACTACTTTTCATTTTCTTTTCCTTATTTATCATACTACCTTGAACATGTAATTTTTATAAGGTGACCATCACCCATTATGAATACAAGGTACGTGTTAATTTTATGTAGACAAAAATAAGTCAATGGTAGGTTTCTATTTTGACTACCCTACAACACAGTACTCTAACCGAGTCCTATGAGTATGCGTATATGTTTGTTCAAAAAAAG
>MU622256.1:247231-354729 GCA_025399235.1 Backusella circina FSU 941
AAACCACCATAGATTTTTTGCATTTTACAAAATGAACATAAAATACTACAACCATTATATATGGATTTAGGAACAACGCTGAAATGAGATAGGTCGGTAAAGAAACATCAGATAAATGTTTTAAACTTCTTGTCTCTATATTAATAATCCAAGAGTCGGTGTTATATTTAACACTGAAATGGATTTCCTTTTAAAGTTTGGCTTACTAAAGTTTTTTATTATTTCCACTTTTCACTTCTCTAGCTATAGTTCAAATATTGACATAATGTCCTTTTATATATTAAGTTTGAAGCTATTTTATCTGTTTTATTAAAAGTACAGCATGTTTTTATAGTTTATTAAGAGTATAACTACTTGTATATTGTTGATTTTTAATAACCATTAGCAAGTTTAGGATGTCACTCCCGCGGCATTGGCAGCTATCAGAGGGCAGCTCCTTCACTTGTCCAATAGCCATTCTGTTCCTAGCAGCGAGCAATCCATGGCTAAATTTGTTGTATATTCAAATATCTTTCTGATCTGATTTGAGTTCCTTATATGTAAATCAACATGATTGAAAAATTTGCTCTTAAGAACTAATTTGCCTCCAAGTTTTAATTTCAAAACGATAACACACAAGGGGGATCGATTATTAAGTAATTTAGAGTAATCGTTAGATTATAGGACCGATGATTAATCAAGATATACTTCAATTGAAAACACACACACACTATTACTTTGTATTATGACTTAAGGGGAAAGGAAAGGTAGGAAGGTCTGAATTTTAAAAAAAAATGCTGGAAAAATGATTATTCGGAAATGAGAGCAAAATGAAATTCAGTACTAATTCTCTAAATAAATAAAAAAAAAAAACGATATACAATGTACCAGAATCATGCTAATAGCTATGCGCCAAGTAATACTCAAAGTTCAGTAATCAAAATGACATTTTATCAGCAACAAGAGCTGAACAATGTAAATTAAAGATATGTGTTCACATTCAAACATTCTATATCTATTTTGACTACTTTTATCAAATCAAACTTCTATAAATATCCAAGCGGATGTAAGTATACTAATAAAGTCTAAATTATATATGAAGAAAAGAAAGGATATGATCATGCAGCATAGCATGACAGAGAGATTCATTGTTATGCTCAAAAGTGTAAACGTTACATTTATACTACTACCAAAAAGGTAATCCTGTTACACGCAGCATAAACATGTATTTCTGTTTTTTCAAACACGAAACGTTTAGGGAGAAAAAAACAATAGGAAAACAAGTCACCAGCTACAAATTTTGCCTTCTTTTGACCAAGATCTATACTAAAGGTCAAAAACTTTTGCAAGTTTATATCCATTCAACCTAAAACAAAACCGGAAGGTGAGTGTCAAAACATGTTTTTACAAAGTCTTATGTTACCAAGCAACAGCATAAATTTCAAGATGCGTGGATTTTGTTTGGGTGGCTGTGCTTAAAAAAAACTTTTAATTCAGTTGATTCTAAAAATTTATTCAAACCTTCTTTCTTCTCAGGACAATATTTAACACCTAAAGAGTTCAATAGTACAGCTCAATATGTCCAAGTCTCCAGCTAGTATGTTGCATGTGTATATTTATTTTGCTTGAAATGAAATCCAACTGATCGATCTATAGTTTTAAACCCTACCGATGAGGATATTCAACTCATGCTTGCTGCTCAGTGTCACATTGGTACCAAGAACGCTACATCTCATATGAAACCCTACGTCTTTAAGCGTCGTTCTGATGGTAATGTGTTATATTTCCATTTTTATTCTGTACTGTTGTCAGTTTCTAATATGCAGTAAAGGTGTCAATATCATTAATATTGGAAAAACCTGGGAGAAGCTTGTTCTAGCTGCCCGTGTACTTGCTGCTATTGAGAATCCTCAAGATATTGTCATTGTCTCTGCTCGTCCATATGGTCACCGTGCTGCTCTCAAGTTTGCAAAGTATATTGGTGCTGAAGCTGTTGTTGGTCGTTTCACTCCTGGTACCTTCACCAATTACATCACGCGTTCCTTCCGTGAACCCCGTTTGGTTGTTTGCACTGATCCTCACTCTGACTTCCAAGCTATCAAGGAAGCCTCCTATGTTAATATGCCCGTCATCTCATTGTGCGATACCGACTCTCTTCTTCACTATGTCGATGTTGCCATCCCTACCAACAATAAGGGTAAGCATGCTCTTGGTTTGATCTACTGGCTCTTTGCTCGTGCTGTACTTCGCCTCCGTGGAACCTTGGAGTACGGTGCTCCTTGGGATGTCATGGTTGATATGTTCTTCTACCGTGATCCAGAGGAAATCGAAAAGGAGAACGAAGCTGGTAATGCAGACGAGGTTACTGGTGAATGGAATGCTACTGTAGAAGAGACAGATTGGACTATTGAAGGTTCTGCTCTTGATGGACCTGCTGGAATTGCTGCTGCTGCTGGTGATTGGAATGCTCAAGCCGCTTCTGGCGACTGGGCCGATGATGATACTGCAGCCCCTGCTGCTCCAAGTGGTTGGGATTAAATTTGTTTAATAAAATCTCACTGTTTGTTCCCTGAGTTTCAATCATAAAAGTTTTTTTTTTTTTTTTATTTATTTTCTTCAGTTATCTCTTTCTTATTGTGTGTGTATTTCTTTCAAATGCCAAAAGATCTTAAGAAGCAAAAGAAATCAAAAGAGGTCGAGATCCCTCCTCCACCTGATAAGCCACAGCAATGTAAGAATAGAATAATATCAAGAATACAACTGATCTGATATATAAATAAACAAAAGGTCACTTTTTTGTGTTGAGAAAGAGAAGATATTGTAGTTTACCTGCCAAAAAGGAGGCAAAGTTCTGCGGTGAACATTTAACTTCTCTTCCTGAAAACCAGACCTCAGCCAAAGGAAAGCGTATTCCTTGTCCATATGATACTTCACAGTAAGTTGCTACTGCAAATATATATATCTCTATCTTTCTAAAAATAAAAGTACACAGCACTATATTCGAGAAGGATCTTGAAATGCACATGAAGAACCGGTGTAATTCAAGACCTAGAACGCCACCACCCTGCTTCTCCTTGAATGTCAACTGTACGTTAGCACTTTCTGCTGAAGAACTAGAATTTCAAAAGAATATCTTCTCTCACCAAAAACTATTCTCCCATCCTTGGATTGCCCGTGACCAATTAAAGGATCTATCAAAAGATGAATTGGATCAGCTTATCGGGAAGGTGGCTATTTCACATAAATCCACCGTGCCAGAAATTCCTGTCGAGATATTGACACATCCATCGGCTGAAAAGAAAAGGTAAAAATGACTATTATGAATTTTACATTCAATTACTCAGTAAAAACAATAGACCTTTTATTACTGTGAGTAAGCAATTGGATCAGCTTTCTTCATTGTTGGGTCACATGGAAAAGGAAAATATGTTGCAGGATAAAGGAGCTTGTTTTGTTGAATTTGGTGCTGGAAGAGGTAGTTTATTTATATCGTAAATATTTGATTTACTCATATGGATTATACAGGTGATCTCTCAATTGCATTGAAAAGGGCTATTGATGATGATGAAGGACAGTCGACATATTTATTACTAGATAGAAAGAATGTTAGAAACAAGGTGGATCTAAGCTTACAAGGCTTCACTGAAAAGCCTCCACTTGTGCAACGTGTAGTGATTGATATTAAGGATCTTGATTTATCAAAAGTGGAGTGTATTTTAAGGGAGGACAAAAGTAGAAAAAAGGTGGTTGTTTTATCAAAGCATTTGTGTGGTAGTGCAACTGATATCACTTTGAAATGCTTGACAAATTATGTACAAGCAGAGAAGGCATTAGGTAACAGGTAAGGGTCTTTTTGTTTGTTACCAGTTGATATAGATGGATACTGATGAGTGATATAGTAATCCTGTGTCGGGTATTGTTATTGCACTTTGTTGTCATCAACTATGTCGCTATGAGATGTACCCAAATACTGAATATTTGGAATCGTTACAAGTGAGCAAGGTGGAGTTTGATAGAATTTGTAAAATAAGTAGTTGGGCCCTTTGTAGTGTGAAATCACAAAATGAAAAAAAAGAGCAAAACTCTGAAGAGAATGAAGATCATGCTGATAATGTAGAAGAGGATAGTGATCAAACAAAGTAAGTTGACTATATTAATATGTAAATGTGACATGTGTATGTACTAAAACGCCTCAAAAGTCAACATTTTTCAGGGCGTGATTATCATGAACGTGAAGAGATTGGCTATCAGTGTAAACGATTATTGGATGTTGGTCGTTTACAGTTTTTAGAAAAGAATGGCTTTAAAGCGAGATTAGTTTATTATGTTAATCCTGAAACAAGCTTAGAGAATTGTGCACTTATTGCTGTTGCCAGTGATCATTAATAAAAACGCATCATAGATTATATAATTTTACAACACTTGACAAAATCTTGAGATAACACTGAAATTGCCAAAGTGACTACGGAGTGACTTTTGATTCAAGAACGTAGGTTCACCTAAAGTAGAGTTCCATTAAAAACAAAAAAATAATGTTGAATTTTAAGGTTATTGATCCTGATTGTCTCTATAATTTAACTCAAAAGTTCCTTAACATCAACGTGGAAACCCGATCCTATTCAAATCCTCGTGTATTTCAAATCGACAACTTCGTTTAATAAGCAAAGATGCAATAATAACCGTTAGTTAACTCCGTAGACTTTTGGAGAGCTTGAAAAGTAATTGCGACAGTTCCACTCCTCTAAACTATAACAACACTCTTCTTCTTGAACGAATCTACCTTTTTTTTTTTCTTGCGACATCATTTTGATAAAGCATACAAATATAAAAAAGATATACATCCCTGTCATACCGTTACGCCTCTTTTCTAAAAAGGAGGCGCAAGAGTTGAGATTGAATCAATGTTTTAATAATAGTGACTAAAAGAGAAAAAGAGAAGAGAAACGTATTATTATGAAGTACTATCAATCTTGAACAAAACAATTCAATTAAAAGTAGACTTGGATATACAGTTGCTATACTATCTATTCCGGTAAATATATTAAGATGATGTGAACGTTAACATTACTGTGTTTTGTTGTAAGTATTTCCTGTTACATTGGATTTCCCTATAAAGAGTAAAAAAGAAAACAGTACAACACAATTGTATATAAATTAAAGTTATTCTGTCTTTTTTTCTACTTTCTTTTCAATATAGAAGCAAAAATGGGTGATCCTGAAAACCATGAAAAAAGTAACATATTTTAAAGCTATTTTTTACTAAATTAATGTTTATATGCTTATTTGTAAAAGATGAACCATCAATAATTAGATCAAATAACAGTGATGGCTCTACTGTGTCTAATCTAGAAGATCCTGTTAAAATTGAACAAACCGATGCATATGACTACAAGAAGGATCCTAAGAACCCATTAGTAAAGAACAATAGTTTTATAATACATATATATACAGCTTTTAAAACTTATTATTATTTATTTAGAATTGGCCAAAAAGAAAAAAGTACATTGGGTTTACACTCGTGGGCATCAACGCATTTATGGGCTACTTCTCCTCTGCTATATACGTAAGTTTTTAAAAGCAACAATTCCATAGAGGAAAAATATACATATATAATATGAAATATGTAGATACCTGCAACTACAGATATTATTAATACATTTGATACTACTATTACAGTAAGTTGCTTATAAACTGTTAAAAAATTGAAGCAGGTCATTGATATTGATTTATCCTTCAAGATTATCAATGCCACAATTGCGCTTTTTCTACTCATAAATGGTATTGCGGTGAGTTTAATATATTCTAATATAATCATTGATGTTGATGTAAAATACACAGCCTCTTTTCTTGGCTCCACTTAGCGAAAGGGTCGGACGAAGGTATGTAGATATATATAAATAAAGATGAAGAAAAAACCTCTCACTTTACAAACACTTGCAAATGAACAAATAAAAAAAAGATGGGTATACATTATATCGATGGCACTTTACACAGTCTGTACCATTATTTGTGGTATTTCAAAAAACATCGGGACATTCTTTGCATTTCGAATGTTACAATCCATTTTTGCGAGTACGGGTCAAGCACTGGGAGGAGGTTCAGCATCAGACCTTTTTGAACCACAAGATCGTGGTAAAGCTACAAGCTTTTATATACTTGGGTATGCGCAGGAATATTTTATTTTTTAGTTTAGCTTAGTTTATTATATATATATTGAATTTATTGAATTTGGGCATTAAATATCTGCGCAAACTCAATTAAAAACAAATATGAGGATCTAATCAATATTATACATTGATAGCACAATCACAGGTCCGGCTATCGCACCCCTCGTTGGTGGTTACGTTGATCAATATTTGGGATGGCGTTGGATTTTTTACATTATGACTATTATGGGTGGTGTCATTACTATTCTTAATTTTATTTTTGTTAAAGAAACACTATACAGGCCTAACCCACCACCACCACCTGCAAACTTTAAAGAGAGATTAGATCGGATCAAATTCAACCCAGTAAGTTTGAACTTGATAAGACACATTTGAAGTATTAAAAAGTTATTATTCTAGTTTGGAAGTTTTAAATTTCTTTTATTACCGGATGTGCTACTGTGTTGCATACCGATTAGTATTTCCTTTGGATGGTATTTTATGATGGTGGTACTGATTCCAAAGTCATTTGGTCCAATATATAACTTCTCAACTGGAAGTGTTGGTCTATGCTTCTTGGCAAACGGTATTGGTAATATAACAGGGTCTATTCTAGCAGGCTATGTTTCAGATACATATTACAAGCGATATATCAAAGAGCACAATGGAAAAGTGGTATCCGAGTATCGTCTGAAACCCATCTTTTTTGGTGTACCATTGATGGTTATTGGATGTATTCTCTATGGGTGGTTTCTTCATGCCAAACTATTTTGGATTGGGCCTCTTATTGCTATGACTATTGGTAATGAAAACCTGGTATTGGTATATATATAGGCATTTATCTAAATATCTTCTAATATAGCATGCCTTGGTATAATGTATACGATTACCATCACCAACACATATCTTGTTGATTGCTATCTCTCCAATTCTGCATCAGGTTAGTGCTCAATAGTTGTTAGTAAACTGCAGATCTTGGTGTAATTTTTCCATTTTTAGTTGTATCCGCTAATACTTTTACGCGAAATCTTTCTGGCATGGTGTTTTCACTTTTGGGTGTCACAATAAGAGACTCTCTTGGGGATGGCTGGACATTGTAAGTTTTGTATATGCGCATAAAACATTCAAACTTAATATTCCTTTGTTTTTAAATCTAGCACCCTTATGTCATTATTATGCTTAATATCGTACGTCATTTGCGTCCCCATTGTACTCAAATATTCTGCTCAATGGAGGAGTAAAAATTCGAAATAGGGGCTCTTTCTCTTTAATATAATACGTCTGTTTTTTATATATGTAGTTTCAAGTACGATTTTATTGCTGTTAATTTTATTATTATTCCAATAAAGTGTTAATGCACACAATAGTTATGGTGAAATGGTGTGACTGAATTGGTCTTAGATCCCTGAGAATCTTGAGGATTGCCTGAAACATGAATTGATTTATGCAGCGCTTTTTTTTTTTTTTTTTTTTTTTTTTAAAAAAAAAAAAAAAAAAAAAAAACTATATAAACCTTTTATTTCTTTCTTTTCATAACTACTTAACTGATATCTATATTTTTATCAAGTAAAACAAACTCAATATGCCTATGAACAAGAACCTTCGATCTGTCCACGAGAAGTTGAGACAAATCTCTGATGAATCCAACAAATTGTCAAAACAGAAGTACACTGCCTCTGATATCGAGAAACTTCAGGAAGAACTCCATGAAATCGATACCCAATACTCTGAAGGTGCCTTTGGAAGTAACGATGATGGTGATCGCTACGAACAGAAAGGCCAAGGCCAAGTTGCAGACGAGTTGGAACGACTCCATTCTAGTCTTAGTAGTATGCTTGAGCGTGTAAATAATTAAAAGCTCTACCTTTAATGCATAACTAAAATCAATAAAAAAAATATTTGATTTTATAAATACTATGTATCTTATCTGTCCGTGTTTTTAATTTATTTTTTAAGTTGTTACGTATATTAGCAAAGTTTATGAATAAAACCTTTAAAAGAAGACATCGTCAATATATATTTGAGATATATAAAATAGAAATACTTTAACCTTCTATTATAGACAGAGATTATAATTGCATGTTTATAACTACTAAAGTGATTGGTCAGGAGATGTTACTAAGTTTCTACTTCTCTTAACAAAATAAAAGTCATGTTAATTTCATATTATATCATTGAATATTGACATAATAATGTTATCAAACCATAACATTAGTCGTGATATGTTAAATACCAACATATTGTTGATTTTGTGCCAGGTGCATAACTGTAAGTGTTTTTTTTTAAAAAAAATTAACCAAGCCGCCAAGTTTCAATGAGAAAATTAAAGTATTATGTAGTCGTAGATAAGCATATAGTGTTGGGGCAAAGTTTAACAGCAGTCTTGAAGAATCGGACTCCATCAAAATTCCCTGTCAATTTCTCAAGTTAATAACTTTCCAATAGCATATTCAAATAGATTTTATTATTAATATGCTGAAATTGTAGACGGTATACATCATATTTGAGTAGCTTGACGAAATCCACTGTTGTTATATCACATAATAATTTCAACGTTTTGATGTCAATGCATTCATCTCCGCTTAGACTATAAAGCTGTCACTACTACTGTAATACATTTTTTTACATTAACTACCACGGTTTTTCTTAACCCATAATATAAGTATTTTTAAGTTGTCAACTTAAATTGGCATCTAACTTTCCGGGAAAAAGTAAACTAAATGTCATTATGTTTTAAAGTAACAAGCTATTATCATACACTAAGGTTTTATTCGTAAATAAAAACAATGGGTAACATCCAGATTCATATTATGATAACAAAAAGAACATTGCAGATAAACCTGGCTACCACATATAACATGTATGGAATGGTAGTTGAGAAGAAACCGCATGAAACAAAAACCTCTATTAATGTAAAGCGACTTTGTCATGAGTGGGAAAAAATAAGTAAACTACATGGCTTTTCAAAGGTTGAATTTTATTAATAATATGACCGAATTACATGTGATTGATAAAAAATTGAATAAGTTGTTCTTATATATTTTGTTGAGATTTTTCTAGAAAATGAGAAACTTTTCACTCACTTCGCCTGTAAGCTTGCGTTTAACCAGATTGGAAAAGCAGATACAACTTTTGGGACTGTATAACGAGCACCTTCTCGCGGTCAATCCTCTTGCCTGGTTCTGGTTCTCTGATTTCTCTCCAGCAACAGCACAACTAACTCCATTTGTATGTTTCGCTGGTTCAAGTTAAATATGTGTATATTTTGAAAGTTCGAGTTTATCAATTTATGGAATGAAAGAATCTTCAGACTATATGACCCATCTGGATTTTGTTAGTATGTTTTTTGGTAGGATAAATAATCACTCAGGACACCTTTCTTGGAGGGATTTTAGCAAGCGGTGGTGCGTTTTTAGCTGGGGACAACACACCATTAGCAAAAAGTAACATCATATAATACTACCACATCTGATAATAGCGCAGCAGCAACAGCAACAATCAAGTACTTAAAGGAAGAAGGTAATATAAGAGTAGTGGTGGTGTGTATTGGCTTTTGATCATGGTAGTGTCTTAGCACAAGAATAACACTGCTTGCTGGAGTACAGTCTAATAACGTATAATTTTGGTATTATATAAAGAACACCTTCTAGTTATGAGCCATGTTACGATTATTAGAGCAATGGACCAACACTCCTTTCTTGATTCTTTGATTCTTAAAGAAAGAAAAAAAACTGTTGATGGGAATGTGCTGATAACAGTTCTTTATATGTATGTACCGGGAGATTTTCTTCATCTTTTTTTTTTTTTCATCACCCACTCAATTCAGGCCCTCCCGGAATCAAATTGGAGATAGTCTCTCCAGTTATGGAGCTCAGAAGCATTGCATTTAGGAAAGAGTTGAATCCTTTGTTAACTTTAAAAATGATGAAAAATATATAAATAAGGACGCCAAAATGATTGAAAAAAAAACAGTTCAATATTGATGAACCCCAACTTGTCATTAATAATGTTGAGAAGATAACTAAATCAGTTAAATAATTGATAGATATACGACCGAGAATTGTAATTATTTCACTAAAAACTTTTATTTGAAGTGAAATAATGAGCTATTCCTAAGAAGCTTAGAAGTGTAAATATGAGTCTTTTTTAGAGGATAGACAGATTTATAAATAATAGTGTTTATTTTAATTGTTTGACATATTCAAACAACTTATAAGCTAGTTATATTTGAATGGAAAGTCAGAATGTGTAACCACTACGTTTTGTCATACTAGAGGATCTTCTCTAATCGTTTCTTTTGTTCTCTTTTTATTCAGCGGGTTTTCTCTTTTACGATCTTTTTGTGCGACACCTTTTGTTTTCGATTTTTAATCAAAGACTTGTAATTCATAACAATACTTTTTATGAATTCTTTTACTTAAGTGTTACCTTCTTAAACATAATAAAAGACCATAAAACAAAATAAACTTTGATCATTATATACATTTCCAACATCTTTGAAGTTGTATCTTAAATTGATACTCTGATTCTCTATTGTATATCTTATAATTTTAGGTATTATTAATCCGTTCCCCAAGTAGTATTTATCATACGCTGTATTTCCCAAAATAAATAACACAATCAAATGATTCGCGTTCGACAAATGATCCAATTATTATCTATCTTTTATATTCAAAGCAATCTGGATCCCAATTAGCAATAATTTCAATTAACAAATGTATTTTACTAGTAATATCCGTATTTTGTACAGAATAAACCAATAACAAATTCTTATAAAGTTTAGATACTTTCATAGTAAAAGACATTTTGTACGCAAGTACACTAAAAGTATACAGTGCATATGACAATGTTATAAATAAACCTGTATTACAATATAAAGCGATAAACATGCTGTGTATATATAAAAAAATGTACGATCCATTATTAAGCGTATAATATTTCGGCAATCCCGGTAAACAAATTTAACCGATGTTATACAAGCACACGAATATGTAAGGTATATATACCAGGTGTTTTGATATATACAAATATTCATAATCCTCTCTATTCTCTATTATATCTTCAAATCAAAATAAAAAATAAAAAAATAAAGTATACTATAAAGTATGAGTAGTTTATATCTTAATGAAAAAGGTAATGTTAGATGGTATCTACTTTTAATTTAAAATCTGATACATCTATATTAATATGTCACTGTATAGATCAACCACCTGGATCAAAAAATAATAACAGTATAATCACTGAAACAGATGCTTCTAAATTAGAAAAATCATCTCCAGAAACCGATCACCCTTATAATCCTAAAGACGATCCAGACCATCCATTTGTAAATCAAAAAGTTATAAAGTAAAATTGGTATGTCAATTCATACTAAAGTGTTTTTATTATAGAACTGGCCAAAGAGAAAAAGAAATATTGGGTTTGCAGTTGTCTTTCTAGATGCATTCATAGGTTATTTTTCATCTGCAATCTATGTAAGTTTCAGTGTGAAAATAAACGTTTAGAATCAAATCATAATAATGAAAATAGATTCCAGCTACTCATGATATCATGCTTTATTTCAATACTAATATTACAGTAAGGTCGTTTGATATCGACCTATATCTCAATTTAACATTTGCTTGTTTTTACTGCAGGTGATTAATGCTACTATTTCGATTTTCTTATTGGTAAATGGTATTGCAGTAAGTCCATAACGTTATCTTTTCATTTTAAATGGTTATTGATTATAATGTAGCCGCTTTTTTGGGCCCCTCTTAGTGAACGAATAGGTCGAAGGTATGTAGGGTATATAGAGTATAATATATATTATATTTAATCAAGACTCATAGATGGGTGTATATTACAACACTGGCACTATATACAGTATGTACTATCATTTGTGGTACTTCTAGTAGTATTGGAGTGTTTTTTGCGTTTCGTATGCTACAAGGTATATTTGCTTGTGGCGGTCAAGCAGTTGGAGGAGGAACTGTGTCTGACTTATTCGAGCCAAAAGACCGTGGAAAGGCTACAGGCATTTTTATACTTGGGTAAGATAATATATAAAATGATGATTATGAAATGTTTAACAGTCAAGTTAGCACAATCCTAGGACCAACTGTTGCGCCAATCTGTGGAGGCTATGTTGATCAATATCTAGGATGGCGTTGGATATTTTATATCAAAACTATTATGGGAGGCGTGCTAACAATTCTTACATTCGTATTCGTTAAAGAAACGCTTTATATACCTAACCCTCCCCCTCCTCCCGTCAATTTTAAAGAACGTTTGGGACGACTCAAATTCAACCCAGTAAGTAAAATAGATACATAGTGCTTGCCGTACTGATTTGCATCCTGTCAAATACAGTTTATGCAAATCAGTGTTGTAAGTACTACATTTTAGAAAAGATACATAAAACTAAGCATATACTATAGCTGGAAAGTCTTGGACTCTTGTTAAATATTGATATATTCTTGACGTGCCTCCCTGTTAGTGTTGCTTTTGGCTGGTTTTACCTATTAGTTACTGTTTTTCCACTTACATTTGGCCCCATTTATAAATTCTCGACTGGTACTATTGGGCTTTGCTTTTTAGCATGTGGTATCGGCAATATTGCTGGTGCACTATCTGCTGGATTTACCTCTGATAAATATTATAATATGAAAATCAAGAGAAATAACGGAATAATCGTTAAAGAATTCCGTTTACATCCAATCCTCTTTGGTCTTCCATTTCTGGTTGTTGGCAGTATTTTTTACGGCTGGTTTATTCATGCAAGGTTATTGTGGATTGCACCACTCATTGCTCTTGTTTTAAGTATGGTATAGTTGACAAGTGTATTTTTTAAGTTTTGCTTACATTTTTATATCTAGCTAATTTTGGTATTATGTTTACCATCACGACTGCTAATACGTATCTGGTTGATTGTTATATTAAAAAATCAGCTTCAGGTAATTATCCTTATTTATACATTATTTACAACCATTGACTCACACGCCTATTTATCACACAGTTGTCTCTGCTAATAACTTTACAAGAAACCTCTTGGGAATGATGTTTTCGTTGTTAGGTGTTACTATTAGAACGTCTCTTGGAGATGGTTGGACATAGTAAGTGCATAAATGGTGTATTTTCAGTGTGATATTAATTCTATGCTGTTTAGTACTTTAATGGCGTTAACGTGCTTGGTGTTTTATCTTGTGTGTATCCCATTAGTGCTCAAATTTGGCAGCAATTGGCGAGACGGAGCTCAGAAAAATGTTGTCAACTAAAAAAATACAAATATTCATCAAAACTCTGATATTCAAATTCCTCTCTTTGCTTCTCTCTTTCTGATTGTCAACTTTTTAAAGAAGAAAATGAGTAATTGGGGTTCTGATGAACTAGTGTCTGATTTTGGTAAATAATTGAAAAATACACGTTATATGTTTAGAGAGCTATTTATACACAATAAATAAATATATCATTTTAATACGGAATCATTAAGAATCTTGTCTAATACATGTTTAAAAGTTCAATGGAACATCCAAAGTAAAAAAATTCAACAGCAACGAAATACAAGGTTAGAGCTATAATAAATTAAGGTTTTCTATTAAAATATCAACACAATATTCACCTAAGAGGACGCAATAACCAAGGCTTGCCAAATAAGAACCAAAACAGGAATAATAATAATAATAGAAATAGCAGCACCAACAATGATAATAATACCTGGGGCAACAAACCCCCAAACTCTGGCTTGAAAAATGCTACTGAAAACAACGAATGGAATAAATCTGAGTCAAAGGATAATCAGTCTTCTGGCTGGAATACAGTTGCATCGAAAAAGGAGCAACCTGCTTTTGGCTGGAATAAAGGTGAATCAAATAAGGATCAATCCCCTTCTGACTGGAATGCCGCTTCAGGTAACTCTTGGAATAAATCTGGGCAAAAAAATGAGAAGATAAGTACACCTGGTTGGGGAAATACCACAGCGACACCTGTAACATCCTCTTGGAACCAACAAGCAAAAACCTCAACATTTTCAACACCCGTAGCAAACACTGGCTGGGATACACCAGATTCAGGTTCATCTAGCAGTGGTAATTGGGGCAACATGACCTTTGAATCGCTTGGATGGGATAGCAAAGGAAAAAAGACAGATAAAAAGGAAGATGGCAGAGGTTATTGGGAAAATGGGGAGCATCATTTGAGTGAACCCAATGAAAAGCTAGAGATAAAGCTATTTGGTACAGCGGATGATATAGAAGTACAGCATTCTGGTATAAACTTTGATAAATACAATGACATTCCAGTCGATACCAATGGTGAGAACGTGACTCCTCTTGAAAAGGTTAAATTTTTATCAGTTGGACTTCTGAGAAAAAGTAATAACAGGAATTCGTATTGAAATAGTTTACAAACCCACCTCTTGACAAAGATCTGTTAAAAAACATTGAACTTGCGCGATATATTACACCTACACCCGTACAAAAGTATTCAGTTCCTATTGTATTAGCTGGTCGTGATTTAATGGCATGTGCGCAGACAGGTATGTTTTTTTTGTACGGTAGTAAAATGGATAACTGAACTGAATGTATAAAAAGGCTCTGGAAAAACCGCTGGATTTATGTTCCCTATCCTCTCTGCATTGTTTGCAAATGGACCAACCCCAAACCCAGAAGAAAGTAAAGAGGTTGGCTATCGTAATCACAGACGGGCATATCCTCAGGCATTAATATTGGCTCCCACTCGCGAATTAGCATCTCAAATTTATATCGAAGCAAAGAAGTTCTGTTATAGATCCTTTGTATGCCCTTGCGTTGCTTATGGTGGTGCTGATATTCAGGCTCAACTTCGACTGATTGATCGTGGATGTCATCTTTTGGTAGCTACTCCAGGTCGTTTAGTTGACATTCTAGAGCGTCGACGTATTTCATTTAAAAACATTCAATATTTAGTCTTGGATGAAGCTGATCGTATGCTTGATATGGGCTTTGAACCTCAAATTCGTCGTATTGTGGAAGGTGAAGACATGCCTTCTCCAAAGGATCGTCAGAACCTTCTTTTTTCTGCAACTTTCCCGGAAAACATACAGATTTTGGCTCGTGATTTTATGAAGGATTATGTGTTTTTATCAGTAGGTCGTGTTGGTGCTACATCAGAAAATATCAAACAAAGAATTGAGTAATTATATATATGCATATACAATGAAAAAAAATCAACTCTCAGTATTTATCAATATGTTTATTTAGACTTGTAGCTCCTGACGAAAAGCGTGACAAGCTTTTGGAGATATTAAAAGAGGACAAGAAGGGAGGCTTGACCTTGATATTTACAGAGACAAAACGTATGGCAGATTCTCTTTGTGAGTTCTTGCTTGACAACCGATATCGTGCCACTGCTATTCACGGTGACCGAATCCAAAGTGAGCGTGAAGCTGCTCTTGCTTCATTCAAGAAGGGGGAAACGCCAATAATGGTGGCAACAGCAGTAGCTGCTCGTGGTTTAGATATTCCCAATGTTACTCATGTCATTTCCTTTGACTTACCCAACGATATTGATGATTATGTACATCGTATCGGCCGTACTGGACGTGCGGGTAATACTGGTCTTGCAACCGCTTTTTTTACAAGGAAAAATTCTTTTATTACTGGTGATTTAATGAAGCTTTTGATTGAAGCTCATCAACCTGTCCCAGCGTGGTTGGAAGAGATGGCAGCTGAACCAACAGGAACATCATCTCCAAATAGAGGTTTCGGAAGAGGAAAACCTAACAATTTAAGAAAAAGAGATGACGACTTTGGATTACGAATGCGACCTAGTCTGATACAATAATACTTTAGTCCATAGCATATCGTCATTCTATCCACTCTTTTCTTTAGCATAAATAAAAATATATCATTTGTGAAAATATGAACAAATTAACGTACTTATAATAATGAAGTCCCATAATCTTTTTTATTTATAGAGTATATTGACTGAGTAAGCATATAGTATTTCAAAAATAAAGTTGCTGAAACTTCAAGCCTGTTGGCCAAGCGTAGGATGATATTCCTCTCTATAATTATGTCAGCAATTGTGAGGAATTTGTTGTAATCATTATAGATCAAACAAATATTAAAATTAATTGATTGGCAAAAGAACATATATGAACGGTAAATGAATAAATCCAACTGTTTGTACTTTTAATTAAGTTATTATTGTATCATTATATTTGTTAGTCATATAGAATATGATTTTTCCTTAAGGTGCACTTCCTCCTAATTAAGAAAGAGTAATAGACGACGGACATCGTGGCGTTTAATTTTTTTACAACAGAGCCATCTTCAGTCACATCATACTGACCATGGTTTAAAGGTTTACTTTTAATTTACCTTTATTACTACATGTTTGCTATTCTCACTAAAAAGCAATTGCTGGAAGATTCTTCACTTCATTTCTCAAGATACAAATATATCCGTTGTATTTTTTTTCACACCTTAAATCATGTTATTAATTTGAACCTATTTGTTTACACATTTTAACCAATAACAGTTAAAATACCTAGGGTTTTAAATGAACCAACTAGCATCCTTAGGTTTATTTATCTAATATTTGAATTGAATTACTTGTTTTTGACATTTCAAGACTTGAATCTTACCTAAAATAAATCAAAGTACTAAAAATACTATAAATACTATGCAAAAATAAATCATTCACGTATCATTTAAACAACTTGAATCAAAATATATGTATCATTGCATGTAATTGAAAAGATATTTATTAAATAAAAATACTTTTTGAAATAATAGGTATTCTACTTAACACGTGGATATAAGGGAATATTATCTATTATCTCACCTGATCTGTTTATGGGATAAAGTCGGTTTTTTCCAGAAGAAAGGATACGAGTTTCAGACAATGACAAAGTCGGATGTTTATCCAAAAACGGAAAAAACAATAGTATTAATATTCAAATCACTAAAAAGCTACCCCTTAGTATGAATTTTTTCCGCTACCTGAACAATGCCATCATACCCGCTAGTTTAATACTGAAAACAAAGAATGTAAATTACAACTTGAAAAAAAAAACCTTCCAATTTTTATTCGTCCTTTCTCTTGTACAATATTCATTTTATATTTTATCACCAGAATTGATGCTACAGAAACATTGTATAGGTAATATAACATTGGAGATAACCATTAACAAAAATGAAATACATTATTCATTCCATTATATGCTTCTATTTTTAGCCGTACTTCTAGTTGCGTTTTCTGCTCTCCATACCTTGGCGTCCGACCAGGGTGTAACAGTGGTTACGATAGATAATCCTAATAAGCAGCTCACTGTTACTGTACCCATTGCAGAAGGTGTAGATCCGACACAAATCGCAGAACATGCTCCAGGAGTAAATGGAGCCGAAAACGTAATAAAAGTAAAAGTTGTCGAAGAAATGGAAGAAGACGATGACAGTGAGCTCTTAAATCCAGAGCTGGAAGCCAATATCCATTCAATCATCAATGAGAACCAACACGGAAAAAAACAAGACGATAACGAGTTCGGAGATGATGAAATGGATGAAGAAGCTGACCAAGAGAATGAAGAAGTCGACCAAGAGAATGAAGAAAATGACCAAGAGAATGAAGATATCAAAAACAATAATGTCGATGAAGCTGATGATGTCCCAGTACAGAAAGAAAATCCATCAAAAGCAAACAATAGCAAGCCCGAAAAAGAAGATAAAAATGGACCTGAATCTGAAGAACAGGAAACTATTGATGAAAAAGAACTCGATGAAAACGAGAATTCAAAGAAAGGTATCCTTCGGAAATTTTAGTATAAACTATCAATTCACTCATTTCTAAATCATTATTATAGAGGGCATTATTCAAGCTGCTGCCAACTCATCTCCTCAGGTTACAGGATGTAAAACTCAAGGACAACTTGCAATCACATATGTAACGATAGCTTATTTAATGCTTTTGATATATTTCTATTCTAATTTCTGTTTTTCTATTATTAGAATGAAGGACCTAGTGATGTCACTGCTCAGGTTCTACGCCAATACGCAAAGGCTGACGCCAGAGCCACTTTCTTTGTTAATGCATCATGGTATGATATTTTTCATTTTTCTAATAATTTTTTTATTATAATGTATTACTAACGGTATTGTTATTTAGGTTATATACTCAACAGTATGCTATGGTAGTCAAGAATATATATAATGCTGGACATTTTATCGGAATGACTTACCGTGTAAAGGATACCGACCCTGCAAATTACAAAGAAGATGAGATTCGCAAGGATATTATTAAAATGGCTAGCACCATCGAATCCATTATCAAGATATCACCCAAATATGTTCGTCTCTATGCAACAAAAGAAAAGGACTACAAGACAGAGAAGCTTCTACGTGAACTTGGTTTTGTCATTGTTGGTTACAATCTTGACAGCCAGGATTATTCAAAGCTAGAAGCGACTGGGCCAAACTCAATTCAAGAAGTGTACTCAAAGGCTTTCAAAAATTATAAGGAGCAATTTGATACAAAAGGTGCTTTCATCTCCCTCAACTATGATCTTCCTTTCACAGGCTCTTTGGTTGCGGTTCCGAATGTCATTAATACTGTTAACAAAGAAGGATATACATTGGTCCGTCTAGATGGCTGTTTAGACGATTCTAAGCCTTATAAAAAGAGTAAGTGCTTTCTGACTCAAGGTTTTTTTTTTTTTTTTTTTTTCCTAACCACTTTTAATACCCATCAAATAGCTGCTAACAGTACAGAGTATGTAAGTGATAAATTCTCATTCGGTCAGCCAGAGTATCACAGTGGTCAAAAGCGTGAACTCCTTGATTCTGTTGTTATTCTCGATAAACCTGGTAGTGGAGGTGTTTCGGGCTCTAAGGGTGAAAATGCAGAGAATATGGGAAATATTCAAAAAGCCTCTATTACCCTTTGTCTTTCAGCTGTTATCTTCTCTCTATTCTTTTAATGATTTAATCTACCTTCTCTCTCTTTTTCGTTTCTATATTTATTTCCTTTTTTTATTATTAAAATAAAAATAATACTTAAACAAACCCGGTAAAAGTATACGGTTTCATAGTGCTATGTATGAGTTTTGATTTGAACACTTGAGTTCTTCCAAATTGTTTGTGTGACGTTGGCGGAGTATTGTACTGGTAATTAACTCTTGCTAATTACAGACTTCATCTGTCAAAGAGTTATGTGAATGTTTCATCACCATCATTTCCCCGTTCTCGCTTAGTATAGATTATCTCTTACTGTCATATAAAAAATTTATCATTCTTTAGGATAATGCATTGTTCTTATAATGTTAGAACACGCCTGTCTTTGTTTTCTTACATTGTTTGCTAGCACCTAGTATAAATTTCTTTTTGTTATTAGAGCTCCTCCGGTTCTTTACAGTCTCACTAGTAGTTTGTTCTCACTCTTATAATACTATCAGGCTAATCAAGGCGGCAAATAACGAAGAAATAACTTTGTCAATAAAAATTAAGAGAAGATTTATTAAAAATAGTGAGAGTAATAAGAATAATATAATACAAAGGGAAATCAATTATCTAATCAATAAGGTTACTAATATGATGAAAATGGCAGCATGCAAATAACATTGATATTCAATCCTATAAGCAGATGAGGTATAATAGGCACTCGTAGATGCCGCAAGTGAGGGTGTGCTTGAATTCAGAGGTGAATGAGCTGGACCATTTTGGTCAATAGTCACTGGTGGATCCTTATTTGAATCTGTCTTGACTAAACCATCTGGTGGCGACCAATAAACAATTTGAGGTTGTTGAGTTGTGATATTGAAAGAGCTATCGATGAAATAGCCTAAAGATGCCATTACCGTCATTAACTTGGGCCCGATGGGCCCAATTGGATATTTCTTCTCCAAAGTCTCTACAGATACACCTCGATTTGCTGTATAAACCATTAGATATTCAGCTGAGCTTATGTACTGAGAGCGATCCACGTGACTAAGCGATGAGCCTGCTGAAAATGGATTCAATGAAGTTTCAAGATACAAAACAGGTGTATTGTTAACAGCTGCCATAACATCTCTGTCTTTAACAGATCTGCCATAGATTCGTTTTGCATGTTGAAATGCTTCAGAGTTATACCAAGAATTTGCCATGTCGATAGAACTACGAAATAGTGCATTTGCATTGCACCATTGATTAAGTCGTTTGGTAATTGTTGTAAATGGATATAATGATTCCGATGCATTGGTATGATCTGTATCGTAATATATGAATTTGTCAAGTGGATATTCGACGAATCCCCAAAATGGCTGTGGTGTATCGTCACCATCTAAAATATGACTATCGTTATCAGAGGCAAGTAATGCAGGTGTAATAAAATGATCGAGGTTGTCAATAAGATCAGAAAAACTCTGATAAAGATTATCTCCCCAAGAGCTCATAAATCCAAGTCCATGAATTAGTTCATGTACTACTGTTCGAAGAAAGTCTGTTTGATTTGAACTGATTGGATTTGGATCATTCTATATCCAACAATACTAAGTGAGTAATTTTGTTCTGAAAAAAAGCCTACATTTGCTCACTCACAATAAAATGCCAATCCATTTCAGTGTTAAATGAAGCTGTAATGTCATATTCATCCCACTGAGGTGTTGTTGATAAATGAGTAAACTGTTTAAGAAGGGCTTGAGGGTACATTCGAGTTGTATTATCTGACAGGTCGCTCATAATGTAAGATATAGTAGGAGTCGCCTGTCCAGCAGTTAACATATTATTGCTATCGATACAGTCACCCAGTACTTCACAAAAGGATATGAAGCTGGCATTAACAGCGATGTTTGTTTTTAGGTTGAAGGTTTTAGTTATAATATCTACAGCCTTTTCGAATGTATGATATGCGCCATTGCATATTGAGTCATCTACTAGACAAGTTAAATTAAATGTCATTTTGGGCCGAGTTGTGTTTAATAAATTGACGGATGCTGCTGAAATGGCTTCTAGCCGAATGTTTTTCATTGCTTTACAAGTACTAAACTGAGTAGCGTTCTGTTCATGATTGATGCAATAGACTTCGCTGTATACTTCATTGCAAAATAGAAGGTAAAATAGAAGGTAAGTTTGAATCCAATGTATTCTATATAGCATGACAATATCAAAGCTAAATAGTTATTGATATTAATATTACAAAAAAGAGAAAAGAAAGAATGATTTTTTTCTGGATTCGGTATTTTGTTATTTATTTCAAGGGAAAAGGGAGTGATTTCCAACTCAGATTGATTAGTTGTTGAACTCAATATTGTAAGACGTGCACTATAATCTAAATTAGCATTGACTATTATTTGTCAATATAGAAAAGAGGCTCTATTTTCAAATAATGGAATGAGTAACCTTTTTTATAAATAGAAAAAAAAAGGAATAGTACGCTATTAAAAAGAATTGTTTTATTACAACAATAAAAATATTATGAATGTCTCGATAGTTACTTGTGCATTCAATGCTAATAATTTATAGAGTTTGACTAAAAAAAAAAAAGAAAGGGGATTTGTCAAACTTACTTGAACAGATTTCTTGGCAGATTTTTATTCTTGCTTTTTTAGAAGGCTTTTTTAATATTGGAATAAGCAAAGAGGAATCAAGCACTAAATAAGGTTAAATAAAATCGTTTTTACTTTATTTTTCCCAGAGTTATTGTTTTATTAAATCTAAACAATTGATCAAGAAAAGAATAAAAGAAGATTTAAGTAAAAAAATTTTATTGCCCTTTCCTTTTTTTTAAATGACTAAATAAATAAGATTTAAGTCTATAGCTTTCTTCATTGTTTATATACTTCAGTTAGGTTTTAATGCCAAGTATGGTTTTGTTTTATATTTGTAATACTCCAAAATGTCGGGATTTTTTACAAATGCTAAAAAACAAATAATAAAAAATTGATTGTCGATCCATTGAAGAAAATGCTTTACGAAAGATTTTCTTAACATTACTGTTGTACTTTTGACTTTACAAAATATAACAAAATAAATCCATATGCCAGTGAAATGAAAGAAGTACTCCTTTTCCATAGTAGCAAGACTACTATATTAATTGCTGGCAGGATTTTCTTTAGTATATTTATATATGAATTTTATGTTTGTACCAAGAAAAACGTTTTAATAATGGCCAATAAATGGATATCAGATTGCAACCATATAACACATCAATCCCTTTATGTAAGATAGTTTACTATTAGCCATTAATAATTGGTGCCATTTCTATTCGTTCAATTTTAGAATGCATTCTACAATACTTAACAACCTATTGGTATAAAAATGGACAGCATCAGAGGTACTAACTCAAACCCCCCCCCCCACTTTCATTGATTCTCTGTAATTATAACACTGCGGAGTAGAATATCAAATATTGCCAAGACCACTTCAAAAGCCATTTGTATATTTAAAAAAAAAAAAAAAAAAACTCTCAGTTTTAAAATCAAGATCAGACAAGAATGACAAATGACCGAATATCCATATTGAAACTCCTTTCGAATGAATAGTTGCGCACTCAAGACGAGCAAAACAGTATCATCCATTTCATACAATAAAAGACAAGAGCTTAATTTAAAACGAGAAAAGCAACTATAAATATAGAACTAAATACTATTTTTCAAAATAATTAACGGTAACGAAGGTAATGGCTTTAGCTTTTCTTGTATTGTCTCTTTTTTTACTTTTGACTGTTGACTAAATTTCACCATTTGCTACTTCATAAATAAGACACTTATTGATAGTTTGAAAAGGGCACTGTTCTACGATAGAACATCACTTCCACAAATTAATTACCTATTAATCTGACCTGTAACTATATCCAATAGTCTATAATGACCTTATTGTAACAACAACAGCAACTCATTAAATTCAGCAATGCGTCTAGTCATGTCGAAGAATATTCTTGTTTGTCTTGTTTTATTTATTATATGTAATTTCAAAAGTACCTTTCTTTTCTTGTGACACTTGGGTAATAGGAGCATCACCCATATAAGATATTGTTCATATAAAGCATTAATATGTTGACATCTGGCACACTCCAAAGAAAGCTTAGGAGTTCGTGAATGAGTACTCTTGCTCATAAACATACAGTGATACTAGACTCAAACTTGCACAATTGACAGTATTTTCGCTCAAGATAAGGATCCAACATGTTCATTATCTAACAAAAAAAAAAAAAAAAGAGAGAGAGAGAGGTAAGCAAAGGGAAAGAAACATGATGCCATTGAGTTGACTTTACACTCAACATAAAAATCTCTTGAAATAGTTGTAAGTGTTGCTGTGGTACAAAAGCGATTGTTTGTTTACTTTAAAAGGCCGTCTTTGCATTATTATTTACATATCTTTAAAGTAGATGACTTAAAAGTGCTGAATGTGTTCAATCTATAAACTTTTTTATAATGGCCTATAATATCTACTACAAGATAATTGCTACTCTAAACGGTTCAAGAGCAAAAGAAACCCAAATAGATTGTAAAAATAGATAAATAACAGTTCAGATAGATTTTAATAAAACAAGTGTTTAAAGTGACTTAAAGGTACATTACCCATCTCGTTTTCAATGTAACTGTATGGATTGTGATTTGGCATTGCCAGTAATTTAAATTGAACAATATATTTAGATGATTTAATCGGTGTGCTATTGGCAGCATCAGGATAAGATTGTACCATTTGAGCCATTTCTTTTCACTGAATGGATCAATCTATTTATTTTAGTATTGTCATTCTTCTTTTGATTATTACTATTTAATGTTGACGGTGGTGGTGATATTGTCTTTAATAAGATGGTTGAGAACCAAAAATTAGTGAAATGAACATGTCAATGATAGACCTAACATGTTCCTGAACAGGCACTCATCAAGTAGTAGATACTTGATTCGGATGTGAATGTTCTGGAATATTTAAATTCTAATATGAAACATAGTAAATCAGGTAATAATATATGAAATATGCTTATGCCAGTGTTCTTGCTATTATTATGAATATAACAACAATCAAATAAATGAAGTAATGTATTATTTCTAATCTTAAGTGTATGATGATAACTGGATTGAAATCATGTTATGTGCACTTGATATATATAAATATAAATAAATATGATTCACCAAGCTTCTAATAAAGTCTTGTTGATTCAATAATATAAACATCTTCACAACACGTAGCTTGGGTTACAACTACAACAACTGAAGACCTCGGATTAATACAACGAGTAATTTCACCTGACCACGTAGCAACCAAAGTCGAAACAACAGCTGCTGCCCTCGCTAGAGTTAGTAGCGCTTATGGAAGTCCGGTAGTAGAGGCTGCAGGCACTAAAGATGTCGAAATGGCTGAAGCTACCCAGTATGTGCTCTCAGATCCGCCACCATCTCTCGATAACATGTCAGCATTATCATTCAATGCTGGTATGTTGAAGGAAATTGTCGGTGGTTCGGATAGGTACATATTGTGTACAGAAGAACCAAAGAAAGGACAAACTCTGGTTCGTATTCTCAACTGCAACCATACCTTCCACTAGCCATGTATTAATGAATGGCTGATGGAACAGGGTAAGGAAACCAAGCACTCTATCCAAGGTAAAGCTGAAGCTACAACTGGTTGTAACATAGACTGCATGATAAAGCCGAGCGGTTTTTTTTGTTTAATTTTACAAGGATATTTAGATTGAGTTTATAAGGATACTTATTACTCAAATGAGTAAAATAGGAATACAATATTCACTCAATAAGGGAATCTCATCAATACAAGGAAAGTCTTTTTGGAAAGGATTTGGATATGAACAAGTGATCAATACAGAGGTACCTTCTCATTAGGATGCTACACCCGAAAGAGTCCTCCGCGATCAATGGTTTCCATAACACTGGTTTCGATAAGGCGTGAATACATGGTAACACGATTGATACCTCTTTGTAGGGAGAATTAGAGGGTAATCCGAAAGGGCTATCCAGTTTTATTGCTTCTTCGTAAGTAAAAATAAGTATAGTGGATGATTTCGAAAAGATGAAAACACTATTACAGATCTCAAGTTCAGGTATGAAATACATATGTCATATTCATAATCTACTATTTAAATTCTTTTGTTTCAAATTTATATCAATTACAAATTGGAGATAATGGCGAAAACAAAGCTTATAAAAGTTTACTCTATTTATCATTCAATATATTAAATAAATCAAATTCCCTTTGTATTCCTTAAGTGAACTCAAACATCATAAAATGATCATTTGGTTTTTGTTAAAGTAATTTTATGTTTTATATGTACATGTTAAAGACTAGAGTTTAAATGTATTTGGAATATAAGTATTCTCTTAAGCCATTTTTTTAAAAAAAAAAAAATCAGTTAAGATAAACTGGGAAAGCTTGTTGTATGTACATTTTCAATCAAAGTACTAGCTATCTTTCATCCGTCTATATTAGCAAATATTTTGAAGATCTTATGAAGAACTTTAACTTTATTCTTCTAATAAATGTACGAAGGCAGCAATTAAAAAAATTTAAAAAACGAATATTTACATGTTTATATGTTTATATATTTAAAAATTTTATTATGAGTATCTTTGAAATGGGTATTATAACATTTTTAGCTATTATTATACAAGTATGAGTGGGAGGGGGGAGTATAATTACTTCCTCTTAAGAAATAGTTCGAGATATAACGGTAGATAATAAGCATTACTCTATGTATCCAACACTGCAGGTGACGCATCATCAAAGAATGCCACAGCACCAAAACTGAAAGCAGCCGCGATAGCACCAATGGCTAGTGTTTGTAAAGCACCGATTAAGGCTTGTTTTGGTCGTAAATAAATACTTTTCAAATATCCGAAACAAAATAACGTGACCAATGTCACCAGACATGAAATATATAGACCACGTATTGTCTCCTTAACAAACATATATGGCAATAGTGGAATTAATCCGCCTACTAAATAGGAGCCACCAATTGTTAAAGCGGATATCTGGTAATTATAATTAAACAAATAAGTATAAATATAAACAACGCGGATTTGATATTCCCAAAGTAGACTTACCCAACTTCTTCTAGGATCAGGCAATTCCAAGTTTAGCTCAAACCTCATCATAAAATCAACAAATTTTTCAGAATTCTGTCTGAAACGTACCATCATGGGTTCCATTGACTCACGATCCAACCCATAAGGTTCAAATAATTCAATTATCTCCTCTTCTTCTTCATTAGGAAAGAGTTCTACTTCGCGTGCTATGTGTATGATTCTGTTTAGTTAGTTTCTCATACACACAAACATATCCTCCGTAATCATACCTTCTCTTTCGCGCTCAGTTTTGTAATGATCAGCATCAGACTTAGCAGCTAAATAACCTCCAAGACCCATTGATATGGCACCAGATACCAGCTCTGTAGTTGGCCAAAGAGGTAATATTCATTAATTATACTCCATTTTATTACCTATAATATCTGTGAAACATACCTGCTAAACCACCATAAATAACGATACGGGTATCTCCTAGACTTGAAAGTCCAGCAGCCAGCGCGAATGGAACTGTAATACCATCTGCGAATCCGATAATAAAATCGCGCACGACCTCAGGTCTATCAAAATGCTCTTCTACATGTTCTCTTATACCTTTGAGGTCCTCTCTGTGAGGAATACGACTAATAGCAAGGTCTTCTTGAGAAGAACCGATGGTAGATTCTTCATCAAACTCAAGATGATCCGTCTCCTTACTCACATCAAGAGAATTTGAGTATGTTGGTAGCATTTGGTATTCTTGAGAATGGCGCATCATGGTGAGATAGAAAAAAAAATCAATGGAAAGGTAGAAAACGAAAGTAAAGAGAAATTGAAAGATAGAAAAAAAAAAGAAGCAAAAAAAAAAAAAAGGTATTTTTAAAGTAAAATGATACAAAATGATTATATACAAAAAGGGGAATAATTTCCTTGATTAATTGTTCTGCATTAATACTTTTAACCATATTGAAGACAACCTTGTTCAATTTAATGTAAAGATGGGTGGTACAAAGACTAGTGATATTTGGAACCTCAAATCAGCACTCTGATTAACAGACATGCGTCACACGAATCGAAAATTGACACTCGGTGAATCTGAAATGTAACTCAATTTTGTAAAATTTAATTAGACTTTGGTCGCTACTTTGTCACAACAATGCGCACGTGTATAATAGTGAGCCTCTTTTGTATTTCCGCGATTATGCTACAGTTGAACAAATAGATGGATGGATGGTGCCAACCGTACTTACTAAGATCCGCGCTCAAGATACATGTGCTGAGTATCATCATTTAAAGATAGAGAATGATGTTTTTCATATGTCTTTAAATCAGTATGATTATATAAAAATCAAAAAAAAAAAAATGAGTCAATTCGAAATTAGAATGTTTATGTGTTTATGAAATCACTTATTATACAAATATATTTATTATATATTATGCTTGATAACGAATTTAAAGTACTTTAGAGAGTATATATAATTATCTTTTTTAAAATAATAATAAAATATACCTATTTGTACCTACAATTTCTTATTTAATCGTATTTATTCGTTTATGGTTTGTGTTCTTTGATTAAAGTAAGATTGAAAAATATATTTGTAGAAAATATTAATCCAATCAGACACGTTATTGCACTCCACATTTTTCTACTATTACACTGCATTTGTTTATTGTATGTAAATGTCGTTATACAACCGAGCAACCGGCACTAAAGAGCGATATCATTTATGTTTATTACATGTTAAATTGGAGCTATTCATAGAATAAGCATATATGTTTAATGAATTATACTCATTTTTGCATCGGTGTACGGCATAGAACATAAGCATATATAAATGCTGGTTTTTTTTTGTTTAGCATCTTTATATTATAAAAAAAATTAAATTACCCAAAAGATTGGTATATATCAATCCCCTCTCTCAATCATTTCCCCCTTCTATTTATTTCTCCGAAAACAATGAAGTTAACATCAATTGCTGCCGCTACTCTTTTGTTCGCTGCCTCTTTTAGTGATGCCCTTCCTACTCAAAAAAAGGCTACTACTGTCAGCCGTCTTGCTGGCCTCGAAAATATCAAGCACATTGTTTATTTTATGCAGGTAAAACTTTTACATCTAATTGTGTTTAAGCCAATTTTAGTGATTAACATTTTTATGACATATAGGAAAACCGCTCATTTGATAATTATTATGGTACAATGTACGGTGTACGTGGTTTCCAAGATCCTAACATTGGAATCCAAACAAATGGACTCAACCTTCTTTACCAACCAGATGCTTCTAGTTCTGATGTGAAAAACAACACAAAGTATCTTTTACCCTACCAGCTTAAGGGCAATCGCGCTGGTTGTACTGCTGGTGGCACTAATAGCTGGTCAGGATTCCACGGAGCCATTAATGGAGGACTAAACAACAACTGGCCAGCTGGAAACTCGCCTGCATCCATGGGCTATCTCAACAGAACTCAAATCCCATTCCTTTACTCTCTTGCTGATGAATTTACTATTGCAGACATGTACTTCCAATCTGTTGCAGGATCAACCAACCCCAATCGTGTATACTGGATCTCCGGTACTAATCAAGGTGCCCCAAACAACTATGTTCTTGAAGATAATACCGAGAGCACACCCCTTCAGTGGTCTACATACCCTGAAAAGTTGACTAATGCTAGCGTCAATTGGCAAGTCTACCAAGATAAGGATAATTTTGATGATAATCCACTTGCCTGGTTCAGCTATTGGAAAAACCTCCCTTCAGGTGCTGAGAAAACAAAGGGTGTTGGCTATTTAGGCTTAAATACATTCTATGCTCAAGCAGCAAATGGAACCCTTCCTCAAGTTTCATACATTATAGGTAATTTATTTGAAAAACATTGCTTCAAGTCTTCAAAATTGATTAATGCTATTTTTTTTTTTTTATTTAGGTCCTACCGAGCTTTCCGAGCATCCAAACAACACTCCTTTAGCTGGTTCTTGGCTTCAACAGCAAGTTGTTAACGCTGTCATGAATGGACCCAACTGGAACAGCACTGCCCTCTTTATCAACTATGATGAAGCCGGAGGATACTTTGACCACGTTGTCCCTCCCATGGAACCACAAAGCAGTTGGGTTACTGACAAGTTCAACGGAAACAAGACTTATGTAGGCTTTGGTCCCCGTGTTCCTATGGTTGTCATCTCACCTTGGACCCGTGGTGGAAATGTTTTCAGCGAAACTTCTGACCATACCTCTACCCTTATGTTCTTGGAAGAATGGATCGGAAAGGACAGCAATGGAAATTATGTAGCCCCTGCAGAAAATGTATCTCCTTTCCATCGCTCTACTTCATCCAATCTGTACAACATCTTTGATTTCAATAATCCTGATTACACCGTTCCCAAATTTGATGCTGTTCCTAAACCCGCCCAGGTGGGTGGTGTTTGGGACCCAACCGAGATGTGCGAAGCCTTAACTGATAAGAAGACCACCCCTCCTTATGGTAATCAAATTTACCCTGTTGTTGAATCGGGCTCCCGTCCTGTTCGTGGTGCTGTTACCCTTGGTCACACTATTGCCATCCAAGCCAGCACAGGTGAGATGATTTCTGTGACCTCATCCAGTGCCAGTACAAAGATAACAATGGAGGCAACAAAGAGCAGCCTCCAAAAGCGTGCTGTTAGCCACAGTCTTTCCAAAGAAGCTGCTTTCAATTTGATTGAAACTGGTAGTACAGGCGAATTCAAAATCCAATCTGTTGCTCACCCTAATATCTGTGTCAATGTCTGGGGTAGTGGTATTGACCTCAGCGAGTGCAAGGGCACTTCTTGGAAATTCGATTCTAGTAATGGAAACCATCATTTAGTTGATGTCGGTACATCAAACTATCTTACTGTTAAAAATGGAAAGGTACAGCTTTCCAAGAGTAAGAGCACTCCTTTCACCATCTTTTCAGTTACTCTTTAATTTCTACTTTTAGCCTTTTTATATTTTAATTTTTATTAATTTATTCAAAAATAAATTTTTTACAATTTACTTTTATGTAATGTGTGTGTTCAGGATTATGATTTTTATATTTAAAATCCAATACGATAAATAACTCATGCAAGTCATTGAATTAAATCCCTGTAAAATATTATAAATCTAGATATTATGTTTGATTTATCATCTTGAAAATGTTACAAAGATAAAAGCTAAATACCACTGTATTTATATCATTTTATGTTTTATTTATCATCTTGAAAAAAGATAAAAGTAAATAGCTAACTGTTATTCTTAGATCCTGGCGGGAAATACAGCAAACTTGAATTATAATTGCCTATAAAAATCTATTCTTTCACTAATTCTATTATAATACCATTATCGACTTATTCTAAAAGGCAGGCATAAGGATACCCTACTCAGATGGTATAAATTGTTTATATATGTATGTTTCGGAAAACCACTCATTACTAGATAAGTTTGCAGTACTGTGTGAGTAATATAAATATTTTCTCCACTTCAACTTGAAGATTTCTTTGATAGTGGTTTTTTGTTGTGGAACACAACTGTAAGCTCCTTCTCGTTCATCTTTAATTGATAGAAATCCGAGAAATAGCTTCCTATAAGGAATGAACTTGCACAAATAACATACCTTTTATATTGATTTATTTATTTTATTTATATAGATAGTTGCCTTCGAAAGCAAAATGATGAAAAGAAGAGACAAATAAACTTGAATGAGTCAATGTCAGGAATAATTTGCTCGTTTATTGGTGTATGACGATGAAAAGCAAGCTATTTATTAGGTGTAATATTAAAATGCATCAAAATATCCCTTACTCGGGTTAAATATGGGGTACCTTTTAAACGTTCAGAATCAGTGCGTAACAAGAAATCCAAAAAAAAATAGTCACTTCAGCGAAAATGTGAAAAAACGGGAGTTTGTGAGATAACATAATTAACCAGTACTTTAAAAAGTAAGGTTCATTTATTACTTTAAGTTCCAACTTACTTTATATATTGACTTCCAATTTCTTTTTTTTTTTTATAGTGTACTAATCAGTTAGAGTCGTTAGATTTTTTCTGTATTTAGTTACTTTTGCTTAACAGTTTATATGCGGCCATAAAAAAACACGGCTTTATTTATTTAACAGAAAAGCTTATTATAACTATTTTGTTGTTGCACAGAGCATGCATATGCTTGTATTGCAACCCCCTTTCGTTTGGCTTATTTGAAAAAGTAAACAAGTACAAGAATAAAGACATGTAAAATTGAATTAAATCTGGGCACAAAAGTATACACACCTAGTAAACGCCTTTTCTATTCATTTTCGATGGATTCGACTTTTTTTTTTTTTTTTTTAAAAAAAAAAAAAAGAATAACCTGAGGTAACGTGTTTATCGTATAAAATGCTTCCATGGCATTCTGTATTATTCAATATTGATAGATATATCCATTAGCTGGGGGAAAAATAGTTCATTATGACAAGCGTTTCGTGTATATATCTAAAATAGTGTTTTTATTTATTTATTATATTTATTTAAAGCATAAGGAATAGCAATTAAAGGCTGAATATATTATTCATTTAAGGCATAGTTTCTCAACCGAGTTTTTTTTTCATTGTGAAAAAAAACAAGCATATTTCTCATATCAAAGCAAACGAAGATTGAAAATGTAGAAAAAATAAATAGTGATAAATTTAGTTGTATGGATCTCGATCGTATGTCTCAAGACGCTCAAGGTAGTCTTCCATTTTATCTTTCTTTTGCTGCTCTGATTTCAGTTTTCTTAGATGTTTTCTAAGATCTTTGAATTCACCAGGTAATCTTTTTGGGCCCTATGTGTATGTGGTAATTATTATTATCATGTGTATTCATCGATATATACAACAGAAAAAAAAAAAATTAGCCCATATTAATTCTTAAAAAAATAAATAAATGAAATAGCAATAAATAACAAGGGTTTCAAAAAAAAAAAAATACCGTACATGTTCTTGCATTGTTATATGGGCATTTAAATGATTAAGTGTACCATAGGATTTTGTGCAGTTTGGATAATTACACTGGTAGAGTCTCTCTACTTCATGAAATTTACGTCTTGGTCGTTTCTTTTGGGTTGGTCCAGCCAAAGGTACAAATGAGTATACTTTTTGATAATCTTCATAGACTTGATTTTGATTATTTGGGTGAGAGTTTTGGATAGTGTAGTCTGGCCAAGTAGTTGTACTATTGTTGTTACTAGTGTGGGTGAGCGAGAGTGATGTAGTAGACATTATTTGGTCTGCTGGTCCATAAGGCGGATAATCATATTTCATCTGAACCAGTTTATCGGTAGTCTGTGAATTCATATTATCGTAGTATGAAGCCGAAGGAGAGGTATAAGAATGAGTCAAGTTTAATGAAATATCATTCGAGACAACCGGAGATTGAGAAGTATTTTTGCCTACACGTTGTTGTTGTTGCTGCTGCTGATGGTGATCGGAACCGTCACTTGAGACCATTGATGGAGCGGTAAGCCTGTTTCTGTTATTGATTGCAAATGTATTTTCAGGGGACATCAATACATGTGCATGGTACTGATGTTGCTGATGGTGTTTTTCGTTTTTTCCTCTTATTGTCTTGGCCACATAAGGGTTGACTTGATCCATCGCTATAGCACCACTTGTATTATTATAAGTTTGCTGTATTTCATTATTCATATTTTGATAATAAGAGTTGACTACTGAAGAAGACGCATGATTTATTGTTACTTCTAAATCATCACTAGAAGTCTGGTTATTATTTTCTTGAGATACAGGTCTAGTATCATTATTATAAACACCATCGTTTTTTACATTCGCTTTATCGGGAAGGAGGTGAGATAATGGAGGTAGACTTCTTCCTGCTGTGTGTGCTGCATTAATAGTATTAACTTCTGTAGCAGCGTTTTGGGAATACTGTTGATATTGAAAAAACGGCTGTTGCTGCTGTATATTGCAGTTTGGCATATAATGGGGGGTGCCGATTTCGTTTTGAAATACAAGGTTAGATGGATAATCTACTGACGAGTTTGACAAAGGTGGTATCATAGAAGATTTGAAACAAGTTTTTATTAAAAAGTATTCTTTTTTTTATTACTATTACTTTTGTTAATATTCCACCACTTTTTATTATCGTCTCTCCTTCTCTTCCTGATAGAAAATAAAAATAAAAATAAAATAAAAAATAAGAGAAGCAAAAAGAACAAAAAAAAAAAATCCGTATAGATCTTTTTTTTCTAAAAAAATAAAAATAGTGAATTCGTCTTATTGCTTCTCAGATAAAAAACGACTTTAACCCGATTTGATTACCTAAAGTGCGCTTTTATTTAGAGTGCCTTTTCTTTACTCCTTTACCAACCCATTGGTTGGTTCATAGTAATAAAAAAAAGAGCAAGTCATATACATTGCTTCCAATTTGTCATGTAAAACAAAATTATAAGTAGTTTCTTTTATTTTTATACATGAAATATCAAATTAATTATAAAAATTAAAATAATGTAATTTACAAATTTGTCTGTGATACAGACTTCCACCTTTTCGTTCAAAAGCACTTTTGGCTTCAACAACAACGAAAATTTTTCTGCCTTTACCAAAAGGGTCCTAGCTGATTAAATCACCGCCTTTTTTATTAGTAAAATGCATTTTAAAATCTCAACAAGTAGTATAGTTTTTCTCTCCTTGAATAAGAGTATTCTCGAAGATTGTTTTATTAAAATGTTTTGTTTTTTAATATAAAATGAAGAGAGAAAGAGAGAAAGAGGGAGAGAGAGAGAGAGAGAGAGAGAGAGATGCCGGTGTATATTTCAGGTTTTCTTTGTTTTTTTTTAGTATTAAGTTGTGTTGTGTGTGTGTGTGTGTGTGTATAATAATAATAAACGCAAAGGAATAAGCATGAATGCAATAAAAGCTATTTTTTTTTTTTTATAATTGAATTGGACCTTGACCATTGTTATTGTTATTGCTATTGATTGAATTTGAATTTGATATTTTTTTATTTTCAGTAAGAGGCGAAAAGATGACTTCTGATTCGGGTTCAACATTTGAAATGTAATCCTGTTGGTCAGAAAACGTCTCTTTAAGATCGGGTGTATCTTGCGGAGTGATTAGTAACGAAGTGATTTTATTTGATTCATTATCTCTGATAAGCATGGGCTCATCAAGTCGTTCATCGATGGGTGTTAGCATGGGAGTGGTATTTGCAAGGCTCTGTGCCAGCAGAGCCTCATTGACATTCAGTAATGATTGAAGATATTCTGGAGAAGGACCAGAATTGGTTGAGAGTATATTTGAGAAGAGTGGCGATGCTATTGCGTTAACAGGGAGGTTTTCCTCTATATTTTCATTCGTGATTGCTGATCCTTGCAAGGTGTTTGGTGATGTTGCTATTGAAAAAGAGGAGGTTGTATTGGTTGTTATTATTGCATTTGTCGAGATTTCAGGAACGTGAATGTCAGTCATTGAGAGAATAGGCGAAGCGGGTATTTCGATCTCTTGAGAAGTTGCAGGAAGATCAAGTGAACCAAGCCAACCAACGCCTGCTCCACTTTAAATAAAAGTTTTCTTAGTAACAATAAATAAAAATAAGTGTAAAGGGCTTACCTTTCTTCCCATTCTTGGCCCATTCGTTGCATCACGATCTCTAGCTTTTCGCGTTGACGTTCTAAGTCTTCCAAGTTTTTATCATACTCCAAGAGAGATTTTTCCATTTAAAATAACTGAAAGCGCTTTATTTTTTTAATTTTGATGAAAAGACAAAAATAAAAAAAGTAAAAAAGAAGAAGGAAGAAGGAAGAAGAAAAAGAAGAAAAAAAAAAAAAAGGATCAATTATGTAAAGTAGCAAATAGTCGGCGATATAAAAATAATAATAATAATAATAAAAAGTTAAAATTATATTTAAGGTAACTGAAAAGAATACACATTCAATATCGCTAATAATAATGATAGTATGACACAACATGGCATTTCTTTTTGTAGCTTTTTATTACAGTAAAAAAGTATATCAGCATCATCATTGAAATATGTTTACTCTTATAGACGGTGGCTCCTTCTTTTTCCTAATACACTCATTAGGTTTCTCTTCATTGGTTCGCAGTGATTTACAACTCTTTTTGACTTTTGTGATCGGACTTGACACTTTTATTTCCTTTTTTGAAAATAACGCTTATTTTTACTGGACTACACTAATGTGGTGCAAATTTATTGCCTTATTCGGAATTATAATCTTGTTTTTTAAAAAAGCCCTTTTCGCGCCGGATATTATTTTCTTATTGGTTCACGACATGAACAACCAGACATATTTATTTGTTTTTATATTATTTACACACACACACACACACACACATACATACACACACACACACACACACACATACACAGAGTGGATATATATAAATACATTCACACAGAACTGTCTCTCTTTTCTTTATTAATACCATGTTATCTTTAAAATAGAGCATACCGCTTTATTGCTTATCCACTACTTCTATTTGTATATTTAATAGTTTCAACATGATAAAGTGTCAATTATGCATCAGCATACTTGTACGTGTATATATGGTATTTGAAAAGCTTATATGCAGATAGTATTCTTTGGGAGGGTTATTTGTGTGTATCGCTTCATGCAGTTCAAAGTATTTCTTCTATTTCTTCTATGAAGTACTATTGAAATACTACCCAAATGATTGGTATTAAAAAATTTAATAAAATAGAGTGATGGAAATAAGCATAACTTTAGAGTGTATATGCTTACCCGCGGTTCCATTACCTTGATAGTCAGCCTTTTTTTTCCTCCTTGGCTTTATGTAGCATACATATCAGAAGCATTATTCTGCGTATAGTAAATTCATGTACTTATTTGCATTACCCCAGTTGGGTATTTGTGATCCAACACTTGAAACGAAACAAGAAATACCATTGTTTTGATCCAATGTAGATATCTTCTATGCTGTTCTTAACAATGTCACACATTTTACATATGTGTGACATTGTTAAGAACAGCATAGAAGATATCTACACTATAGTGCTTGATCATTTATTAAATGAAATCGAATCTCATTTCATAGCGGTTCAATTGTTCATTATACAAAAATATCCTTTACAAACCTGTCAATGGTATATATATAGAATACGGAAAGTGACAACCTATTTAATCCCAAATTAAATCACACATTTTCTAATGGTAACTAGGCGTAAAATAATGAATGTTATTTATGCATCGTATCCATCCAAGCATCACTTGATTCCTCTATTCTCTTTTTATTGTTATTTTATTTGTTTGTTTTGATTCTACTTGTAAAAAGTGTTGTCAAATGTACTTTATTTCCTTTTTTTTTTATCAAGGAAAATCCCATAAAAAAACCTTGATTGCTCGTAGTATCACCATGACGGACTTGACATATTTGTCCAACAAAACAAAAACCAGCATAGACCATCAGCAATTGGTACAAGCAAATGGAAAAGTTGTCCATTCTAGTCCTACATAAAGTGAATCGAGATCCTTCTTTTATTATTATTATTAAAAAGGGTTGATTGATTTTTTAAATATAGTTAAAGGGTTTAATTCAGCTATTTCAAATTGAGATCTACTCCATTATTCAATGACAGCTTCAAAAATAACAATAATAGACCCTACAATCTTTAAATAATAATTTTTTTTTTTTCTTGATCAGTAAAACTGTATTTGAATTTATCTATCAAGATCAAAGGTAAATTTCGTATTACCTATTAAAAATAGCATCAAAAGGATGCCAGACTGTAATAGACCTCGATCACAAAAAAAAAAAAAAAAAGCATGTGCTGGTTTCACTTTTTATTTCTTAAAAGAGTGCCGATTCAAAAGCCTTTTTGTTTTTAGCAATGAAAAAGGAAAGGAAATGCATCTTTGGTGTTGTCCTCCTTTAATTTATCCTTTTTTCCTTTACTTTTTCCATGAATGACAACTTCTTTTACTACTATCATTGCGTGTGATGGCACCCAAGCCAAGCTTGCCTAATAGAATATATTCATCATTTGCTTATTCGCCTGTTCTTTATATTGTTACTCCAACAATGAAGATGTAAATGGCGTCCATATGGTTGTGTAACTGGCATCGTTTAATCTCTCTTAACCATGCTTTTTTTTTTTTGTCAAACTTTATTTTTCATCAAACCAGATTCTCTAAGCTAAACAGCTTTTAATCAAGAGACAAGAACAACATTAGACCTTATAATAATAATTAATCAAGTATGAAATCACTAGCAATGATAATAAAAGTATTTTTTTAAAAAAAATAATGCATTAACATAAAGGTAATTTTATTCTAATTCACATGCAATTTAAACTTTATTAAACTTGTAAATGTCAAGGATATCTAGAGTAAACATTTCCTTTTTTAAATGAATAAATCACTTCATTCGCTGGCTAAAAAAAAAACAGTACGCTCAAATTGAGCTAGTTCGCTTATTCAATAAATCTGACCCAATCGATTGAATCAGTGCCTTCTTTATTAACACTAATTCACTCCATTCACAATATAATGAGCAATGCATTTCCTTCTGATGACATGTTCAATAAAACAGTAAATGAAGCTGAGGTAATAATAATAAAAACCTCTTTTTCATGTATAAGAATGTATGAAAAAAAAAAAAAACTTTAGTCTAGCGACACTTCATCATGGACATCTCCAAGCAATTTGCAAAATAAACCAAGATGGAACATCAAAACACCAAAAGAACAAAAAGAACAAGATAACTTAATACGCGTTCTTGGTAAATTCTTTTAAGAAAGAAAATAAAACGAAAGTGTCTTGCTTATTTTATTTTTGTACTTAGAAACAAAAATGTTGAAAGCAAGGCAGAAAGGATACACTTCTGAACAGATATTACGTTCTGGTACACACATTTAATTTACTTTTTCAAGACATGTATTGATTAAAGTATACTTAAAGCTGTAGAAACATCATATTCTGACCAGGAATCTGACTCTTCCGATAATGAAGGTAGAATAGAGGAAGAAGAAGGGCTTTCTCTATTATGGAAAAGTAAAGCAGACAACCTAGAAGAAGCAATAAAGCAGTCTAAAAAGGAGCATGAATATACGTCATGGTTCCCTCGATGGCTATCATGTTGTTGTTGCTTGTAAAAATTTAATTTTAATTTAACTATTAAAAAAAAAAATGACCTTCGTCAAGTCAGGATCAAAATTAAGTGATATTTGTTTGTATGATTAACAAGGATTTATATACAATGAACAGTTGTGCTTCTCTCTAAAATAACTAATAAAGCCTTTTTTTATAAATAGAAATTCAATCAATAAAACCATGTTTACCTATGAATCGCCCCATGACATTTACTTTATAACATGGATCGCTTTAGAAAAGGTTTCTCTTAAAAACAGTGCAATGATTTATTTTATTAAATAAACAAATCTAAACTTTAATTAGATTTGTTTTTTGTTTTTGTTTTTTTTACATGAAATGATTTGTACAAAAATGGATAGATAGGGGAATGTATATATATACATATATATATATACGCGTTTTTTTTAAAAAAAAAGAGAATACAATAATATAAAAAAAAAAAAGAAGCTCAACCATTCAATCTACGTCGCTTGATACTCTGGTGCTGCTGTTCCAAAAGCGTATCAGACTCTATTTTGAATTCACCATGAACAAGACGCGACCGTACCACCTGCATGTCGATCTGCAAAAACCGTTGTGTCTCCTGTTCATAAGGACACATTAGCGACACAGACTTTGAAACGACCTCTTTGTTTTGTTGTTGTAATTGTACAATTTGATCTGAATACAATCGAACCGTGTCACCCTCAGAGTCTTCTTCCTGGATACTCTTTTCCAGGTTTTTACCATTGACAGTTTTGATAAGGAAGGGTGTATCCTTTGATTCATCTTTTGTCTTACAATCATTTGTTTGACTACAATAACGACTTAGTTGAAATGTCGTAGCACTAAAACAAAATTGCAGATCATTCAATACAAGTTGCCCATCTTTTACTTCTATTTTTCTTTTAAAAAAAATACCTTGGATTGATCAATGGTAATCTGGATGACTTTGCTGGGAATGCAAGTATAGCAAAAGAAAATAAAATAATCTATCAAAATATAATTTGAGTAAAAGAAAAAAAAAAAAAACCTCCATATCCCCCCTCCTTTTTAAATTGTGAATTACCATTAAAACCATGCTACTCATTGGTGTTACTTTATACTTCGATTCATAAAGTGATAGCTGATCTTTTAATTCTTGATTTTCATTATTGAGGCTATTCTTTTCATTTTCTAAACGCTCCAGTCGCTTCAAGAGATTTTCATTCTCCAATTGAAGTTCCCTTTTCTGTTCTTCCAGTGCAGTCAGATGCTCCCGTTTTCTCTTACGAGACAATAAGGCTGCAGCTCTGTTTTTGATCAGTCGCTCCTGTCGCTTAGCTATGGCAGCCATCTTTTGGTCATCGACAGGCGTGTTATCGTGTTGCTGCACGGGCGTCATGGCTTCTAGCTTGACGGGAGATGCAGGGCGAAGTGTAGCGAGTGATTTAAGACCCTGTGGAGCGATGGGATTTGTGATACTGACAGGACTGGTCGCCGCTGTTGCTGATGATGATGACTGTTTTCTACTACGTTCTCTTTTTCTCTTGAGCTGTTCATTTTCTACTGAAGATTGTTGTGAGACGGGCGGGATAGCAGAGTAAACCACGTTAGGACCAAGCGATTGTTGTTGTATAAGGAAAGGGAAACCGGACAGCAGATCGGGTTCAAGACAGCCACTTTCCCCCAAGATATAGTTGGGTAATGGCCAGTTGACAGTATCCTCCTTTGGAGCTATTTCAAATGATTCGTTACAGGTAGATTCGGGTGAAGTACTAGGACTAATGACATGTGTCTGTTCTGACGATGAGGTAGATTCAGGAGTGGACGCATCCATTGGCCAGTGCGTGTTGTCGCTAGACAAGTAATCTGAATTAAGATAGGACATGAGAAGGTCGTCCTGTTCTTCGAGTAGAGTTGGATCAATTTTAACACTGGACATGTTTGGGGTGAAGGAAGAGAGAAGGGGGGAGGAGAAAGAGAAACAAGAAAGAAATATATATACATAAAAAAAATAAAAGATCAAATAAATAAATAAATAAATAAAAGCATTCGACTTGTTAATGTGAACAAATATAGAAGTAGGACTAAAAAGACCTTTTTTTTTTTTCTCCCACTCACCCCCCATTCTTTCAAATGTCCTGCGTTTGTGAAACTCTATTTGGCTTTTTGAACATCTAGAGTACGCGTTTGCGGAGAGTGACACTCAAAACATGCATGTGCAAATCATACAAACACCCACACACAGAGAAGAGTCAATTCAAGATTTTGCTTTTTTTGCATAACCTAATCGCATAACTGACTGATTCAATAAGTTTTTTTTTTTTTTAAAAAAGACAAAGGTTCATTCTAGAGCTACCATTTAGTGTTGTTTGTTGTATTATTTAGTTTGAATAATGTTTATCACAAAAAAAAAAAAAACAAAAGTAAATTCTTGATCAATGGATAAACTCTAGATTTAATTAATGCTGCATTTGTTTATTAAAATGAATCTCAGTCTCTCCATGTCCGTTTCTCTTTGTTCTACAAGTAGATCGGTATACACAATTCGCCTATTTTTATTTTCTATTGAAGATTCGATGATTTTTTTTTTTTTTTTTGTGTGCTAAGCAGTCCCAGTTGTCGCAAAAATAATTAAACAAAACAATAAACATTATTTATGCCAACCCCTTAATTATTATTATTTCTTATATATACGAAATGACTTCAGTTGCTATTCTCGGTGGAGGCATTAGCGGCCTGTCAGCCGCTTACTATCTAGCAAAGGCATCCCCAAAGACCAAAGTCATTTTGATTGAAAGTACTAATCGGGTGGGAGGTTGGATTCGTAGTCAGCGAGTTGAATTGTCTCAAAAGGACAATGTCTTGTTCGAGATGGGACCGCGCACATTGAGACCTGTCGGTGCTGGTGGTGCTGCTATTATCGACATGGTAAAAAATAAAAATCATTTAACCAATATTTTCTTACATTATCTCTTCAGGTACGAGAATTAAATTTGAAAAATGACATGCTCTCTGTTTCAAAACAAGACCCCTCGGCCAAGAACCGATACATCTATTATAAGAACAAGATCAATAAGTTACCCAATTCACTATCGTCTTTACTCCTCCATTCACCACCTGTATTTCAGTCTGTCATTAAATCCATCTTAAAGGAGCCCTTTGTTCAGAAGGGCGATGGACAGGATGAGTCACTCTATTCGTTTGTAGCACGTCGTTTTAATGATCATGTTGCATTGAATTTGGTTGGTGCCATCACACATGGTATCTACGCGGGCGATGCAAAGCAACTATCTGTTAAATCTACCATGCGTTTATTGTATGATAATGAACAGATCCACGGGAGTGTTGTACAAGGTATGCTTAGGGGAGGTGCTACGGTGCCATCAGCGGGCGAGGAGAGGATCATTAAGAAGGCATCATCGGGCAAGGTGGATGATACAGAGTGGTTTGAGGAGACAAGAAAAGCAAGTGTTTTTGGATTTAAGGAAGGGTCAGAGACGTTGACCCGTAGATTACAGCAATGGTTAAAGGAGCAGCCCAATGTGACATTACTTGTTGATAAAGAAATAAGAAAAATAAAGGTCTCCAATGATGGAAATAGTATCAAGGTATATTGATAGAGAGAGTAATGTACGTACATAAAATTAAGAAACGAATCTTTTGTAAGTTATACGATGATCATACTAGTGTTCATGTAAATCATATCATCTCTACCATTCCATCACGTGCACTCGAGAAACTAGTGGTGGACAATCCTTTACCCCATTTATCAGCGAATCCTGCAGTCAATGTCATGGTGGCCAACTTTGCATATGAGCAATCCCTCTTGAAGTATGATGGTTTTGGCTTCCTTGTTCCTCACCCCGATTCACACTACAAAGTGCCTGTTCCAGGTACACTTGGGGTTGTTTTCGACTCCAATGCTTTACGTGGTCAGGATACGAGAGAGGATATAACTAAATTGACTGTGATGATGGGTGGACACATGTGGGAAAGTACTTTTGGTAAAGTCAATCCTAATCAAGTGGATCCTATGGAGGCACAGGAGTTGGCAAAGAAGGTGGTTCAGACCTATCTGGGAATAGACCATGACTCCGCTGCTAGTAAAGTCAGCTTGCTACAGGAGTGTATTCCTCAATATACAGTGGGTCATGAAGAGAGACTGAAAGAGCTGCATACTGCCATATCTCAAAAGTATAACCATCTTTTGAGTGTATCGGGTGCCAGTTATCTGGGTGTGAGTGTACCGGATTGTGTTAAAAATAGTAGACTTTTAGTTCATGATCTTTTAGAAAAGGGTGTATTGGGAACAAGAGAGCAGGTCGTTACTGGTTTGAACAAGTTGATGTAATACACAGAAGCCTAATGTATAGGGCAACCAACAGATATATTAAAAAAAAAAAAATCAAATAAGTGAAACTTTTCTCCTTTATTTTTCTTTGTTCAGTATAACGAGAGTGTTTCAGTACAAAATATGTCGATGTTTGGATCATGTAATTTAACCCTAACTTTTTTTTTTTTATTACGATGATACTGTATGACATTCTTTTACAGACTATCATCTTGTGTAGTTATTTAGATTCTATTTGATTATATAGGGCTTTTATATACTCTTATCAGAGGCAAAACATAGATCCATGTATTTTGTTGAAACAAAAAGGATGTCGCGTTTAGATTCATGGTATGCATTTATCATTGGATATCAGTTTGCCCCATTGTTTGTTACCCCCAAGAGTGACTTGGAAGGGGGATATTTTCACTATATCGATCTAATTACCATATAGTCATTCAATGATGTGAGATGGTAAGAATAACAAAAATAGAGCATATGTTTATTGAGATCGTATCCAATGTAATAAACAAACACGAGTCAAGAATGTTTCATCTTTTTTTAAGAGCCAAAAAAAGAGCCTGTGATATTCTACAATCCTCTTTTTAAGTTTTAATATAAATACCATCCTTTTAGATTGATAAATTAGTGCTGATTCTACTTTGAATTTATAATATAAAAAAAAGGCAACCCCAAAGATCATTTAAATAAGAAACAAACGGCTACTGTTCAACTCTCTAAAGGATCAGCTAGAACATAGAGTATAATAACGCCAAGGGGATACGCTCTAGTATTTGATTAGTCTGCCTTTCTTTCTAGGAATACCACATCAAATATATCTTTGAAAAATGCTTATTTGATTTTGTCGTTAACTTCAATCTAATATTAGTCTACCTGATGGTGACACTATTCATATCTATTATTCTCATCTCATATTTTATTTGGTATATTAGTTTCTACCTTAATAACCACGGTTAAAAATGCCATGATTATATAGTAATATTGATATTCATGCTCTAATATAGAGACACACCTATCTCTCTCTCTCTCCCTCTCCTCTCTCTCTCTCTCTCTCTCTCTCTCTCTCTCTCTCTCTCTCTCTCTACTTCTTGGTATATTAAATCTAGTAAATGATACAATTTGAATCAGCATGTGATCAGTACTACTCGCAGTACTGTTATATGCCATTATCATCAAAAACTCTCTGTTAAAAGCTTTAAATGTATTCCCGATGATCTTCTGTTTTAATCATGGGTTTGATTTTTTTTTTTTAAAAAAAAAAGAAACCAGATCAAATGGAAGTAGTAGTTCCCAAAATAGTTTTTTTGTAACCTGGAAACTCATCAAAGTGCAGATACCAAAAGATGAAATGGTGAATAACCAAATGAACAAAATAGAAAATGCAAAGAAATACAGAAATATTCAGTGTGCGAGATGTTTTGGTAACAATAACCGTGACTTTTTTTCTTCTTCTCAAAATGTGGATTATAAAGAACTTACGCGAATCATATGAGATAGGAGATGAGCGACTTAGGTCATTTTAATATATGCATAGTACAAATTAAGTATATGTAGCTCTATACAATGCAATAATGATAAAAAATACTCCTATATTATGTACTTTAATCTTGTGCAAATAAAATAAAATAAAAAAAATATGGCAAGAGGAAAAACAAGAAAAAAGAAGAAAAGCTTATTCTTTGTTTTGATTTCAAATTATTGTATAATAAAAGATAGATTGAGGTAAACTATTTTATACATCAATAAATATCATTATAATAAAAGTGTAGAAAGAAAGAGAAAATAGTGCCATGAAGGACACTATGAACTTGTAGAATTATTCTAATGGCTGAGTATGTGCATTAAGAAAACGATAAATGCAAGGAGGGTATTTTCTTTTCTTCTAGAAAAGACTCAATCTCCACTAATTCGATTATCAGAAGAAATAATAACAACAAAAAGGTACCAGCTTTCTTACTAATTACTTAGTAAAAAAGAAGATCATATTTTCATTTCTAGGTTAAACTTTTTTAAGTTACTAAAAATGCATCAATTCAGTCATTCCTGACTTGACACTGCGTCGGTCTAATCATCTTTTTGTATAAATGTCTGTTAAACTCTAATCGATTTTTTTTTTATTTAAAGTGAATATATACAATTTATAAATAGAGATAGCATCCCCTTACCTTCTTTTCATTTTCTTTCTTTTTTTTTGAAAAAACAAAACAAAATACCGAACCATTTTAATCCATAGTAGCCTCGACAAAGGATGGTACGGATCTTAAATCCACTTTTTCTATTTATCTTTTGGATCACATTGGAATCTACAGAGAGTCTCTCTCACTCTATCAAGAGAGTGCCCAACTTTCGAACCTTCAAAAACGTCTTTTTCATTACACAAGGTGGTGGCACCAGTCATCACTTGTGGGTGTTTGAAATTTTGGAAGAATTACATACAAGAGGGCATAATGTGTCATTTTATTCAACTGTAAGTACCAAAAATATATTAATCTCTTTTCGCTGTTTTTTGTGTTATTCTGATATATATATATATATATATAGGGTGACCAAATATCGATGAGTAAAGATTATTCAATGATTCAGACATACGAGTTGGGCGGACCCAAAGGTTTCTTGGACGGACTTGCTAAGGGAGATAATTTACACCATCTTGAGCAGCATAAATTTACAGTTCCTACTTTAAAGCATTCTATGAAAGACTATGAACTTGGTAGTTATATCCTCTTTTCCTTTTTTTTTTTTTTTTTTTTTTTTTTTTTTTTTTTTTTTTAATTCGTATTGAAGTGTGTACAGTTATATTAATTACCCTCTCTTTTTTTTTTTTTTTAAAAAAAAAGTGTTTCCTGAAATCCAGAAATTATACGCAGAATCAAAACCAGATGTAGTGCTATGTGACTCATTTTATTTAGCATGTGCTGATGCTGCAATGATAATGAAGATACCACTCATCATGACATCAACATTTCTTCCCTACCGAGGTTTGTCTTCCCCAGAAAAAAAAAAGAGTGTTACATCTATACATTGATTTAACCCCAAATTTTTCTATACCTTTTTTTTTTATATTTTCTATAGATGCAATGCAACCTTTTGTTTATACCAAAATAAGTGTCGCAAATTACCCCTCAACAAAAGAAGATTCCATTTTCAAAAAACTTTTCAAAAAGATCTATGTCCCTCTCTACGTCTGGCGACATACGCGGTCGTTGAAACGTATCTTTGCATTTCAGAAATCCCTTGGCCTGAAACCCGCTATGTCTGCATCTGCTGATCGTTACAAGAGGGTCACCAAAATCGCCAATAATGTGTATGGTCTTGAACCGTCACGGGAGACGAGTCAATTGGTTCATGCCATTGGTCCCATTATGAAAAAGAGCTATCCTTCATTGGACAATAGCACCGCTCTCTTTCTGGAGGGCCATACGCGAACGGTGTATGTCGCATTCGGACAGTTCGCCACTCCGACAAGGGAGGACAAGGAGATCTTACTATCCAACCTCCTTAAGCTTCGATATGAGGGTTATATTGACGGTATAATATGGTCCAGGCTGAATTTCGATAATCTACCAGAGAGGATCAGAATCCCCCTCGTGAATGGTTCCTATATCACAACAACACCAACGAAGTTGCAGAATGATCCGCATCTATTTACTCCGACATGGGCTCCGCAATATGCCATCCTTCAGCACACCTCCACAAGGCTGTTTGTCTCTCATGGCGGATGCGGCTCGCTACATGAGTCGCTCTATAGCGGTACCGCCGTCTTCTCCTATCCGTTCTTTGGTGATCAGCCCATTAACTCTCGCATGATAAAGAGACTGGGCGTAGGGGACTTTATGGATGCAACCCATATGTCCTTCAGCAAGGAGGACCATCAAGTCTTATACGCTAAGTTGGTGCTGCTACTAGTAGATCCTAGTGGAAAGATATCAGACCGTCTCAAGAGCTTTAGTAGTTATTTGCAGGTGCATGCTGAGAGAGGTGCAACCCGGGGTGCTGATCTGGTAGAGGAGGCACTGTTTTCAAGTGACGAAAGGGGCTATCTCTCTCACCGCCAAGACTTGAAATATGAAATGCATTGGCTGAAAAGATATGATATTGACATGTACTCGGCCTTGGTTGTCCTGTGTGTATTTGTATCTGTATTGGGCGATCAAATCCTAAAATACTATTCTTCATCTCCTGTGCATAAAATCAAAGTCAAATAAAAATTAAAAAATGTTTTTTTTTTAAGTAATTTAGTCCGGCCCGGACATGATCTCTCGCACAAATAGAGATAGTTGGAATGTGTGTAAAAAAAAAAAGGGTTGTGTGTGTGTGTGTGGGGAGGGTGGAAGTAATTAATAGGATTAAAGAGTGGGAAGTTTAAATCTTTCTCTTTCCGAACATATCGTAGCGCGATGGTAAGATTAGAAAAACAGATGGATGAATAAATCTCAATAATAACATCATCGATGATGCATATAGCCCAAGCAGATTAAGGATATCAAGCAATTCCTCGAAATTGCCCGCAGAAAGGACGCCCAGTGTATGTATTTTACAATACAAAGAAAGAGAAAGGATCTTAATTAAACATATGATCATTTTTAGCCGCTCGCATCAAGAAGAACGCTGACTCTGTCAAGTTCAAGGTTAGATGTTCTCGCTACCTTTACACTCTTGTTGTTAAGGACAAGTCCAAGGCTAGCAAGCTTAGACAATCTCTTCCCCCTGGTAATTTTATTTTACTTTTACTTTTTTGTTAATGAGTACAATGTCTAAACGTGTTCTTATTTTTTGTAGCTCTCGCTGTTAACGAGATCTAAAGTGCCGATTGACATGATCCCTTGAGTTCGTTTTTCGTAAATCAAGAGAAAAATTTAATAAAAGAAAAGGCTTTTTTGTATTTGCTTTTTTTTTTACCACATATTTAAACCTGCACACACATTATGATTGTTATTAACATTGGGGATATAAAGAGGAGGGGTTTTTTTTTTAAAAGTGTATATTCTATACAAGATTTTTATTGTTTTTTTTTTTGTCATTCTTTTACATAGTATATTCTGTGATTTACAGTTGTTTTTAATTACAGAGTGATTTCACCTTCAACAGCTCTAGGTTCCAAGCCCAATTCATTCAAACAAGTGTAATATCTTGTCGAATCCTTTGATTTAAGATATTTCAAAATCTTTGCACGTTGATGCACCATATTACGCAATTGCTTATAATTGTGTTTATCTTTACGGTGTTGATTCAAGTGAGAGTTGATGTTATGTATGCGAACAGTCAAGATGGCAGCTAATATACATAAAGGTTAGCACTCTCCTTTTTTAACATGGAATCATTCATTTATTTTACCTTGTACTTCTGGACTACCGGTATCACCCTCCTTTCTCTTGAACCAGTCAATGGCCTGGTGCATATTCCATAATTGAACAGCCTTTGCATTACCATTCTGAAGACTAATAATCTTCTTGAAGGCCTCGACCTTTTCCATTTCAGACTTTAACGCCTCGTCCATACCTTCAACAGCGGCCAAGTGGTTGGCCTCCACTGCCTTTTTAGGCACATCCTCAAATAAAAATTGCTGATCCTCCTTGGTCAAAAAGTGTTGAAAGCCAGCCTGTTGTTCAGCGCCCTGTTGGTAGGCACTGGCAGGTGTGTGGAGTGTATTGAAAAAGGGTGTAGCTTTTGAGACAATAAAGGAGGGTTGGGTGCGTTCAAATTCGGCATTCTTTGCTGCTCTTTTAGCGAGATTTTCCTTCTTGATTTGCTTTGGATGCTTTTTGGCGAATGCGATGGCGGACCCATGGAACTCATGTTTGAGCAGACTGGGGGTGACTATATGGATAGAGTTAAGACGTTTTTCTTTTTTTGCTATTGACTATATATATATCCATACCTAAACGTCCAGTAGGCTGAGGTAAACGGGCAAACATCTCTTTATATATATTGTATGTGTTGCTTCTCCAAAAAGACAAAAAAAAAAAAAAAAAAAAAAAGAGAGAAAATGGCCCTGTCAAAAGATTTGTTGTTTTCCCTTGTTGTGCTGTGACTGTTACAATCAATTATTTTTGCCACCAAAATCTTATTGATTTCTGCATTAAAAAGCGCTCTTTTTTTTTTGTTTCTATTGCTATTGGCGATGATGATGGATTGGATAAATGAATACAAGATAGTGGAAGCAAGTAGAATGTTGTACTAAGTCTGATGATGGATCTAAATCAACATATATTTAGATATTAAGACTTGAAACAAACCAATGTAAAAGAGATACACTTCGTTTGTAAATGATCTATTGCATTTGTATCATTGTTCCTACTAGCATAGAGAGAGATTGTATTAATGCAATGTAATTTGAAATAATAGTCTTGTATTGTCAGTCAGTAAAACAAGAAATGATATTTTGATTATATACTTTACTTTTGATTGGTCAATTGCAACTATTTAAATTCAATCAAAGAAGAATGATATCACGTCTCTCTTTTCTTTTTTTTTTTAACTATTTAAAAACATGACGCGTAATCTCAATGACTTTCTCGATTCCATTCGCACTCATTTAACAGATAATGTCAAGAGTAGAGTCATTGTAATAGGAAATGACTCTGCAGGTAAGTTTATTTTTAATGAGTAAAGACGTCAAATGATCAACCCTTAAAAAAGATCTCGACTCCATCATTTCCTCGCTCTTGTTTGCCTATGCCAGCTCTTTAAACGACACTACCCAACTTTATATCCCCCTTGTCAAAGTACCCAAAGCTGATTTACAGCTTAGACCCGAACTCAAATTTGTATGCGAAAAAGCTGCCGTGGATATGCAAAAATTGATTTGTATTGACGAGGTATCCCTGACACCAGGGCCTATTGTCCTCATCGATCACAACCACCTCACCTCACCCTTCAATGAGGAAGCATGGAACAACAAAGTGGTGGGTGTACTTGATCATCATGTCGATGAACATCTCTATGGCAACGCTCTGTTACGTGTTGTACAAATGGTGGGGTCCAGTGTGACGCTGGTGTTGGATCACTTCTCAGAAACATCGGATTGGTTAAATGATCAGGTGATTCAACTGGCATTGGCACCACTCCTTGTAGATACTGTCAATTTCAACAGGGAATTGAACAGAACCACCGATTTGGATGTAAAAATGTTTGAATGGCTAACAAGCGCCCTTCACGCACCAATGGATTTCACTCTTTACTTTAAGGATGTGGAGCATGCTAAATCACAGGTGGATGACATGTCAAATCGTGACATTTTGAGAAGAGATTATAAAGAGTTTACGGTGAATGGATATCGCATTGGCACGAGTTCGGTACCCTGGTATTTCCAAGCATGGATTGATCGAGATGGCGTGGACGTGATCAATGAAGCTGTATCAGATTATGGAAAAGAGAGAGAACTGGATATGGAGGTGATCTTTACTTCTTATGATCACAGTGGGGATTATAGACGTGAATTGGCCGTGTTCGCTTTGAATAAGGAACTCATGCCCATCAAACAGAGATTAGAGCAAACGGATAGTATCCAATTGAATCCGTTGTTCACGGCTTCAGCATCAGATGCTCATTTACATTATTATCAACAGGGAAATATAAAGATGTCGCGTAAACAGGTGTGGCCATTATTGAAAGATATATTGGAAGAATCTAAACTATAATAAATATTCTCTTGTTTTTATTATTACTTCAACGAAATCATATATCACTATCACTCTCGTTTTCTGCTGCATCCACAATCAAGGTAGCACTTGGCCATAAGTTCTTTATATTACATAGCTTGTTTAAATCGGTCGGTTCATATTCAACTTTGGGAAAACAGGAATGGATGTTGAATGAGTATGTATGTTGATAGTGGTCTGGTGGTGCTGCTATGGGTTCTGTACTCTTTGGGTTGTTTTGTTTTATAAGAGGATACACTTGAACAAAGTCATAGATTGTCTATTGATAGCATTCGTTTGTAATTTTAATATACCCACTCATATGTATTTCACCAAAGTGTTTTTATTTTACCTTTAGGCTGTCATCCTGTCCAAAACGTCGAACAATTTTGTCACCATCAGCTAATTTAAAGCACAATGTTACACACTCCCCCTTTGTAGGTTCTTTGGGGAGATGATCATAGAGATATTGGATGTACTGCGCTCTTTTTTCTTGTTGTATTTGTACTTGTCGTTCTTTTTGTAATAGTTTCTCTTTTTCTAATGCTATTGCCTTTTCTTCTTGTTCCAATTTCCGTGCCTAAGGGTCATTTTGTTTGTATATGAAGCACCGTTACTTTATACTAGTTTTTTTTTACCTTTTCTTTGTCTGCCTCAAGGCTCTTAAGATAGGCCATATCCTGCTCTTCTTTTAATCTTCTTTCAACATCTCTTCTCTCTCTTTCGTTATTGAGTCTATGGATAACGGACCCATTTCGTTCTATGGCAATACTAAGTTGACTGATCCACTCTTCCGGGTTGGAGAAGCCTTCCATTCTCTCAACCACGGTCATCTTGGGAGTAGCATATTCGTAAGGTGCTTGAAGTGTAATGAGTGCCATAAAAGGATATGCAGAGGCTTTTAATTTGTAGCCCACTGCTATTGTTTTGTTAGAAAAGGCATATATATATGCAAAATCGTTTTTCTTTTTTCTTTTTTTTTTTTTCAAACCTTTATTTGCTTCTGAATCCCATATACTTCCTGACCAAATTAGAATATTCTTCTCTTCCATAAACTCAATTACTTTTGATGAAACAAGTGTTTCTCTACATATAATATTAAAAACACATATATATTTTTATGTCAATTATCCTTTAATTTTACCGGCATAAGCGATGTGTATCATTATTATGATCATGAAGCATCACAAGTAAAAACCTTAATTCCCGTTTTGATTTTTCCAATGCCTTTCCATAGCCTCCTCTATAAAATCCAACATGCTTATGACCATATTTTGTTTTAAATGTCTTTATAAATTCTTCGGCAGCAAGTTGAGGGTCTTTTTCTTTGACTTTTGGTTGATAGTAGAGACGAACTGCAAGGTTAAAAAATAAAAATGAATTTCAAGTCTTATTGTAGCTCTTTTTTTTTTTCAAACAGTACATGCAGATAATAATATAAGGATTAATTGCCATCCTAAACCGAACGGCCAATACATGAGGGTGGATAGGAATGTTTTTTCACGAGAGGTGCTGGAATACTGGGTGACACTACTCGCTACTTCTTCCTCCAAATGTGTGCGCTTTTCTTGTATATTGGGATCATATACATTTTGAATAGCTCTCTAGTGATATGTGAGTGATAGTAATAGTAGATTCATTATGTATTCCTATTACCTCTATATTCCAGTCTTTTTCCAAGAGCCATCCCAGTGCATCTTCTGTTTCTTCAATCTGCGTGATTTTCTAGTTTTTTTTTTGTTTAGAGTAAATATATATTGTTTATGGGTTATAAATACAAGGCTCTTGAACTCACTTGAAATTGATCCAAAATTTCCCTTTGGCCAGCACCAAGTATAGATGGTCTCATATCCTGTTGTGAAAGATCAATAAAGAAAAAGAAGCAAAAAGAATAAAAGTATACGGAATAATAATCATTTGTATATTGTATTCACATCAAGAAAAAAAAAACATTCCGAGTTGATAGTTGTTCCCTTGCAATGAGCATGACCAAAATAAGTTTCAAAGTCGGTCTTTTCTTTCTTTTTGGTTATTTTGTTCTATTTACAAATAGTATCAAGAAGGTACATCTACATCGATCGAACAATAAAAAGGTTCTTTTTTTTTTAACTTTTCATTAACGAAAAGTTGTATTCGCATGATAAACTTTGATTTTTTAATTCAAGATAGCATTCTACTAGCCATTGATGTTCAATGCCATTCAGAATCTATAATAAGGGTTCATAAACTTCCTTTCATTGATACGTAGAACTCAGATGTATTCATTTGTTGTTGATGCTTATTATAGCGACCTCAGGAAAGTAAAATTCTACGTATTTTTAAATCCTATAATTTCAGCCTCTTATACAGAGAGAAGAATTGGACGTGAACTAAACAACCAAGATGGCCATTATTCTTTTCTCGAGACTACTAACCTTATTTTTTTTTTCTTATTACAGCATACGTACACCATATTTGAAACCTGTTGTAAATACAAGGAGGATCTTTCTATTTCTCAAGGAAGCGTGGCTTGGTTCCCAAAAAAGCCAAAAATTAATAAAATGCATTGAAATTGTCGCGTTGCACCTTCTTTATTATCTGGTTTTCTATTGTTTTTATCTGTTCTATATTATCCAAAACAAAAAATGTCGGCTGGGAATTCAATTGAATGTAAGTAAACTTGTTCATGTTCAACATTGGATCCATATAACGCTAATAGATCAAAAAAAAAAAAGCAATGCACTTAGAACCACCTGCCCAAGAGACGTCAGGTTTATGGGGTGAGTAAAATAGAGGGGGGCGGGGGGAAAGCATAGTTCAGTTTACTGAAAAACTGTTCTTGGAATGCAGGAGAATCATCTTCCCACTTGACAGGTAAATGGGAGTATATATAAAAAGGTTACGAATGTACACATGCTCAATTTACTATTGAAAATCATAAAGACGGCAAGAGTAGTAATGCTGGATCTGATGCTGAAATGAGTGATAATGAACAATACAATGAAGAACAAGAAAGGGAAGAAGAAGGAGAAGAAATGGAAGAACAAGACAGCCAAGAAGAAAGTGAAGAAGAGGAAAAGGAAGAAATGGAACAACTCAAACTGACTGAACAGGAATATATTGATAAAATGGAGGATGTGCTTACAGTGGATAACGTGGATTCGTTTTTGAACATTTATTTTGAGCCATTTCAGTCAAGTAAGCAAATATATATCATTGGAAATTGATATATTCATATGGTTTTCTTTTTTTTTCAATAAGCTTTAATTAAAGAAGGAAATAAGAGAGTGCTGGACCCAAAAAGTAAGAATGCTTTACTATTAGTATTCCAAGATGTTGGAATACACACTAATATCAATTCATATAGTGAAGGAAAAAATGAGCAGACTGATGAAGCGTGTCATAAAAGTCAAAAAAGTGGTAGAGAAATTTGGTCTCTCACAAAGGCACTTTGAGTTATTGTTCGATGTGCTCCTCGTTCCACAGAAAGGTGAATGCTTTTTATCTATTTATTTTTAAAAAAGAGCCGAGACATAACACCATCCAACCATTTTTAATAGTGTTTTACAAGAGAGATCTTTTCCCTTTACTGATTCCCAGAAGCACCATACCAAAGTCGTTCTTTATGCGAATGGTATCCGCCCTCGGTTATATGGATAAAGTGTTTACCAAAGTGAGCAATTCAATTGTATCAAATAAAAGAAGAGGACTAAATATGATTCTGGTGATGTAGGCTGGTATCTTGGATTGGTTGGTTACAACCTACAGTTTAGTAGAGGAAAAGGAGGTTATTGAAAACCTCTATTATGTTATATTTCGTTTTCTGGAGGTGTATGCTTTGAGGTAATTCATCCTTATTGCTATTATTATTTTGCTAAATGAATCAACTAGAAACAAGGTGTGTCATCTTCTATATCTGATGACAACACAAAAGCGTGTAAATAGAAATAGAATAAACCGTCTGTAAGTAAATATATATGCAATAGAGTACATGTAGACATTAATGGTGTTATTATTATCATACAAGACTGGAGCTTTTGGAGACTGATAAGGAGAGCGTTGGATTGCGAGGTCTATTGACTATATACAGTCAGTATGACACTACCATTGATATTCCGGTTAACGTTCGTGTCAAGAGACGCAATGTGTTTACAAGTCCTATCCCAGAGCTTACAGAAAATATAGCTAGGGTTCAGCGTTTGTGGGGAAATGACATCGTCCCTGAAGAGTCACGAAAGGAGTTTTTATTGCAAAACCAGATTGTAGGTATATAAATATATAAAATACAAGTTTATGTAATTCCTTGATAACGAAAGGTTATTTTTGTAGCATCCCATCAAGAAGATCAGGCAAAGTGATGGTTCTTATACCATTATTGCACAAAAGCCTGTAAGTGAATCATTGCGCATTCCGCACTTTTTTATTCTATTATTATTAATGGTTGTATACGCTTGTATGCTTTAGCCTACTACCTTCTATATTGACCTAGCCGCTGTATTACAAATGGCTCGTAATCCTAATGATATCAATGTTTCTTCTTTAATAGCCACGGTCGAAGGTAGAGACGCATTAAATCATGTTTTGGCTCTAAATCCAGATGCTCTCTTGTTCCAAAATACCAGTTCAGTCATCGCTTATAATATATCTGGCCGTTTAGCATCCATTAGGGATTTAAAAGAGAGAGAAGAGGCTCTAAAAAAGCAGTTTGATGAGTTGTTACATTTTGCTCGTTTTCATAAGGTAAAATACATTCTTTTGTATCATTTGTTTTTTTACTGTTTGAATATTTATACACATTTGTATATTTTCTTTTTTAGCATCACCTTTTAGGAGTTGATTTATTTCTTCTGAAATATATTGGGCACTGGAATGGATATGACTATGAGGATGAAGTATTCGAGATGATCACTTATATAAACCCCATTGGCTATGATGGTACTGAGGGCTATGTTTTTGTCTGTTTTTGTTTTGTTTTACTTAGACTTCTTTTTTAGACTTATTCAAATATTACCTTGTGCCTCTCTATCGATTATTTGTTGTATCTAAAATCTCTTGGAAGGTATATATTCATATTCATTGTAACGTAATGAAACTAAAGTGTTTTTAAATAGGCAAAGATGATTCGAAGCTTTGCTGATCTATTGAAAAATTGGGGGCTGGTGGACTGGAAAAAACATTTAAGTATTAAACGGGATTCTCCCCAGGTTACTGAAAGAATGTAAGTATTTGAAAAAAAAACCCCAGTGAATTTCATAGAATAGTACTTAAATTCCTTCATCTTGAATCAAATAGCGCAAGGCGATTTGTTCATTTACACATGGATATTGACTACTTGGAAACTATGAGAAAGATGATTCGCTACCTTGATAAAGTGTGTGTAATGGGGTTACTCTTTGAACAGGATGACCCTACAATCCAGCATGCGTCTTTAAGTTTCTTTGAAACTGTCACCACTATCCTTAACCGTCTTGATTTCCCAGAGATTGTTATCCCAAGCCCTGCCTTTGTACATCGACACTTCTTTTCAAAGAGCGTCTCCTCTATTAGTAGAATATGTGGTATTATTAATGAATATAAAAAGGCATTTGAATCCAACGAGAAAGAAGATACAGATTGGCGTTTTGAAACCACAGCTGAACAAATGACCACTTTTAACGGATATATGACTGATATTTGTAATGCATTGTGGATGAATAAAGCTTTTGTGAAGGGAGACAGTAGTAAAACAAGGTTTGAATTATCAGAGTAAGTATTCAAGATAAAGAAATCGGGAAGGTTGTGTATACTCAACACACTTACTAGTGAATTGATTGAGTCCATTATGGGAATCTGCTCTGAAAAAGGGAAGGACTTGAACCAAATTGGTTCATTGGTTCAATCACCGGCCACTGCCAGTCTTACTAAACGCTTTGCTGAATCACTTATACTGGATAGTGGTGGATCTTCTGTATTAAATCAACCTATCACTCCAGACTCATACAAGGATCTTGCACAGGTAATACACATAATAATAACATCAATGTAAATGACTAAACCTAAATTATTCTACAGGAAGAGGGAATCACTCTAAATTACTCTGAGTTTAAGAGACAGTATCTTGACTATCTTTTCGATCTTGGTTTCACGGGATATTATGATTTGCTTTACTCTTGCATGAGTTCACTTCGTAAGGCAAAAATGGCAGCAATAAGTGCTCAATAGGGGGATTAAATCATAGAAAAAAGAAGCTTTTACGCATTAATATTATATATACAAAAAGTATAAACAATACCATTTACATAATATTTAAACAGATAGATTGTGATAGCAAGTGTATACTTACTATTTTCATTGTTCTTATTATTAAACACAACCTAATGCAAACAAATAAAGTAATAGTAATAAAACTATCAAGATATATTCTATAAATGATATTCACAACAGAACATGTTATTAATATTTATTTCGGACTTGAATTAGTCAATTCATCTGTTCATCAAGTAAATATATACAAACTGTTGCCATGGTTACCATCGCCATATCAACTACGAATATATTATTATTAATACTATTTATCAATAACTGCTATTTCTATATATGCATGATAGCCCTTGGTTATTGTTTATATTTTTCAAGCATTGGCAAATGTCCTGGTTGGTGCAACCATAAAAGGCAAGACATAACTTGGTCTAATAGAATCAACTTAGATAAGATTAGCTACCTTATCTAAGAGGACAGAACAACTTGATCTATAATATATCATGTTTTATTATATATGTAATATCATTAGATAATAGTATGCTGATGATAGAGGTGAGACATGGATCGTTTATGATGTCTTAGCTCAACAGCCGTCTTATCCATAACTCTTGTGATATGGAACTACGGTAATAAGGATAGATCACATGTAATCTAACTTATTGATTAAAGACTGTTCTCAGTGTTACTCGAGATAGATGTCAATAGTAAAATTTGTACCTATTTAATAATATTCTTTTATAAATGTAATAAACATTTATATAGAATATATATTGAAACAACTCGTACCTTTAGTTATGATTCAATATCAGATACCAACTAAAGGACTCCATACTGTCAGTGCATTAGATGATGTTACTGAAGCCACATCTGCCTAATAATAGTTTATCCCATCACTATTCATGCAAAACCTAATTTGTCAATGTATATATAAGGCTAAGGCAAAACCAACTCAACCCTTGTGACGCAATAATTCTTATTCTGATATATTCTTGGAAATAATCTATCTTCGAGGTCTTAACTTCTTTTCTTATATTAATTTCTTTTGGTATAATAAAAGTCTCATTAATCTCATCAAACCTTTGAGCTTTGTTAAATTAATTGTGAATTTGCTGAAATATCACAAACTCCACCTCTGGCACTTCCCCCACTTCTTGCATTTCACAGTATTCTCTAATACGAGTTAATGTTGTTAAATGGAAAGGAGTTACAGTGTCATCCCATTCCATCGCATCATTCCCTTGCTCATCTACAATTTTTCCTTGTCTATCTTCATAATAAAACCGACTGCTCATTTTTCAAAAACAAAACCTCCTTTGAAGAAAAGAAAGCCGCCTTTTGTGAAAATTAAACCGCCTTTTGAGAAAGATTTAACCGAACTTTGGTTTTTTTATTGGCCGCCCTTTTTTCAAAAGAACCGCCCTTTGGCATTGGAGCGATTGTATGTCAAATATGACAGATGTGTATCGTAGTGTGTCGTTGTGTGTCGTAGTGTGAGAAATTGGTGACTGGATAATTTTTTTTCGTGTTTTTTTCTTTTTTAACAAACAACCAGATGAGTTCAGGTTAGGTACTGCTGCAGCTATTGCCAGCGCCCATTGGCTGATTCCACAAGATTGCGTAACCATTTATCCAAGATTCATAACATTCATGTTCCTTCTATCTTCAGAGGAAAAAGGCGCTTCGATACCCTGTCAATTACCTATGTCAACAAGCTTGATTATGGTCAAAATCAAGACATCAATGAAGAATATGGTTGTCCTGCATGCTTTTCCCACTTTCCCGAGATCAATTCACTGCATTCATATATCCAGGAGGTACATGTGAAGCAAAATAATGAACATGTTTCCGATCAAAGTGAAGAAGACGGTAATACAAATGCGACACTTGTATCTATTGCAACAGACAGTGGTAAATCGATTGATTTTTCTGCAACACACAATATATACGAACAGCATCTTCCAAAGCTGACAAGAGATTGTCTCAAATTGCTGGAACCAATAGTAGCAGTTGCCTTGCCATCTAACAAATGTTTAAACAAAAAAAAAAATGCGTGACGAGATTATCAATGGAAACCGAAAACAGAGAGAATTACATACCTCCAGTCTTTCACAAATGTACAAGCATTCCTACTGGCTGCTTTAGAACAATCTCTAGGTACATTGCCGCGCTGGATTTGGACGCAGACAAACGAAGATATCGCGAATATAAGCCATGAATATCAACTTCTCCAGGCATCCAAATTCATCCTTACCACATTTGCAGACAACTGCACACAGAAAAAGCAGCAGAAAACCAATTCGGAACGAACATACTGGATTAGGCACATAGTACATATTTTTCAATCATTTGCGAACCAAACTGGCTATTTGCAGTTCAACTGGTGCAAATCTCAGACCAAACAGCATGCATTGGTAGAAATCAATCTGAACAACTGGACAAAGCCCACAGCGCGATTCTGTGATGGTCTCGGATTCGACTGGCTAGGCAAAGAAAGACTGTCAATGGAAGGATCTAGCGGTCAACATGAAGAAAAAATCGATCATACTATCAGTGATACCGCCAAACAAATAAGCAATACTATTTCAATACTGAAAGGATTCACAATGGCAAATATGGATGCAAGCTTTGAAACATTGAGACAGGTTAAGATCTTTGGTGTGCAGGCTACTGAAAGGACGATCGCCTTAACAGAAACAAGCTATGACGAGGAATCTACCAAGTATCTCTACAAGGTGGTACGAACAGCGCGGATTCCAATCGAGTATGAAGAGCGGTATAATTGGCTACGAGTATTTGAATTATTAGCGTACCTGCTAGTTGAATTGAAAGAACAAGTTCGTATACATGAAACTCTTAGCAAGGAACAAACCAGCATTAGTATAGTTCATCCCGAAGAAACTGTACGAATCAAGCTGAGCATCGGTTTAGACGACAGCGCATAAAAATGATCAATATTTATTTCTTAGTATTGTATGGAAATTTATGGTTATCTAAATCATTGTGTGGCTCGGAGTACCTGCACAGGATTTCTTATTCTATTATCCATCACACTTACTTAATTTGGGGATCCGAAAAATTTAATAAAATTCATCATACATGCAACATCTACAACGATGTATTTCTTCAAAATATAATTATTCAAAATGTCTGAAAACTTAAACAAACATATAAAAAACAATGGAGAAGGATATGATAAGCACGATATTACTGAACGCGCTGGTATTTACTGGCTTAATAAGGCTAAAGTCAAACCAGCCGAAATTAGCAAGCTGATGAACATCCCTGATAGCACGGTCCGTAATATCATTGCCGACCAAAAAGAAAACGGCTGCATTGATTCCAAGAAAAAGAGGAAGAGACCAGTGAGAGATGACGAAAGATTGGGCTGTCATGTTGAGAATTTGATTGATGAAGAGCCCTTTCAAACATTCGGGGAATTGCTGGAGATTTTGAACAATGGTCAGTAACTTCTATTGAAGCCGGCACACAACGGTATACATCGACACACTACGACACACAGCGACACAGAGCGACACAGAGCGATACACATCGGAAGCTATTGATTTTTATTGAAGTCATAGTTTGGATTAAATTTGATTATACAGTGCCTCCACTGCCATTTGAACATTTTTTTGAAATCATTGGTCGGAATTTAGAAACCAATTGGTCACTTTTTTTAGAATCATTTGGTCATTTGTTTGAACTTCATTTTTATTATTTTATTTTACAATAAGCAATAACATGAGTACTCGCTTTTTCTATGAAGACAGTACTGGTGGAATTTTTGACGAGCAAGGTCAGGAAGCATCGAGTTACGTCGAGGATAAGTCATTTCGCTTGAAAAAATTGACAGATCTTCGAAAGTATATCAAAAACCAGGACGTTCAGGTTGAAGCAAGATCTCCAGCTGACACTGAGATGAAAGAGGCTGAGCCTAAGAAGGAAAGAAATCTGCAATATAATGTTTATACATTCGAAGATCGCAAGCGTTATTTTTATTTTTTAAAGGAAAAACTCATGAAACCAAAGCAAGCAGCCATAGCAGCCAATGTCAATTACGACACTGCTCGCAGGGTGGAAACAAACATATGAGAATGATCCTGAGAGAAATATCTCAGTTAAAAAAAACAAATAAAACTATTCATAGAGTAGTCAGCCGTCTAAATGAAGCCCATAAGTCTCATTTGATCGATTTTTTTGACGAAGATTCTACGGCAACAATTCAGGACGCTGTAGAAGACTTGACTGCAAAGTTTACGGGCTTGGATATAAAAAAGTCAAGGGTAGCCGAGTTTATGAAGGAGGAGTGCAATCTCGGCAATCGGTGTTGTGAATATGAAGCTGAGAGAGTCTGGAAATTTGAAGAGAAGGAAAGTAGTGGAAGCTACAAAAAGAAAGGCACCTGAGGATCAATTGTCTGTACCCTAGGGTACTACAGGTGAACATAATCTTCAGTTCATTAGTGATACCATGGATATCATGGATGGGTTTTTAGAAATGAAAGGATACTTCATTGTTATGGATAATGCTCCAATTCATGTCCCTGAAATAATTGATCCTATAATCATGCAGCGAGGCTACACCCCTGTGTACCTTCCACCCTACTCACCAGAATTAAACCCAATCGAACAATTCTGGCCAATCATAAAAGCTAAAGCAAGACGAACCAAGCTTAGTGATATAAAAACTCTTACTACTAGAATAATTGAGGCTAATGAGGCTGTACCAATTATTCATCTTGAAAATATTATTCAATATTTAGTAAATCAGTTTGAAAAGTGTCAAAATAAAATGCCCTTATAAACTCTTAAAAAACGACCAAATAAAAGTTTATAAAAATGACCCAATTGAAGTTCAAACAAATGACCAATTGGTTTCTAAATTCCGACCAATGATTTCAAAAAAATGTCCAAATGGCAGTGGAAGCACTGTATGTATATATATATATATATATATATATATATATAAGAAAGGGGGTTGCTATGGTTAGTATTTAAAATATGATAACAATACTTCAATATGGAGAAGTGTGTTAGAATTGTTCCGTAAATCATAATTATTATTCTATGGTATCTTTGATATGTAAATACAATGGTTTTTCCGTTGGTGGCACAAAATGGATTTAATATGCATCAGCTTTGCTATAAAAGTCTGCCTCTCCGATCGCCTCAGCCAAAATAAGAGAGCATTTTCATTCTAGATTTTTTTAACAAAAAAGAAAACAAGCAAGCCACTTGTAAGCAAGTACGATATGATCTTTAATATAGTTTTGAGAGTCACGTTATATAAAAGCATCAAAATACCAAGCTTTTTGACAATAAATTGTCTTTCCTATGGATTTAAACACAAAAACCCTATTTTATATATAAGTGACGCAATGAACACTTGACATCTCTTATTTTAATAACCTTCTCCTCCGTATTTTAATTCCTTTTATTCTCTTTCCATTCACTTTTATTCTTTTTATACTTTACTTATCATGATAAAGAATCTTGGCAAGTTAAAACAGGTAAAAAAAAAAATAAAAATAAAAAAAGATATTCCAACCTGAAAAAGACTTTCTCTAACTTTGGTAATAAATAAAAAGTGGGCCGGTGAGAAGCTTGGTGAAGCAAAATCCACACTACAAACAGACGAATTTCTTGAGCTTGAAAAGGAGACAATCAACCGTCGAAAAGGCTACGAAGATCTTGTTGATGCCGTCAAGGCCATTGAAGATCATCTCTCAAAAATGAAGTCCTCATCTCATGACCTGAAAGGTGTACCTTTTGGAATCTTGGGTACTTCGCTTTCAAATTATGGAAAAAAGTATCCAGAAAATTCTGCTCTTGGTATTTATATATTTCCACTGTGTGCATATGTATATATATATCAGTAAAGTTATAAACTAAACTCCCTTTTTTAGGCATTGCATTGATCGACTTGGGAACGTTGGAAACAGATCTTGGCAAATTGCAGTTAAATCTATCTCAGGAAGTGGGTGATGGCTATTTAAAAACACTATCAAATGGACTGGAAGAGTACAAGAGATATGATCATCTTAAACGTAAACTAGAGTCTCGTCGACTGGATTATGATGCTAAACTAAACCGGCTCGGTAAGGCAAAAAAAGAAAAGCCGGAGCTTGAACAAGAAATGCAGGCTTCTAGGATCAAATATCAAGAAACCGAGCATGATCTGTTTGATCAAATGGCACGTATGCAATTATTTGAGGTATATATGAGTTTTCAGCATGATGTTGTTAAGGACTGATGTATTTAAAAAAAATACTTTTGTAAAATAATAATAATAATAGCGTGAACACCGTGACGGATTGTATGCCTTAATAGAGGCACAGTATAATTATCACAACCAGGCAATAAAAAAATTAGAGGTCATTCGATCAAATTGGGGAAAAAAAGGTACCTTTTCAGATCCTTATAGAAGTGCAAGTCAGTCCGATCTTTACGATTCTCCCACTGGTGTCATCAGTAGCAGTTATAAATCAGAGGAAGAAGATACTCTATTTAGCCAAAGACCATCTTTTAACACAAGGCAAAGTTTCGACAGTAGTTTTTATGATGATGGACAAACGACACCTAAAGACGACGATGACAATGACAATGATGATGATGATAATTACACGTATAGAAAAGCACGGTATGATTTTCATGCTAGAAATGATGACGAAGTTGGATTCAAAGCAGGTGATATAATTCAGGTTATTGATGAAATCGATAAAGGCTGGTGGGTTGGAGAAGCTCATTCCAAGCGAGGCATATTCCCTGTAAATTATACCGAACCTTATCAGCAACAAGAGCAAGATGGAAAAACAAAGAGAAAGTCTGAAACTATACCTGTTCTTCCTGTAACGCCACCGCCCCAATCTATCCCTGTTGTTGTTTCATCAGGTATCCCAAAGGCAAAGACAACAATAGATCAAAAAAAGAAGTTGTCTCTGGAAAATAGTAGTAACAATAATAAATCAGGTGTCAATCAAACATCATCACAAATGGGCGCCCATGATCCAAAAATAACTACAAGCTCTTCAACTAATTTGGCATGCTCCGAGTGCGATTGTCATGGACTTGAAAATAATCCACCTAAGCATGGTTTTTGTTAACAATGTAATCACAAGCATCTAATACCAACCTGATAATACCCTCTCCTTTTTTTTATACACATAATTGTTTTCATACACAACTAATAATAATAAAGTAATCAATAATAATGAATATCTAATAAATACTATATTTGTTTATTTTTATATATAAGCAATAGTATAATTATTATTAGAACTCTTCCTCCATTTCCCTATCTATTTATTATTTATAAAAAGGACAATAAAGAAAAAAGGGTGGGGAGAATGTTAACGAAAATATCATAACATAAAAAACATAGAATGTGTAGAAGAAAAAAAAAGGAATTAGGAATAGAAAACTATGATACAAAATGGTTTTTTTTAAAAAAAAAAAAAAATATACAAGAGACTCTTCTAATAGCGTTGAGCAGCAAGAAAAACAGATTCACGTGTGCCTAAATGGGCCAGATCTCTATAGGGATGTTTAGGTGGTGGAAAAGGACCTTTGATGATAAGAAGAAGTGTTTTTTTGATGAAATTATTATTCTCTTTCTTCTTGCTACCAGTCTTCTTATCATTGCTCTTCTCAGGTGTCACTGTTTTTGTAGATTTTGTTTGTTTATGGTATGTTTCCAGAAGATATGAGCGATATGTTTTGATCCAAGGATGATATATAACTAAATCCAAAGATGCACGTGTTGTATCAGGTGCAAGCATACGCCTCAAAAGATCTTTGACATCTACATGTATAAATAAGTACATATGTTTATGGTTTTCCTTCTTTATGTTGCAGTGTTTTTTTACCTTCTGATAAGCTATTTGGGATGTTAAAACTACCATGAATCATCTTTTTAAACATTTGCTGATCGTTTTCAGCCACAAACGGAAAACTACCAATCAACATGCGATAGAGATGAACACCAAGGACCCAAATATCAACCATGTCACTGTTATATACGCTAGAAATGGTAAGCTCAGGTGGAATATATTGAGAGATGCTAAATCAGGTAACGTTAGAAAATAAATAAATAAACTTTATTGTTTTTTTTATTACTATTTGTTTTTATTTATTCTTTTTTGGCAGACTTACCCATTAAACTTGTGATGTTCAGTTTTTCCTTCACGAACTAAACGCATTATATCGATATTTTGTTGGGCATCAAATATTAATACCATCTCACTGGGACGAATTTGCTGTTGGCGATATCTACAAGCAGCCCTGAGGATCTTTGCAAATTTACGTTTACAGCGTTCTTCATCACCCACGGTATTTGGAGGAATATAGCGCTCAACAGGTGATGTAGTACTTGGTTTAGTCGATAGTGCTGGTTTCCACACATTAGGAGGTGGGTGAAACGAGGCGTCTGATGAACTAACGGACCGGGACGATGATATGGCGGACGAACTTGAATTAGACTCGGGTCTGTTATTAGGCTGTGGTTCGACAATGCCAGATCCTCCAATGCGATTCACCTCTTCATCACTATTGTCTCTGCTTTGTGTTTTCAAACCAATGGAGCTTGTCGATTCGGTTATCATCGTCTCGCTTTCTTCCAGGATGGGAAACAGTGTTGGAAGCGTATTTCGATCTTCGGCAGATCTTGACTAAAAATAAGTATATAATAAAAATATACAGAAAGGAAGTGAGAAAAAAAAAGGATGATCAGTTCAGATACGTTTGATGGTGATGACTAAAGTAAAAATAATAAGAGAGAAAAGAAAATAATAAAAGCTGGGATGTTTCAACCAACATTTTATAAATAATGATGAAGGGCTTATTTCTAGATGACAAAGTTCAAGGTTTTTTTTTTCGGAAATCAACATCCCGCTCGCACCACCTTGGATTAACTACTTTGTACAACAGTAATAGTCTTCACGGTTTTATTATATTATTATTTAAAAATAGCGTGAAGTTATTTTGTATATAATAAAGTAGCACATAACAACGTGTGCCTCGAAAGTAATGGTAATAACAAACAAATAATAATTAAAAAAAAAAGGTACTTACTTTATTATTATATCTTGGCAGTGATTCTATGGGAACTTGAGGAATTAGTTTAGTTTGATGGGTATCATTAGTAGATTCGTTAGAAGGTAAAAAAAATGGTAAAGGGGGTCGGTCAGGAGAGAGTGATCTCCAGTCTAATGTTGTATTTGATGAAGAGGCATCATCGTCAAAATTGGGTTTATGGAGTTTTTGGCGCCACCATGATTTAATGCTATCGCTTTTCTTTTGAAACTGTGATAGTACGGGTTGCTGCTGTTGATCGTCTGATGGAGGTCTTCTTTTTTTACCGAACAAGTCTGGCATTCTTCCAGAGACGCCATCAAACATCGCCAGTACAACATAAAACTTCCGTTTCTATGTGTATAAAAAAATTTCTTTTTATAATGACAAAAGAAAGTGAATTGACTTTCTTATGATTAATAAGAATGTATTTAGGAAAACAATAAATAATATATATATATATATATATTTAAAAGAAAAGAAAAGGAAAGAAAAAGGAAAAGGAAAAGAAAGCGATATATATATATATATATATATATATTTATGTGAGTGACAAAAAATCTTATAAATGTTTGTGTGAGCGTATTTTTTTGTCACAAAAACGACCCGAGTAAAATTTACTTTTTGGGCAATCTAGCTCTTTTTTCTTGTGCTAGATGTTACTTGCTGTTTACTCCTGTTTTTCCTTTTGGGCGGTTTATATCTAACACTTTAACAGCATTAGCAATGAACAATACAAAGGTCAAAGCGAGAAAACTGTGCAATTATATTTAGTCTTGCAGTTATATACACATTTCCCTACATCAATTACTTTAATGTTTATATTTTTATTTACATTGCCTATTTAACATTTTATTATTATTATTTTTAAACATTTATTTCCACGCCTACGTAATAAAAATTCAATTAATCTTATATATCATGATCGGCTTTTTGTTCAACATAAAGCGCGAGCAGATCATCAAACGTGTTAAAGGCTTATTTTGTTTTCTTTTTACAAAAAGTTTAAGTGACACTTGGCACGTTTTTGCGCCCTGGTTCGGCACTTCAAACCAAAGGAAAATCAACAAAAGGTTTATGTCAGCACGAGTTTAACGATATCGTAGGCTGTTTTTTATTTTTATTATATTATTTTTATTTCTTCCTATCATTTAAGCCTATTTCCCATCAATGGGCAAATCGGACCCACTTTTTTAATTGTCAGCTAAAACCTAGCCACTCATTATCTGTTTTCTATTTAATCTGTGTTCCTGATAAATCAAGGCTAAGTAAAAAGGTGCGAAAGCCCAGAATATTTTTTTCATTATCAAAGCGTGCAAATAGAACAACTAATTGTTCTTGATTATTTTTACTTCAATCTTTATTAAAAAGAATAAGCATGTGAACATTTGGTTTGAACATATATGCTTGCCATACATGGTTTAAATGTAAAAACGTTTGTTGCTCATTAAAATAATCTAAGCATTTTTAATATCGATTTTTGACAGATTATCACTCTATTTTACGTCGTACTTAAACTTGCTTTATTACTAATATCTTTGATTTATTTAAATAGTACCAAATAAAATAAAACTTGATATTATACTCTATAGGGAATTATCTTTAATTCATTAAATGACTCACTATTTTAATACAGCATGAAGAGGGGAAGAAATAGAATATTTTCACCAAAAACAACTCAGGTACACACATTCTCTCTCTTTCTCTCTCATGTGCACTTCAGTGAACTTTAAGGTTTTTGGATATATAAACAAATAATAAATATAATTTAGTAGAGCCGAAACAATCTTATTGTTTTGTTTTGTTTTCAAGGACTGCCAATCGATAAGATCTTCAAAGATTTCCACTTTCAAAATCCACAGGAGGTAACAATAACAAACAAATAGGAGTTTTTTTTTTAAAAAAAAAAAAAAATGAAAAAAATAGCATTATAGATTCATGGATGTAGAGTATGAATTAGAAACACTGGTAGTTTGACTGGTCATTCATATATTTTATGTAAAAGGTATACTTTATCTATTATTTTCATAATCTCCATATTCGATTTTCAGCCTCTTCCTCTTATAATTTAATGAATACAAAGTTTACATTTTGTACTTCAACATGACGATCATTTGTTATGTTAAATCTACTTCAATAAAAGTTATCTAATTTGCTCATATTAAAATTTATATATAGAACAACAACAACACTAATAATTTCCAAGTAGAAATCAGTAACAACAATGATATAAAAAGAGTCAATAAACATCAATCATATGAAACAAAAAATATAGATAAAACATTAAAAAAAGCTAACCTTTTTTAGGATTGTACATATACAATAAACAGGTTGAAGGACCACGGACATTTGTGTTCTTTTATATCAAAATAAGTTAGTGCTCTTCCAACCCTTTATATTTGAAAGCAACTCCTGAACGCAACGTTTTTTTAATATCATCACTCTACTACACTACGAGAGGTATTATTTCTATATAAGGAAGTCTAGAGAGAGCGAGAGAGAGAGAGAGAGAGAGAGAGAGAGAGAAAACTAAGACTTCTTACCCATTACGTGTAAATGAAAAAGGAGCATCTGTTTGATCCTGGACTATACATATTTGTTATTTGGTATCAGAAATGGATGAGTGACCAGTTGTACAAGCACATTTGTAAATGGTCCAGCAACCAGTTTGAACAACGGACAAGTCAGCGGTATACTGGTAACTATACACCTGTGTGTAAGTTCTACTTCAGTGGCCTAGAAAGCGTAAACGATAAAGAGGAGAGAGAGGAGAGCAGAAAAGAATAAAAAGAGAAGTTGAAACCAAAACAATTGTTTATTTTTATTTTTGTTGTTGTTCCCAAACGAACATTATTTTACTTTGAATTACAAAAAATACTTGTATGAACCAAAGCACTCTCATAGAGTAAAGGACACCGAATACATATATAATATTTTTATTTTCTATCCTTTTCTCTCCTTTCTTCACCTTTCCATTTATTTCACTGTTTTATCATCAGTTACTTTATTTTCCAACAGTAGGGGGATTTACTACAGTCAAAACCTCTGTACAAGAAGCTGGATTTTCGAATAATCATATCAATACATTACGACAGCTTATCAATGACTTTGAAATTGTTGCAACCCAAGCGTAAGCACTTTGTAGATATATATTTTTAATGGAGTTTAGCGCAAATATGGACTTTGATATTGAAATTTATATTAATCCAGTGTTTTTCATGGAGAAGATCGTAAGTTTGGTTGTGATACGGGCAACTCCTGTAAATCAACCTAGAAGAAGCTACAGGAGCATGATTAGACATTACTTGGTTGTGTATCAACAGCTGACAGGGTATCAAAGACTGGAATTCTCGAATGTTACTCAAATGGCAACTTTTCAATCTCATAGAATGGTAGCAGAATACAGTAATGTCATGGCCCTGAAATATGAACGTGCTCTTCATGGAGTAGTTAATAAAGTTCTAAATATTAAGTAGCTTAAAGCCAAAGCCGAGGAATATCTGAAGGTCAAGGACTTATTGACGATGAAATATTAAAAGTCATCAGTCAGGCCATCATCACTCCGGTCAAAAATTTTAAACTTGCGTTGGGAAAAGGGCAAATGGACGACTAATAATTAGTAGTGTGTTATTAAATTGCCAAACAGTGGTAAGTAATAATAATGGAGATAACTCATTCACATATATCAATTGGCTTTTCTTTAGCTTGGTAAACGCCGCTCTTCAGGAGATGTAAGTTTTGATCATTTTTTCACTATCTAAATGTTTCTAATCAATTTATTTCTACTTTTCGTCATCACTATGGTCCGAATATGATGTTGGCGAAGGTTCATCAATATACCACCTTCTCTTCCAATGTACTCCGACGGAACGCCCACACAAGCTTAGACTTAGAGAGTCTCAAACTGAAGCATTAAATCAATTATTCCACTTTGACACTTCCTATGCCGACAGCAACCCTACCACCGTTATTTATACAATGGATAAAAAGAAGATCACAAAAACAGTGTATCAATCAAAGAATTTGGTGTCTTTGGCCACCTCATCAAATTTCATAACAGTGATGTCCCCTTTGGCTCTTTTATGGAAAAACTATGGACAGAAAAACTTGACACTGACTTAAATGAACATGGAGAAGCATTTTCACAAATCATTAATTACTCACTCACCACTTTCCACCTAGTATCAAGAGCTCTTACAATCAGTCTATCAAATCACGAGCGAGCATACTTCGTTGAGAACATCATTCCTTTTCTCTTGGCACTCGGAAAGCTAACCAAATTCTTAGAGTTCAAATGGTGTGAAACTGAATTCTCATCGTCCAAAATAATGAATTTAAAAGATTTTGACTATGATCTCCACTCAGCACCACGCGCAAAGCTAATCGATGTACTTGGCACTCTCACTACCCAAAACAATATGGATTTGATAATTGTTGAATTTTCCAGCGGGATATCTGAAGAAAACACTAACCACTATATCGAATATACACTAAATACTCTTGAATGTGCCGTAGCTTCCCACCGAAAAGAAGCAGCCCACTACCAACAAGCCTCCCTCGAAACCCTCAAGCAATTAAAAGTGTATGGAATTCATGTGATAAAAACATAAATTACTTTAACCAAAGTAACACTTTATGATGAAACCCTCTGGAAGTGCGTTGAATTAAGAACCGCTTGGTTGCCAACTTTATAAAGTGACAGACTCTTTCTTGTCCAATATCCTGAATTGTTAGCCGCTTTATATGTATGTTCATATTGAGATTAATGTTTTCTATAATAATAATTTTTTTTAGAACGCTTGTCAGTAAATTCAGCAAATCCAAAAATAGTTATGAAAAGAATACCTGGGTTTGGTCCCCTTTGGTGTCCCTCAGTTGGCTCTATTATTAACACAAATTAATTTCTTTTTTTATTTATTTGCTTATTTATCCTCTTCGTTCACCTTCGCCTCTCATCACTTCACCAAGAGTAGATTAAAAGCCTGGGTCACTTAAACATATTAACTTTATGAATAAAATACATTGAAAGCTTTCAAATGCAAGCTATGATCCGGATTTCCCAAAAAATAGCTGCTTGTAATGGTAGAACTAAAAAACAACTTCTCATTTTTAAAATCTCTTGGCATTAGAAACAATGTATAAACCAATGTAAATCATTTTATCTTTTTTATTTTGTTCTTTTCAATACATTTAAAGTATAGGTCAATACCCTTTTTAATTATGAATCAAAGAGGGTGTTCATATTATCAAATTAAATTGTCGAGAATTGTGTTACCTTGAAAACTAATGATTTAATTGGTCTACGTATCGCATGAACAGTAATTGTTGTAGCTGATCGGATCATTCCATCTTGTTTTAGAAAATACAGTTAATTACATCAACAGGATGAAGCTGCCGATCTAAATTACCTTTGTGTATTGTGTGTAATAAAATATTTACCCACAACAAGGACTATTTGCGTAAAAAAATGAATAGAAAGCATTCAGTAATTATTTTTTATTATATTGCATTACGGCGTTATTTTTTCTGTTAATTTAACCTTCACATATACTGTTATAACCCATTCCAAAGCCCACACTCGAAAAAAAAATACAAAAAGAACTTACGAACCAACAAGATGTAAATGTTGATTTATTGGAGATTATACAAAGTATCATTTCATAATACGAATAATGATGAACACGTTCATGTTTGGGTAACAGAATGGAAAGCATAGTTACTGTAACGAAATGAGAATACTAAAAAAAAAGATAAAAGGTATATAATATAGTAAATAATCAAATCACTCATTATTATTTTTTGTACAATAAACAAAGCATAATAATCTTCTTTCTTGTAAAGGAAAATACAAATATTCCATAATTCAATGGATATATTAAACTATATTAAAAACAGGGGTGATCTAGGTACCTTGATGCCTATGACCTAATTGGAAAATAGCCGTAAAAGTAAAATATAACAATAACAGATTTTTTTGACCTGATATTGACTTACGTAGCAGCAGCAATTAGATGAGGAATAATGGCAAATATATGTTGTTTTTTTTTTGCTGGTCCAGAATTTCCTATCATTATATGATAAACATATTGCAAAAACTTATGAAAAGAAGGTTTATAAATTACATTAATGTTTGTTTATATGTGGCAAAACGAATGTTGAGCCTTACAATCTCAAAAAAAAACGACATGTGTCTAACTGGCTTGTGACACAAGTTTTATATTATTTTGGTATAGCTAATTTTATTTTTTCGAAGCGCACAGCATCTATTTTTGGCAACAATTTGACTTCTAACAAAATGCGATTTTTTTACTGGGAGGAGGTCAGTCTTTCCGGAAAGGAATATGTATATATAAGGATTTCCTATTTGTTTTATATTTAACCTTCTTTCTTCTGTATATATATTACTTTTTTTTTTCTTATCCACTTTATAAATTATTGATTTGAAAACATGTTTACAAAGTTAAAAGTCGATTCCGGTTATATATGGCTGGGATTTTATTTTCTATTAAACCTATCGTTAACACTATACAATAAAGCCATTCTGATGGGATTCCGTTACCCTTGGACGCTCACTGCCATCCACACTCTGTGTGGAACAATTGGTTGTTATATGTTATATTTAATGGGTTATTTTACACCAGCTAAACTCGGCGATAATGAAAACTTGATTATGGTTATGTTTTCAGTACTCTACACAATTAATATTGCGATCAGTAATGTCTCTCTGTAAGTTCTAGACTATTTGAGGAGAAAAAAGGGTTTAGCATAATCGAAAAGGAGGAAAGGACAAAAAAAAAGAGGGGTAGAGAGAGAAAAAAAGGACATAGTAAATATACGGCGAGGACGGACAAAAAAGCAATTATATGCACTTAGATAAGTAGGTTAAATTAACAATCAATTTTATTTTGCTTTATTATAGTAATTTAGTATCTGTTGCCGTAAGCTTAAATTATAGTATATTGACATGGTATACAATAGATACTAACTTTCCAATAGTTCCACCAAGTAGTGCGCGCTATGACACCAGTGTTCACTGTGATCATTTCACTTATGTTCCTTCAAAAGTCATTTCCTAAAAAGATCTATTTATCCCTTTTACCTGTAAGTAATTAGCCTATATTAATTTTTATTCTTATTATGATCGCTTACAATGCTTTACTTTTTTTTTTTTTTTGCTTTGTATAGGTGGTATTGGGCGTTACATTTGCCACATATGGTGAATATGATTATACCATGGTCGGATTTTTACTTACAGTACTCGGAACAGTCTTGGCTTCCATTAAAACGATTGTTACCAATAGAGTTCAAGTTGGTAGACTTAAGCTTCATCCCTTGGATTTACTTTTGAGAATGTCTCCACTTGCGTTTGTTCAGTGTATTTTTTATGCTCATATGACAGGAGAATTGGACGAAGTGAGAGAATTCTCTTCCAGTTACATGACGTTCAATCTAGCTTCTGGCCTGTTATTTAATGGTGTCATTGCTTTTGCTTTAAATGTTGTCAGCTTTACAGCGAATAAAAAGACAAGTGCTCTCACTATGACAGTAGCTGGAAATGTAAAGCAGGTCTTATCTATTATCCTTGCTGTGGTGATTTTCAACTTGAACATCAATAAGACGAATGCTTTTGGTATCATCCTTACCCTCGTTGGTGGTGCTTGGTACGGGTAAAGTATACATTATCTTTTTTAGGGAGAGGGCTGAGGCGACTTGTTTGAGTTGAAAAAATTAACCTTAATTTTTTTTATAGATATGCTGAGATGTCCCAGAAACTAAAAGCACCTAATGTGCTCCCAACACATTTAACGTCGGACAAGCATAATGATGGTGCACTTCACGAAGCTGTATCTGAAAAGAAGGAAAATCCTGTTTAATAATACTTTAATGTTTGAGTAGGATATCCTTTTTATTTCGATTTGTTTCGATTTGTTTTGTTTACACGAATAGCATGTATTTATAAATCCAGTTTTTCTCTCTCTTTTTTTTGTTTTCGTTTATGGCATCTCTTCCTTTTTCACTTACATATATCCCTATTATAACCAAGGAAAGATATATATATATAATAAAAATACAATAAATAAAGTTCGTTGATAGCTCATGACAGTTTATCTCAGCTTACCAAGTATATCTATTTTTGTGTTTGTTACACAAAAAATTATAAAAAGGAGAGGTCAGATATATATAAATTAGATACAATTCCCATTGATAAACCAATCATATTAACACATGATAAATAATGTTGATCCTATTTATTAATGCAATTAAATAAGGGATTGAATGTTCAGAGGTATACTTATTTATTTATAAATGCTGGAATAAAAACAGCTCTCAAATCCGAGCTTGTACACATAAATAAAATTATTTCATTTTAGTTGCAACCATAGCAAGTAATGATGACGAATATTTTTCTAATAACTGAGTAATTTCGGGTGAGGTATCCTTTGGTTTTTCAACTGTTTTTGAGATCTTCTCCATCAGTAAGTTCAATCTTTTCTCTATTAGAGCTGCTGCCGCTTGGTTCTCTAATGATGCTGCTATAGGGATATACGATTCCATTACGCTATCCAATAAAACGAGTGCTCCATCAAGATCCTCCAGGGTATGCTTAACCACTTCGTCACTAATCTGAGTTGTATTTGGGGATGTACTATTTTGGTTATTGTCCGAACTTTCTGCATCCGTTCGCTGGTCAGCTGGGTCTTCTTCTTTTTTGTCTTGTTGCGAAGCATGCTCGTGAAATGAGGTCATGACGTTATCAAGCGAAGGGCGGGTGGTTTCATTTGGGATAGCGACACCAAGAGAGGATAGGAATTTAGCTGTAATACTTTGGCGTTTACGAATTTTACCCAACTTTTTTTGAATTTCAATGAACGATTTTGTTTGTTCGTCTGGAGTAGAAGGTTGCGATGATTCTCCTCCACAGATATCTAAATTTATACTCCGTCTATGCGATGTTGTTCGACTCAATGAAGTCGTGATCCGTGGCGGTTCTCTTTCTGTAATGGAGCCTTCAATGGCATCTTCTTCATTTGACACGTCATCTTCCTCTACAAGGGTGGATAAGTCACCTTCCCCGTCTGAAATGGGTGTGGTCCATCCGTCATCCATTTCTTCTGGATGATGCGTAACCTCAAATGTTTTAGTAGTTCGCTCCTGCTCAGATTTAAATATTATTTCTTCTTCGTCCTCTTCGTCCTCTTCTTCCTCTTTAATGTCGTTTCCTTTTGAATTAGTAAATCCAATGTCACTATTTTGATTATTTTCCAACTCTATGTAAATAGCGAATTAATAACCCCAATTTTTGAACTCCAAAAGAAAATTCTGATATTTTTACCTGTTTCATGCAAATTGTTTTTGTGAAACGTAAAATTATGTGTATTACCAATCGGGTAGCTTTCTCTTCTATTAAAATTTACAGGATGGACATTGTGTTTTATGACGCTGTCGTATGGTGTTTGATTTTTGAGGGGTTCTTTTGTTTCGTCTCTTCTAAAAGCATCCCTCGATAAAGCACGGCGAAGAACCGGGTTAGAGCGATTAGCAGATGGAGGCTGTGATGAAGGACGAGGTGAGGTGGGTGGAAGTTGACTTGATTTTCTTTCTCTTCCAGTACTCATTTGAATAGGCCGTGCTGGTTTTGGAGAGCTTCTCTCGCTTTGTTCATTTTGCTGCAAGATAGGTCGATTCTCTCGCTTCAAAAAGTGACCACGAGCTGGTGAACTATCAAATGTTTTGGATGCGGCTGGTGGTGGAGATGTACTTTCGGGTATTCTTTGCTCGCTTTTATTTCTACGGTGAGCGTTGATCTTTCTATAGACATCGTCATATTTTTGTTCTGCCGGTGAAAGAGTAGAAAATGTTCGGCGCTCGCCTTGTCGCACCATTTGGGATATACTTGCTGTTGGTCTAACAGCAGAAGCTGTGGATACACGTCTAGTGCGTTGTTGTTTGAGAATACTCTGTTCATTTTCTTCGGTAGTCCTAAATCCAGCCCGAGTACACATTTTGGCAACCAATTCATCGCTAACCTGCCATACAAAAATAGTACCATCTGAACTTGTGCTAATGACTCTGAGACCACGCATACCTGTCTTTACAAATCTGACGCTGGTAATTGTCTCTGCGTGAGCGGATGCCTTTTCAATGCAGTAACTATTCGTCAGATCAAAGATACGGATCGATCGATCTGTGCCGCTTGTTACAGCATAGGTCCCTGAGAAGGGATCTAGATCAATACTGATCAGACTTCCACCAAGATGCTCCGCCAACTTGCCAACTTCATCTGATGTTTCAGGTTTACATACACGAAATGGTTTTCCGGAAGCCACACTCATTACATAAAGCCGTCGCTCACCCGTTGTAGTGGCGATGAAGCGTTCCTCCTTGTCAAGTGCCATACCAAACACTGTACTCCGACCCGAATAATTATGATATGTTGTGTACGGACGAGGAGCCGTGTGGTTGAAAGGAGTTACTGGATGTGTTCGTTGGCGAAACACAATGCCCTTATCTGCACCGCAGCTTATTAAATGAGACGCATCTTCTGAGAATTTGACAGCAGTGATTGAAGATGAATGATCATCCAAACTCTGAACTAATTGGTAGTTTGAATTTATATTAAAAATATGTAAAAGCCGATCGCGGCTTGCAGTCGCAATAAGACAAGGATGATCTAAAATTAAGCAGAATTATATTGGTATAAAAAAACAGAGAAATGGCTAAAAGTATTTTGCATATAATACCTGGACGACAGGTCATATCAATTGATAAGATCTCAGAATCGTGTGCCTCCTGATAGGTCTGCTGCTTCCATTGATCCGTGCTATGAACGCGTAGATTACCATTACGATCTCCTGTTGCCATAAGCTTGCCATCCGTACTGATTTTAAGTGAGCGAATTCCAAAGTCAGTGTAATTTTCATCTGTTGCATCTGTCATTTTTTTTTTTTAAAAAAAAAATAAAAAAATAAAAAAATAAAAAAAAATAAAGAATAATAGAATAATGATAAAAGAATAAGAATTAATATCTTTGTTTTTATTTACCTTCTTTTAAATTAATAAAAACCTTTTTTGTCTTACCTATATCTTTTTTAAGTTTTGAATACTCTGCTGCATCAGGGTCAACATAGAGCATTTTTATAAGCTCTCTTGAATATATATTTTTGCGAAAAGTTGTTGTACTTGTATTTGGAGATGTGACTTCCGCTTTTTTTATCGTACTTGATAAGGATGTGGTCAAATGCTCTAAATTCCAAATACGTACGGTACCATCTGCTGAAAAGCTGGCAAAGGAATTAAAAGGAATAGTGTTTTCTTCTGAATTTATGTTTGGACAGGCCTACAATTTTAACAACAATAGAGTCTTTTTGTTAATCAAATGCTACCTTTGTTATTAATACAAATGAATATATATATATATATATATATATATATATATATATATTACCTCTATTCCCCAAACGCAATCACTATGAAATAAGAAGCTTCTATATTTTCCTACTTTTTCTAAATCCCGAATATCCCATAAATAAAGACTTCTATCGGAATAAACTGCCGTGATTCGCTGTGATCGTTCATCATACGCCAATGCTGTAACATCAGGATAGCAAGTGTCATCTGCCACGTTTAGCATATCCGGTGATGTGATCAAGCTCACATCAACGCCTAATGGATGCGGCTTTGGCAAAATACAAATATATTTCAGACTTACAGGCTCAAATAATCTAATAATAGACGGTGAATAAACAAACGAAAGATGCAAACACCAATTTTTTTTTTAAAGATCAAGTTTTATACCTAATAATACCATCCGAACAGCTACAAATAATGTGCTTCGAAGAGATGGCGATTGAATATGCATTTTTTACCTAAACATTATTATTTATTATTAAACAACAAATAATGATAAAAAAGTAAAAATAAATAAATAATATAAATACCTGAAGATCAACCCACTTATCAATCACTCTTCCTTCTTTGAATGCACATAAAATACCATGTTCTGTAATGACATAGGTGTATCCAGTGCTGCTTTGATCACAAGCCATATCAACGAAATTAGCGTCTCTCAGAGCACCTAATAGACATGATCTTCCATCTAGCACTTGTGTTTCTCTTGAATTACCCTAATTTATTCCATTAAAAACTGATATCTCTTTCTTCTTTGTTCTCTCCCTTGATTCAACTTACTCGTTTTGGTAGACGACCATTCGAATTTAGATACCAAAATTTGACATGTCGTAAACCAGCGGTGACGAAATAAGAGCCGTCTTTTGAAAACGATAAAGCATTCACACGGCTCGTCACTCTATTACTTGCAAGTTCAACTCCTTTTTTCCAATCCCAAACAATCAGATAACCATCATGCTATTTTATATAAAGGACAAAAAGAGTTTGAATTTCGCTCTGAAAAAAAAAAATGCCTCGTTCTTAAATAGGAAAAAGGTGTACCTGAAAACCAACGGAAACCAAATATCTCATATTTGGTGAAAAGCACAATGAAAGTACACCAAATTTATGTGATTTGAGTTCTTTTATCAAGGTTCTTTCCTTCACATCCCAAATAAAAATGCGTGGTTGGTGGCCCATCTAATAAAGTAAAAGTTGATTTAATATTATTATTATTATTATCGTGTATTTTTTTTTTGCTTTATTGTTTAAACCTTACCTCTCCTGCAGCTAAATATTTCCCATCAGGCGAAAATGTTAAACAGCTGATTGGTTTTGCTCGAGTACTAGCTGGTGTGTTCTTTTTCTCATCCTCGGTACTAGTGGGATTCGATGCCAGGAGTTCATTTCCACTGCCGAGGGGTAGTACAAGTGGCAGGGTCGAGGTTGGAGGTGATGCGTTATTTACGGAAGAGGAGTAGGATGACAAAGTGGATGATGGAAGATAAAGAAATCCGACTTGTTTATTTCTTTTTTGATTGTACAATACAACCACCGCACCGGCTGCATAGGCTATTAAATCCAAGCTTGGTGCAGTTGCGAGGACGTTTGAAGAAGTTGTTGTATTTCCAAGTATCCGATCTAATTTTAACTGTATATTTAAAGAGAAAAAAAAAACAAATTGTTGATAAATGATGTGGTCTTTTTATTATTATTTATATTCTCATTATATGATTTACTTTTTTATATCATTACTTTTGGTATAGGTCGTGATTCCTTGCTCTTTCGCTTCTGGCTTTGAAACTGATTGAATTGATGAATTAAGAGGTTTGATGACTGTGAAGGAGGAGGTACATTTCCCGAGTTCACCGGGAATTGATCAACCATTACAAATAATGATAAATAGCTTGCTGTTATAACAAAGAAAAAGGAGAGCAGGAAGAAAGGGAAAAGGCGATTTAGGAAAAGAGAAAGACTTGAAAATAATAAAAAATTGCCAGCGGAACACAAGCAGTCACCCTATTCTCCTTTAATGGTAAAATCTCGGAGAGCACAAAAGTGATTACAAGAGAAATGGATGACTTTGATATCTTGCCTTCTTTCATTCAAAAAACAGAAAGAAAAAAAGTAGAAATCAATCTATAGAATCAGTTAAATAAACAAAAAAAAGCCATTTGATTTATTTCTTTTTATTTGTTTTTGACTGTGCTCTCTCTTTTTTTTTTTGTTTAATCAGGTCACACAAAACTTGATTAAACTTTCGACATGATTTTTTACAAGAAAATAAACTTGATCCAATACAGTCCCCCCCCCCTTTTTTTTTTATCATTTTATAAGTTGATAACTAGAGTGAACATTATTTTATATTTCTGGATTGAATTTGTAATCTCATACTTGTGTTAAAAATGCTAAAAACAAAAAAAAAAAAAATTTTCTCCCTTTTTGCCACATTCATGTAAGAGTAGATTGTTGGGCAGATGTTATTGATCTGGCAATGGCTATTTTTAATGGGTAAAGCTGCTTGCTGCAGAGTGCTACATTACAGCATTATACTTGCTTGATATGTTTGGATACCTTTGTATTGTTTTGATGTATGACAAAAGTGGAAATTTTCTGTATTTGACACATATGGATTGTTTTTATTAATTATAGATATATAAAAAAAGCGCATAAATTAACGCTTTTGCATTATTAAAAATAGTAGTTTTTCATCTGCATAAAGTACATTCGGGTATATGTTTATCCCATAGTTATTTTTTTTCTTCATATAAACACGTTAGCATGTTCTGTATCCATGTAAGTTTATTGATACAGAGTTTTAATCTAAAACAAGACGATTGCAAAAATCTTTAGAGACAAGTGCAAAAAAATATGGGACGATTGCAAAATTTTATTGGACGAACTCATTTTTCAGTGGAGATCATTGGAAACTTTTGAATGAGACACAATGAAGTTTTTTTGTGAATCTTCTCAAAATTATTTCGAGACATTTTTCAAGAGACAAATGTAAAGTTGAGCGGGATACATGCTTTTTTATCTGAGACCCAATTCTTTATCGATCCCAGTAGCTTTCAGAATGTCAAGCCCAACCCTAGCAATCATCAACAGTAACTGTCTGACACACTTGCACAATACGAGGCGAAGAGTAGAGTTCTCTTCTAGAGAAGCCCTTTTGAGATACTTTTGATCTTTGACTAGCATTTTTCAATTGGGCTTAGAAAAGGTGAATATGGGAGGCATAAATAATGGTTTGTATCCTCTATTTCATTTATGGGCTCAACTACAAAAGAAGTGTAATGGATCTTACAATTATCCATGACAATATAAAGCTCAGAGATGAATATCAATAGAAATTAAATAAATACAGAAAAAAATCACTGTCCTTTCTAGAATTTATTAAAATCAAGGTAACGTTTTGTAAAGATACATAACTACAAGTAAGCTGTATCAGTTCAGCCGATTCCACTATGCTTATCAAGCACAACATCCATAACAGCTTGAACAAATTTAAAAATGTGATAGGATGCTGTACCTTTTTTCAAAAGCTTTTTTCAAGGGTCACTTTCTGGGAGAGGTCACTTTCTGGGAGAGGTCACTTTTATACTAAATCTTTTTTTATTATTTCTCACAGGTACGTCTTCAAAAAAAAATACTATTTATAAAATGGAATCTAACCAATCATCTGCTGTTAATATGAAAGGTATTAGCTTCGTTCACCGTACAAAAGCTGAATATGATACTGAGGTAGCATTTGAAAAGTTCAACAATAGAGAAGATTAAGAACTTTTGAAGAATAATGTTGCCTTCAAACATGCAACTGGGTGAAAAGAAAAAATCGCGAATCAAAGAAAGAGGATATTCTTGGCGCCCGAATTTTTAAGTATACTACCTCTTACTATTGCGATCATCATGGTTTTCCTAGAAAAACCAAAGCCAAAGGTAATATTAAGTAAAATATAAAACGTATTTACTTTTGTAACATTGTATGTTTTGTTAAATTCGAAATAAGAAATAAATATATATATATCACTTCTGCGAATTTTACAGTGGAAACATCCACTTTAAATAGTGGAACACAGAGCGTTAAGGACAGTGGATTCTCCACTGCTCGTGAAATCTGGGAGTAAACATCGTTGCACTTTGATTTTTTAAAGGAAATCCATTGTTTTTTTTTTGTGCTTTCCATTGATTTTGATGGATTTTTTTACACACACCATCAGCTAATTTACTGCTTACTTTTCATTTCCACTTTTTTCACTTTTACCTTTTTCCAAAACTCGTTTCTATTCGCTCATATTTCTATTTCCGGTTGTTTCCCACTGTTCACAATGGATATCTCTCCTTTCCACTGTAAAATTCGCGGAAGCGCGCTAGTAACACATGCTCAAATAGATGATCTTGATCTATCTCTAATACTCAATTGTAATACAGTTTTTATTTCCAGATTAGATTGTAGTTTATATAAATAGGAACACTTTTTTATGTAATAATAAAGACAAGCTTATAAACTGTCTCAAAGTATATCACTTACTGTCTTTAAGATATTTGAACTATTACAACATTACTTTTAAAAACGTTTGAATATCATAACTCTTAACTCTAAGACTTTCAACGAACTTAACAAAAGTCTACACAACTTAATATACAATATATCATTTCTGTTGCCTCGAAATAACATTCTGAGTTATATTGTTGCTCCAAATTGTATAATTACCTGGTCTGACTTGGTTGAGAACGTATTTATTGTCTCAGTCAGAAATCATTATGAAGGATACAAAGTGCTTCACATTCTTATTTAACTTTATTTTTATATATTTTAAATTAAAAAATAACTCGATATATATATAGGACAGTAACAATCAACTTGCCGGAGGATTATCTTTATGTTGTCACATTCAAGGAGAGGGGAAATATAAAATGCTGATAACAAGAATAATATATTGAAGGGAATAATCAATCGGCCGTTTTGTTCTTTTGATGACTGATGGGATGAAGGTATGATAATGTAGAGCATGAATAGAGAAAGGAGCGGGTAAAAATAGTATGAAAGGCGGTAAACCAATGCTGACAACATCTAATCGTATAATGCTTTGCTGATAAGTTCGATTTTCTTATCATTTTCTCGCTTGTTTTTGATGCTGTCCGCCAAATCTGTCAACTGACTGTTAAGTAATGTGTTGCCAATAATAGTAATTTGGTCTTGATCTTTGAACAGGTCGCGAATTTTACTCAAAATGGTGTCAACCATCGAACACTTTTTCGTCTTGGTGATCAATTTCAGCAATGTCTCCAATTTCAATACAGCGTTTTCCCCATCTTTGATAACTTGTGTTGCAATTTCCCTGAAAAGCAAAGATCCAATTTTTCCTTGGGTGATGGATGCCTGACTTGACTCTTGATCTGATAGTGTCCAACACTGGAAAAATAGGATACGCCTTCGAAGGTTCGAAAGCGTCAATTTCTAACCCTCTGAACCATAGCCCGAAGTCCGAAAGTGCTTCAGCATTTCTGGCAATCTCGATGGTGTAGAAGCTTCGAAAGTACTTGAGCTTGAAGTAGATACCAATAGCTGTAAAGAAAAAGCAGCGAGAGAATGAAAAGGCTTCAAACAGAGTTTAGATGAATTAACAGTACCATGACTATGTTGATAAAGTCAGTTACAAAAGACAGTATAAAAATAATAGTTATAATTACTTACGTTAGAGTGTTGGAATTTAAGTTTGCCATTCCTGAAAGGAATGAGCGAATGACGGTAACGAAGTTGCCAATCCGAATGATCCGTTTAGTACAGTTTATGAGAATATAAAAATAAAAATAAAAAAGAAGTGAAAAGATATAAACAAAAGAAAACGGAGTGAAAGGGTCAAAAACCTGGTCTTTTATAAGCAAATAAATCGATAAAGCAGTGAAAATAGTTCAAAAATAGCTTTTTAATTCCGTCAGCAGAAAAAAAAAATATTATATTACATAAAGATAATCGAATGATTCTTATATTTCTGAAAGATAAATACTATTCATTAAATGTGGTATAAATTTAATCTAAGAAATCTGCTATCCTTTTTGTAAATAACCTCAGTTTATACAAATATACAACTCTTTATTTGGTGATTAATTTTTTGATTATATCAAATAATGCAAGAGTGTATTTGCAACATGGTATCGTATTTTATTATTGAAATAGATTTGGAATTCAATAGATTACTTCTTGTATTGAGGAATTATAAGTAAAATCTACTGCCATTTATATTTCTACTGATATAATAATGCTCTTCTTATTATATTCTCTTTTATTAAATCTTTTTTTTTTTGTGATATTTTATGGTTCCACTTTTGTTTGTTCTTTAAAAATGACTACGAAGAAGTTCAAACTCAAAGGGAGCCGCTTTAATTAATTCTCAATAATAGTTGTGATATACTTAAAATCAAGTTAAAGTATAGATACATGCTCATGTTATTTCAATTTATTATTATGAAAAGACAATCTCGAAATAAACAATCATGTATTTAAATTGTTTTGAAATTATCAAACCCTTACCTTCATAACTTATTACTGTTTTTCCTCCTGAAGATGTTTTACATGAAAAAAATTCAAAACAAGAATATATTTTTTCTGCAAAGAGTAATATATTAGCAATTCAATGAGCTTATATTATCTTTAAAAAGGAAATACGCTCATACACCGCTTATTCAATCGCCAATCTGCTTTTAAATATATCATAAATTATCTAGCTGATCTAAGCACTCAATTTTCGATGCTCTTTCGGAGTCTTCACCTTCGAAATTATACTCGTTTTTCCAGTGTATGTAGCGATCATAATGTTTGTATTGATCTAGTGATAATCATTATTATTATTCTTATTTGAATTTCAGCTTATAAATAGGTCCTCATAGAACCTTAAATACAACAAGTGATATAATGACTCTTCAATATATATGTATATATATATTTAAAAAAAAAGCCCTCTATTCATTAAATAGAAAAGAGGAACTGCTCTAATACGATACTCTCCATCACCCTTCCCCCTGTTACGTTACATGAATAACTTTATTATTTATAATTAACTAGAAATAATAATATTTGCGACGTGCTCCAAATCTATCTCTTGATCCATAGCCTTGTAACTGTCCCACCAATACTCATACAACTCTCTATAAATGGATTCTGTTACCGACAGTTCTTGATCAAGATGCACATCCCATGGCTTTGACAAGATATAATGCACATTTTTTACACAACCTGTTTCCCACATGGGAGAATGAGCGGATTGCAATGTCTTCAACGCGTTATAAATATAAGAAAGCGACTTCCAACGGCCCTTGAATATCTCATTCAAGAAATCCTGGTCAGGAAAGGGGTAAATATTTAAATCCTGGATACTCTCAAGATACGCAAGCATGTCATGAAACTTTTTGCTATCGGGTGTCAACACAACTAGACCACTATTAAAGTAGTCTATCTTTTCCGTTACAGGTGGTGCAACCGTATTAGCCCCCTTATCGCATGCTGTATAGGCGCAGTTTTCAGGTACCCAATGAGAGGGGTAATGCGTTATCTTTTGTGGATTACAAACACACGCATGGCATGCGGCCACCCACTCTTTATCTGGCAACGGCAGGGTCATCAATTCATCCATATTATGGAGGGGTAGCATATCTGCATCCAGAAGCACGAGTCGACTATAGTTGATTTGGTCCCAAACGACTAGCTTAGTCCATGTCTCTGAGAATCGCTTCATCTTGTAGGTGACCTTCCTCTTGGGATAGATGGGTTCAATCTCTTTTAATTTGCAGCCTACCTTTTTCAACAAGGTCCGAATTTCTGGTACAACAGATTGTGTATAGAGGACAAGAAGAGGGTATTGGCTTTTGTGAACAGTATGTAAGGCATGTTTTAATGATAGAATGCCTTTGATATAGTCATTGGTACTTGTGAGAACTACAACCCAGGCTGCGTTTACAGGTTTGGCAGTAACCATGAACTATTAAATGATAAAAGGGAATAATGAGTGTGAGAATGGTAGTAAAGCAAGGTGGATATGCAGAGCGTAGGTTTCATGCTTTTTTTATAGATATGTAGATCAATCACGTGTTTTTGAGAATGCGTTATTCGACGGTTTTAGAAGAATAAGATCATCAATCTGATTACAAACATAGTCAATCATGTCGTATAAGTGCTTTTATTGAATAATAAACGGTTTATGGGAGTTTCAAAATCGTATACTTTACAATGTTTTTTTTTCATACATTTTATACCATCTTGTTTTACACGGGCCTATTTTACACCATTTTATTTTATTTTGCATTAGATTATTTGGTTGCTGATACCATGGTTACATGATTTTCAGTCAAAAGTAGACTACATTCCCATTGAAACATGAAAGTTATATGACGTTAGTTGGCTTAAAAAGAATTATGTACTTTCTAGTCTACTTTTGACTGAAAATCATGTAACCATGGTATCAGCAACCAAATAATCTAATGCAAAATAAAATAAAATGGTGTAAAATAGGCCCGTGTAAAACAAGATGGTATAAAATAAGGTGGTGTAAAATTCCCTTTATGGTAATTCAGTCTGGTGTAAAATAATGGAATTGTTTTTTTTTTACATTTTTGTCTCTTTTATTTTTTGGTCATAATATGAAAGTACTCTATACTCTTATTGCAAGGTAATATACCTCTTTTACCTTTTATTATTATAAAACACTTTCTGCTTGATAATAGATCTAATATTATTGTCTAGTACTCTTGTTGCTCTTGTCTCTGCAGTAAAGCTTGAGGGTGATATTGCTATTAATTCTCTCATCCAAGGTAGAGAGCAAAAAAAATAAAATAATAACACTAATATAATGTACTAAAAGACGCCATTCTACATATGCTGATTGATTAGATGTCCAAGATATAAATTTGGCAACTACAAGAGTTGTTCTCAATGGAGCTCAACACACTGCACACATCAACACAAAAGGACATTTTGAATTGTAATCATCACTTTCAACTCTTAAAATACGTACAAAAAAAAAATTAATTTTCTTTGCTGTTATATTAGCCCTAGTATCCAACCTGGATCTTATTTGCTCGAAATTCAAAGTATTGATTATATCTTTCCAAAGGTAATAAGTTGTCGATGTATTTTATAGTAAACTGAGGTTTATATATTTTAAAGTTACGTGTTGATGTGAGTGACGATGAAAAGATAAGTGCCACTTATACCGGTTTGGGTATCGATTGGAATCAAAGAGGTTTCTCAGTTGATTATCCACTTCAAATTCAAGCAAAAGCAGAAGCAGATTATTTTATGGTAAAAAAACAAACAAAAGGTCAAAAGGAAAGGGACAAAAAAGCTGAATATACATTGTAGGAGCATAAAACATTCAATGTGATGGGCATGTTTAAGAATCCCATGTTCTTGATGATGGGCTTCAGTGCATTAATGATGCTCTTTATGCCAAGAATGCTCAAGAGTGTCCAAGATATGGGTAAATAGCAATATAGTTGTTTCTAAATAACAAGGTGTCATATTATAGTATTAATGATTTTATATATAAAATAACAGATCCAGAAGCTTTTAAAGAAATTAGCCAAAACCAAGCTGATGCACAAAAGACAATATCAGACATGACCAGTTTATCACAATTGTTTACAAAAGCTCAACAACAACAAAGTAAACGCTAACCACCAACATATTTACAATTATGATCTGTTCCCATGGAGCTATTCAATATATTTTTTGTTTAAGCAAATCAAATAAAAATAGAGTCATTTTTTTTTCTTTACTACTTACATCATATGATCCAATATGTTTCTCTTTTCAATGGTATTAATACAGTCTCGAGATTCCCTTGCACCTACACATTTAACTAATAACTCCACTTGAGATGCGTGTTTTGTATTTATATTAGACTTGACTTACGTAATCTAGAAGGCTCTATCGCATATTCCCAATATTCTGTTCCTTCATGCTAAAATATACTATGTTATTAACTTACATGAATAAAAATAAGCTTCACACTTACAGTGTATCCATCTTCGCTTGCAGCTGGTGCGTTGGGTATGGCTATATATATAAAAAGAGGTCATAAGTCATAATGTAAATTTATTTACTTGTGAAAACAACTTACAATCACTCAAATGATTCATTCTCTTCATATCAAAGTTATTATCACGAACATACTGAGCATACATTTCATCACCCACTCGGGGTTTACCAATGAAATAACCAGATAGATTATCATTAGTAGCACGGGTAACGTTGTTGTGTATTTCTACTGTCAAAAGTGAGGCAATAGCTGCACCAAAAGAATGTCTAGATTAAAATAATTTAAATAAATATACATTCTGGAAAGACTATATAAATTTCTGCCCTTTTTTTTTTTTACCCAACAACATGAATACGGAAAGTGGGATGAAGTCTAGTTTGCATATTTAGTGTGTCATTGATGATATCTTTAATATCTTCTACTGCTATTTGTGCTCCTATTTATCAGTTAAATATTATATCTATGTATATTTTTATAAATGCAATAAGTGTGAATACACACCTCGATGAACTTTGGCTTTTGGAATAAAGTTATGGTCAACCAATTGAACTACTCGAGCCTGAATTTAAGATGTAACATATATAATTACTTTGGATAAGTTATGATAAAGAGGAGGGGGGGGGTTGTAGATGTTACCAATTCATGATTTCTAGCACTATTTGCACCTCTAATCACAACATAAATAGTCTTCTTTCTATATATTATATTATACTAGTATTATTTACAAAGTGGCAATAAGAATAGATAGCAATCATGACGGTAACCATATATATTATATATATTCTAATACCCATCATTTTAATTCGGACTTACTCTTTTGATACAACAACCTGTCCCACAATGTCTAAAGGATAAGTACCAAAGGTACGTACAACCTGAGCATCCGGCAATACCTTTTCACAATCCTCACAATCCCAATTGTCAAGACTTCTCCTACAATTAACGGTTCTAGCAAGCCTTGAATGAAACATCAAGTCAGCCACAATATCTGAATGTTCATCATAGTATTCCACTTTCTCTGCAGGGAAGAGATGTGGAATGGCATTTTTTTGGCGAGCAATATAACGATCGATTTTATCATAGGCTAGAGCAAGACCAGCGAATATATCGGAATCGAGGACTGGGTGATAGTTTGGTCTGTCTTCAGGGATAAGGTCGTAGAGACTTCTGAAGAAATCATCTGAGAAGCGTTGTGATTGTATGGTGTGAGAGAGTAAGAGTATGTAGAGTAGTGTTAAGGGTATGCATAATCGTATAAACATTCTTTTATTTTGCAATGTTTTTTTTTTTTTTTTACAAAGGAAATGATAATAAAAAAAAAAAACGAATGTAAAGTGTAATTTAGACAAGAGAGAGAAAGAGAATATATAAATAAACAACTAAAAATTGTTATTATAATTACAATGATCGATATTGGAGTCTAATGGAATGCTGATCCAAGCAGGAAAAATGGTATCTTGGGCGGTGTTTAAAATAGATATAACTCTTCTTTTTGTATATAATTTCCTGGGGTATATTACACAGAAACAGAGAGAGTTGAGCGTGAAAATCGAATTCTATTTAAACTTTCTTACCAATACGAAATGCCTTTTATGTTAATCGAATTACCTGATTTATACTTTTTACCTGTCTATATCCATTTCCAACCTTCTCTCTCTCTCAATTCCACTCACTTTCTTTCGTCCTTTCTTTCATTCAATTTATATTATATAGAAATAAAAAAAATGTATTCTTTCATTAGAGCAGCAACAGCAGCTAGACCACTTGCCAAGAGTACCCTTGGCATAAATAACAGAATCCTGTCGAGATTCCTGTCAAACACCTCTGAGAACATTACAACCCGTCAAGATGACCATTCCCTTCATGTCAATTGGGATCAAACACCAAGTACCTACAGTTACCTCTGGCTTAGAGACAATTGTCAATGTGAGCGCTGTCTCCATCCCTCCAGTCGCCAAAAACTCCACTCCTCCGCTGATATCCCCTTGGATATCAAGCCAAGCTCTGTCGAGATCATTGGCGATCAGGCAGAGATAAAATGGAGCCAGCCACTTCGTCATCAGACTGCAAGCGAAGGGGAACATGTGGGTCAATATCCTCTTGATTTCTTACGTCGGTACCAGTCTAGAGAGAGCAGTGAGCAATTCAGATTCAATCATATTGTTCCCCAAACATGGAATAAGAACGAATACAAACTGGATTGGGTTTCCTATAATGACTATATGAACACAGATGCAGGGCTCCACACTGTCGTCCAGCGTCTGTACAACAATGGTCTTGCATTTTTGGATAATGTGCCTATTGATGAGAAGGCATGTACTCAGGTCGCAGAGAGAATAGGTCCTATTGATGAGACCTTTTATGGTCGGGACTTTGATGTAAAGAATGTGGCAAAATCCATTAATATTGCCTATACTAGTCTTTATCTGGGATTCCATATGGATCTGATGTAAGACAAAACTAATATGTTGAAAGAAAAAACGTATTACTAAAACAAAACAAAAAAAAAACAGGTACCTTGACTCTCCTCCAGGTGTCCAACTTCTCCACAGTTTACAAAACACAGTGACAGGCGGTGCCAGTATCTTTGTAGATTCCTTCCGCGCTGTAGAGTTACTAAAAGAAAAACACCCACAAGACTATGAACTCTTGTGCAAGACACCTGTCACCTTCCACTACCTAAATGATGGCCACCACATGTACTATAAACGACCCACCATTGTCACCAACGAACCTCAGAGCGGACCCGCCTGGGCTAGCCATGTCAACTATGCCCCTCAATTCCAAGGCCCCATGGATGATCTCTCTCCCGAGGATGCCAAAAAATTCTATGGCGCTTTCCAGCGCTTTGCTGACTTTATTGAAGATGAATCACTCCGTTTCCAACTCACTTTACAGCCCGGACAGCTCGTTCTCTTTGCAAATAGACGTGTACTTCATGGTAGAACCTCCTTTGATCCTACAAGTGGTGACCGATTCCTCAAAGGCACCTATCTTACACTTGATTCACTCAAGGATAAGGTGCGTGTCTTGAGTGGTAAATATGGTTTTGATCCCTCTGTTTAAATTATTACCCTTAGAGTTTATCAATATACACACAGACACACAATAAAGTCTTAAATTATATTATATATTTACATTTAATCAAAAACTCTTTTCTGTTTTATCTCTCTCTCTCTCTATATATATATTTCTCTATAAAGTTTTTTCAAATTTGGCTTGTACAAAAATACGATCCACATTCATCTCCAATCGACGATTCGTTGTCTCCCGATACACATACTCATTTCGATTGGTCTTGAACCCTTCCTTTTCAAATCGTGTCTCCAGATCCTCCTTTGAAAAGAAATAACTCATGGTACCATCCTGACGCACATAAAAATTCTCATCCAATCGCTTATCCGATGCCTTACTAAACTTGATCTGTGCCTCATCATAGATACCATAATCACGGAAGAGCACCTGTCCACCCGGTTTCAGCACAGCCTTGATGTTATTGATCGCGATATCCATCTTCTCCGGAGGGATGGCCGAAAAGACAAACAGGGCCGAGACGAGATCGAGGCTATTCTCTGGGATATGGTCGGTGAGTCGGTCGACGGTCAAGTCGCAGACAAAGGCCTTGCAGCGGGCTTCGTCATAGTTTTCGTTACTCTGGACCATCTCAACGGCACGTTTGGAGAAATCGCAGGCATAGATGAAGAGGTGTGGGTTATCGGCGAGCGCGGGGAATACAAAGTTGCCAACACCGCATCCGACTTCGAGGCATTTTTTTTGGGAGGTGGCGTCTTGTTGTGCCAATTCTTCAAATTCACGATCTGTCCAGTGACGGTCTAAATAAAATTCCCCTCCATTTAATATCTGATATACACACCCTTCCTTTTTTTATTTTATTTATACTTACCCTTGAAGAATTTGGTTGTATTACGTTTATAGAATAAGTCCCAGTTCCTTGCTGCTTCTTTTTTGTATTTGTTGATCCAAAAGGGAGGGACTTCCTTTTTGTCGCTGGCGATAACTTCTTGTGCTCTGGTGATGTGCTTTTCTAAATCTTCAGAATCCATGACTTTACGTGCTCCATCGCGACGACTGGGCTTTTCTACCGGAATGTCACTCATTATTTTCTTATTTGGATATGAATGTAAATGACAAGAAGACAATGTGTTCAACCTTTACAGAAAAAAAAAAAGGAAAAAAAGGGGGCTTGGTAATAAATGCACGTGATCAGAAACCTAGCAATCTATTGAATTCGTATCAACGAAGCAAGAAATAGATGACAAGGAAGTACTTGATCATAATAGCAATGGATGATTTCGCTTGTTCTAATTAAAAGACGCAACATACAGTTATTAACTTTGAGACAGCAACAATATTAATAAAAAGGATAATGCAACGATGTATTTGGTCGTCTTTCGTCGAGAATGATGATAAGAGCTACGCCTTACTCCTTTTGAAGCGGAATGTAAAATTGTAAAGTTTGTTTTTCTTAAAATAAGGAGTGTTGATTGATATAACTTAAAAGTTCTTATCTCCAAACACACAGGAGTAGTTTATATAAATATAATGTATTACCATTTATGGTAATAGTCCATTAAAAATGTGTTTTCTAGAAAAGAACGCAGAAAAAAAGACAGACATGAACAATAGTTTTATTATAACAAAACAAATATAAATGATGCAAACATTATGAATAATGATTTTTATTATTTATGATGACGATAATGATGTTAAGTAGAATGCATAATGGTGCTTTATTCAACATTTGTTGCCTGTCTTCAAGTAAAATCGATTGGATGATTGTGTTTAAGACTAATACCAAAGAGCACTTTTGAATAGAGTTGTATATTCAAAATAAGTGAATGGATGAAACATTGAATTGTGTGTGTATGTGTGCAATTGAGTGTGTCTGTATGATGCTTTTTTTTTTTTTACCGATGATGATTATTCCACCTTTTTATTATTATTATTATTATTATTATTTACTATTATTATTATTATTTCCTGCAAGACTAGTAAATTGTTGTATGAAGTGTATCAAAATCGTCAACATCATCAAACTGAATAGTTGGACCGGAATACCCCTTTTTTCGCGCAACGACCGAGTACCATGACATGTAAGTATTATTTTGCTCCACCTCCTCCTTTAATAGATCTGTCTGTCTCTCCAACTCCTCTTCAGTGATCAGTTTGGTGCTGATCCACTCTCTACGATCACGGCGTACAGCACGCTCCCAATATTCCAAAAATAAACTACCCACCGTCTCCCCATAGAGACCAACGGGTGTGTGTGTATGATAGATTTGCATGCCTACAAGCTGAGATTGATTTGCGATGCGATTAGGCCATGGATTATCTGCACCAGGTGAATCAGGAGTTACTGTTGCTGTGGTTTTTGTTACTGCATCCAATATATTTTTAGTTTCTCGCCCCCCTTTTTGATTGTCATCATACGAAGCACACACTTACATTGGGAAATTTTGGTCATTGCAGGCCCTGCATCAAACAGATTATCATAGGCTTCCACACATTCTATGTAACCACCCTTTTTCATGATTCGAAGTAGTTCTTTAAGAACATCATCCCACATTGTATCAGGTAAGGTGTCAATCATGGAACGAATAAAGATATAGTCGAATGTACCGTCTTCATAGGGTAAAGGGAGTTCCAATAGATCGACTTGTTGATAGAATGCGTTTTTAGGCGACCCACTGTAGTAGTAAGATTTTTTTATTTGTTAATACTATTTACAATCGAAAAATAAAAAAAATACTTGCTTTGTTGGCAACACATTCTTATCAATGTCAATGCCTGTAAAATAAGAAATAGGGAAATGCCCTGCCATTTCCTAAATAAATATTGTTTAGCGTTGAACAATTCATTTTTTTTATTTCATCTAAATTTACTGTTGTCCAAAAGCCTGCGCCGCAGCTATTTTGATTAAAACATAAATATAGTTTAGTTTTTTTTTTTTTTAAAAATGCGTAAAAAGAACTATTATTATTGAGTGCATTACCCAATATCCAATACTTCTACACCTCCAGCTTGCAACATGCGTTTTAGTGGTGCCTTGAAATCACTTTTTATTTTATATAAAATTATTGACTCGACATAAATTGGTTTTTCAATCTCTTTTTGCTTACCCCTCAAAAGCCAGTTTGAGAGCGCTATGCCTAATCCAATCTCTTTCTATATCGTCTGCTGTGTTGGGTCCTTTGTATCGATAGTTTAACTTTGGATCCTTTGAATTTCTCCATTTCATTTTCAAAAAGTTTGAAAAGCCACCATTGTTTGGTGATGGAGCAGTGTTGACCATCATTTGAATTAGAGAATGAACAAAAAAAAAAGTAAAGAGAAAGGAAGAGAAAAAGGGAAAAAAAAAAAATCAAATCAATGGAAATATAAGAAAGTTTATATATAAAAGGTGCTTTCGGAAAGGAATTACCAGGCACAATACTAAATCGTACTTTTAATCTTAAAAGCATACTTTCTAAAAATAGACATGTTCCTTAAAAAAAAAAAAGGAAAGAAGCACCAACATTATATGTAAATCGAAAAACAAATTGATCATTTTGTTTTATAATAATGTATTAAAAGGAATTACTGATATTATTAATATTGATATGAAAGAGATATATATAGAGAGAGACAGACAGATGAATCAAGCCATATGTAGACCCTATTTTCCTATTTTGTGTTTAGTTTCAGCTTGCAAAGCAATTGAACCCTATTTGAATGGCCTCATTTTACATTTCTCTATTATTATTAAAACAAATATTAAATGATGATGTCTATAGTTATTTTGTATCATTATAAAGTTACTAAACAGCTATAGACATTTAAGTTATAAGTGATTACGATTAAATGTATATAGGTATTTAGGCAACAGCCAAATAAAAAAAAAAAAAAAAAAACACCTTTTTAATAGTAAACACTTGGAAGACTTCTCCAATCTTACTGCTTATGCATCCCATCTTCTAGTATCTCATCATCCTCAGGTTGAAAATAGAATTATATGTATAACCGTTCTTTTTTCTTTTAATATATAATGTATTGATGTATATTTAACACTGAGATACTTTCAATTACTACAGTCAAATGAACTTGTGTTAGTGTTGTGACATATGTTGTTTTTTCTGGGGGGGTTATTGATAAAACCCTTCTAATTATTAAGAGAATATTTCGGTGTACACAACACTTTGATTCGCAAAAAGATGACTCTCGAAAATAATTTAGCCGTGTATTTTTGGAGACTTGGAATGAAGTGATAAAAAATATGCGATTCAAGGCGTTGTGTACCAGCGTCAACTATAAAAAATCAATACTCTTATCTATTAAACATAAAAAATCTTGGATTATTAAATTCTTTTAAGATGCTCTTTAATGAGTAATAATAAAGGAGACTTTTAACTCGTAATTCAATTCGAACTGCATATGAAAATATAGAAAAAGGAAATAATCTCATTTCTACCTTTATTTTTTTGTACTTGCCCCTATTTTATTGATAAGAAAGAATCAACAAAAGCAAAATCATAAATAATTGAGGGTTGCAAGATGATTATTTAAATAAATATTGGATATTCGAGCATAAAGAATACTTGTAATTAGTATTTCATTATTATATATCGTGAGGAACATTCAATGTCTTCCATAAAAACAATATTACAAAAACATTGAATGTTTACACCTTCCTTCTTTTGTATGCTTATTAAACATTACCTTGTTGGTATTACTCTTTGTTATAGAAATAATGTTTCATTATATACATTTATCTAACAGAATAAGATTATATCATTGTTCAATGATTCATCTATTTAAACAGTAAAAAAAAAAAAAAAAAACCTATTTCTCTTTAGTCATTTTAACTTCTAAAATGAAAACCTATCTCTATTCTGGTCTTATCTTACTCTTGATCCAACCTATAGTTTCCTTTTGTATTTATAATAATGCTACTGATAATACCAAAATTATGATTCGCCAGTCCATTGCCAACTGGCCACACAGGTAAAAAAAAAAAAAAAACTCTTATCGATAAACTATTTTGTATATATATACCAACACCAATCTATTTGTTATAGAGTATTCTCTGGAGTTCTAAACCCGAATGAAAATAAATGCTGTCATTACACCAATAGAGACTGTTCTTTTAAAGGAGAACCCACGTCTGACGCCACCTTTGTGGTAAGTATTTTCTGCATAAAACTCATAAACACACTGGCGTTAATTATAATATCAAATTTAGTTCAACTTTGAAAATGATAAGGTTGGCAACTCTGGTAAACAGACAGTCAAGTGTATTACAGGTGGTGCCATTGCATTCTATGGTGAGAAGAATAAAATCATTGCTTATTGTACAAGACATAAAAATGATACTATAAAAGCTTTTGAATATCACCAATGATGACTTGTTTATTACTTGCTAAATAAAGCATCTTTTGTAATTCTCCTCTCATGTTTATTAATACAATCTCCTTTTAGTATCTGTTAATTATTATTACTGAATATAAAGAATACTTTGATTGTAGAACCGTACTTCTCTCCCTATACATAGAACATATATATGTTATTTATGTACGTTATATGTAGAAATGCACTTAATACGAATGGTCACAATGAAAGGACGCACAGTATGCACGAAATGACTATTTCATTATTTCAATTATAATATAAATACAAAACCTTTTTTTGTCTTAACTATTTACAACTTGTTTATTATTACAATCATTTCACTATGAAGCTCATTATACTCTTGTCCTCTCTTCTGGTCCTGATTCACCCTATTCATACTTTCTGCCTCTATAATAAACTATCCGAGGCAACTTATATCCTGGTGGAACAAGATAGAAAGGATATATCCGTTGGCAAGTAAGTATAATACAAATACCATATTCTTTTTGTATGATTGCATCAGGTTAATAAGTGCTTTTTGTTTAGAGTGTTTGCAGGAAGACTCAACCAGAATGATAAAAAGTGTTGTCACTATACCAATGAAGATTGTTCTCGTAATGCTATACCCACTGATCCAGCCGGATTTATTGTATGTTTACTATATGCAAACCATTACCTATTAACTAACTATACACATAATAGATCACTTTTATTACTGGTATCTTAAGGACAGCTACAGTCTATCGAGTGGAATGTACTACTGGTGGCGCACTTAGTTTTATTAATAGAGACAATAATGCTACACGAATTGCTACTTGTGAGTTTGCCAATGGTACTATGACAGAGGTGCCTCTTATTGGGATCGATTAAATGATTTATATATCCATTGTCATATAAAATAAAATATATACTCTTCTTTATTTTTAATAGTTTGTGTATTCTTTATAAGGTGCAACCTGTTGTAAGGGTTTCTCCAAATGTGCTTTCAGTGCCTCTATTTTTGCTTTTAATACACCCAGATCGACATTTGCCTCTCCTACCATACAAAGAATCATGGCTCCAATTTCGGTGACGAGTACTATGCCCTCCTACAACAATTTAATATGTGAGAAGAAGCAATATATACTTATAGTAATAATATGAACAAACCTCGCACTCGTATATCTGAAACTGAAGCTCAGAATTATTCAAGAAGGTGTTGTTTCTTCTCTTTTTGTATGTATTCCAAATATTAGCAGAAATGGCAGCATAAATGGTGGCTTCCTTGTCATTAGTGGCTGCAAATGAGATCAATGAGCCTTCACTGGTCATTATTCTATTATAGTTCTTTCACTTGTTAAATACTCAACATGATGAAGAGAGAGGTAGCTTTTGACTTACAATGCTGCTTTGATTCCATTGTGTAAGGTTTGTGAGAGTACTTGTGAGATAACTTTAGGTTTCAACATTATGTATTTTATAATAAAAGGGAAAAAAAGAGAGAAAAAAAAAAAAAAGTCTATACATGGAGTACATGCTCAGAAGTATATACTTTACCACACGTGATTGTTTTTTTGTTTTTTTTATATAAATAAAAAATAAATCAAAGAGGTTTTTTGTTGTCGTTTGTTGTTGCTGCGGTTATCCAGTGTTGTCATTTCAATCATGAAACTTGAAGACGTAGAATTACCACCTGCATTACGTATAAAGCTCTTCAATGAAGGCTATGAAACAGTCCAAGAACTGAAGAAAGCAAGTCTTATTGACCTCTCAAAAGGTACATACAACTTTAAGCAAAACAAAACAAAAGTGCAGCACTAAACACACTTGCAATTAGGACTTAAGCTCTCAAAAGAAGAGATAAGCAAAGTATTTGAGATTACAAGAGGAGGATGTATGGACTCTTTTCTCTATTTTATATATCAATATAATATAAACAATTTTTTATTTTATCTGTCTAGTACCTGTCCGACATGGCAAAAATATGCTAGAGTTTATATCAGAAGATGATAATAAAGGCATTGGACTCTCTTCAACCAATCTAAACTCACTCTTTGATAATGGTATCCCAGTTAGACGATTGACTGAATTATGCGGTGAATCAGGCACAGGGAAAACACAAATATGGTATTATTATTATCATTTGTACGTTGACTTATTGTTTTAACAATCAATCTTAGTATGCAACTCGCAATCAATGTCCAACTCCCCAAAGAACAAGGTGGACTTAATGCAGAATGTATCTATATTGATACCGAAGGATCGTTCCTCTCACATCGATTCATCAAAATGATGAATAATCAAGATGCCTTGCCCTATCTAAACAAGATTCACCTCTTTCGAGTACACAATCATACGGAACTCATTGCACTTATTCGCCAATTACCCGACATCTTGGCACAGACATTTCAAAACAAGATCAAATTGATTGTTGTTGACTCGATTGCTTATCATTTTAGAATGAATGTGATGAATAGTAGACGTAGAGATGTTTTCCTGCCCAATTTGGCACATTCATTGATTCGTATTGCAACAAACCACAAACTGGCGGTGGTGGTAACCAATCATGTCACAGAGAATATCGCAGACGGTACTTGGATTCCCGCTTTGGGTGCAGCATGGGGGAATTGGTGCGCATTCCGTCTATTCTTGTTTCGTAGGAGACAGTTTCGATTTGGGTATTTGTACAAGGCTATTGAGGATGAGGATGTTGTACCGGTACAGTTTTGCATCAAGGTAAATTATATATAGATATTGCAGCGTATGTAGATGAAATTATACACCGAGACTGATAAATATATAGGAAAGTGGAATAGCTGATCCAGGAGAGAGTGAGCAAGGAGGTCGACTGGAACTGAGTTTTGAAGCCATCAATGAGAGATTGGAGAGTTCTTTGGATGGTGTAAAGGTGATGAAATCGGATGATATATGGAGTCAGAATCTTCTTATCAATGATAAAGAGGTACTCTTGGATGATTTGCCTCCTTCTGAACCAGACATGGTGCCACAGGCTAATAATGATACAGACATCCGTCATGATGAAAGGCGCATTTCAATATCATCACTTGACAAAAGAGACACTATAATAGACTGTAAACCGTTAACCAAGACATCTTTATCCACTGCAAATAACCATACATCACGAAATGAGCCTATTCAAGAAGCCAAAGCAGATGATATATTTTTATCATCCATTCCGGAAGAGACACCTTCAACGAGTGATGCTGTTACTGAAAACAAAAAGGCAGAAACACCGAGTTCGAGCAATGCAAGACCTCACAGAAATAAAGGAAAACGAAAATGGGTTGATGATGAACAGGAGACAATGTCGATTATGACTTCATCCAATATATTAGAACAACCAGTAACAGACAAGAAGAAAAGATCAAAAAATCAAAAAAGCATTCAAAAAGATGAGTCTCTCGATGAGACAAATATACCTACAAATACTACCCCACCAGTAGCATCAACAAGTGGCAGGAAAAGAAAGAACCAAGACACAAGTCTACCTTCTCCAAACACAATAAATGGGAAAAGACGGATCGAAAAGGAAGATGACTGGTCAGACAGTGAAATCGATGATGATTTAGAGTTCCTATCTCACTTTGACGAACCATTTTAACCGTTTTTTTTATTTTATTTATTTTTTTTATCTATGTAAATACAACATTACAAACCTACAAGAGCACATTGTACTTGAACATACTTTATTAATTTAAAAAACAAACACATTGCATAATAAAAATAAACAAACGTAGCACATACAAGAATAGCATGAATATAACATGCTCTCTATTTTACTTTACGTAACCCATAATCACTCAATAAAAAGACAGAAAAACACGTTTGAACCAAAATAGCAATAAAAATCATTTTACATTAAATCTATTTTAATTCCTTCACAATTCTTGCAGGACTTCCAACAACAAGCACATTATCAGGTACATCCTTTGTCACCAATGAACCAGCACCCACCGTCACATTGTTACCAATCTTCACACCGGGACAGATGGTGACCCTACCACCAATCCAGCAATCATTTCCGATCGACACCTCCTTACTATACTCCACACCCTTACGTCTCTCCACACCATCCAGCGGATGGTTGACAGCATAAATGTGTACTCCGGGACCCATAAAACAATAATCACCAATGGTGATTTTGGCACAGTCCAAGAAGGTACAGTCAAAGTTGATGTCACAGTTGCTACCAAAGGAGATGTTGAAACCATAGTCACAGCGGAAATTGGGTCGAAGGCTCGAGTTTTCGCCAAAGTGACCAAAGAGCTCTTTACAGACTCGTGTCTTTTCGGCGTCGTCGCGTGAGTTGTTGAGGATATCCATCAGGGCGGTGGCCTTGTCTCTGTCACGGATCAATTCGGGGTCAAGACCATTGTATAGTTCACCTGCCAAAAACTTTTCTTTTTCGGTACGCTCCATTTTATTTAAAATAACAATTGAGAAAAGAAGGATATGAGAAATGTTTTTTTTTTTTTTTAAAAAAATAAAAATATGTGTGAAAATTTTAAATCGGAGTCAGAGAGGGAATCTCGTTTTTCTGCAAAAATACACAAAAAGATACTCCAAGTTTTTCTACAAGATGACACTTTTCCCGCGAAACACCCAACAGTCGATGGTAGTTTATAGTACCAATGAGTTTATTCCTATTCTTTTTTTTTTTACTTTGCTGTCATCTATCTTCACTTTTCTATGTTTGGCTGTTTTTAATATCCCACCACCCCATATGTATTTATTTTCGCTATTTTCTTTAAATAAATATAGCAACAAGAATCATGAATGCCACTCGGTAAAAAGGAAAAAAGGCACCAGTGATAGGCTGCCTCTTTTTTATACAACTTCAAAGTGACTGAAGAGGTAACTAGGCAAGCGGAATGAAATTAAAAAATATATTTTTGATAATATAGTAATTTCCGTACTAACCGTATAACTGGTAGTAAACCACCCTTTTAACGAAAAAAAATAGAGACAGATTGAAAAATATCTGCATAAAGTTCTTTTCATTTACTCAATCTAATTTAGTTTTAAGATGCTTTCAAAAGAGCAGTTATCTCAAGTTTAATTTATGTATAAAGCAGTCTTACCGACTACTCTACAAGAACACGTATGCTTTTTTTTCTTGAAAGTGAAGTATATTTGTCAGAAATACCTACAAAAATCTTAATATAGCTCAACTGTGAAATGTAGGCTATATATTCATGATTTGTCAGTTTATTAGAAAAAGAAACTTCTATTTTAAATTTTACTTGTAGTTAATGAAAACGGGTAATCTACAATTATCCACCAGGTGGGTAAAGAGGGTCCGCTTGAGTCGCACCTTCGCGGTGGTTACACCCAGTCACTAGATATTGTGTCAAGCGCGTGTGTTGGGTAGGATTGACCTAAAAAAGTTTATATCAGTAATAGTATATTGAAAATGGTATAGTATAATAGCATATCTATAAATGACGACAGCAATCAATAACGAAGTGGTATGTTTTAAATTAGCATCATCACTTTCACTAGTAACTATTACATCCCTTTTCAGATATAAAGAAGACAAAAAATACGGGGATTAATATCATCTTTTGCTAAAAATGGCATTTATTATATTATTATCAGTGTCTTTTTATTAATGCAGCACTCTTTTCCAAAAACATGTGACATTATTTTTCAGCTTAAATTTCTCAAGTACAACATCGTTTTGGCAAAAGGTGTACAACTTATTTTTTTAAAAAAGAAAAAAAAACATCATTTTGCGCCACATAATTTTTTTTATTAAAAACAGTATTTAATTTTGAAGAATAGAATGTTACATATAGAAGATCTTTGAAAGTTTGGATCTGGAAGTTATTTTGTTTTTTACATATTAGAAATCGTTATGCTAATGATAGAGCCTCCATAAAAGCCTGCATTTATTTTTGGGGGAAAAAGTGAACATGAAGCTAGTGTATTTTGATCCATGTAGATTTCCCATTTTTTTGTTTGTTTTTTTTTTTTTTATAGAAAAAAAGTTATTTACTTGTCGGACGTAATGAGAGGGCAGGTAAAATACTATGATGATTCAAATGAATGATCCAGTTGAGGACATCACCTTTTTTTTTATAAAAAAAAAACATGAATCAATTTTAAATATTACATGTAATCAATTCAAGTGGATAAATACCGTTATTTTATATTATTATGAACCATTTTGATCCAAAAAAGAAGAAAAAAAAGATTCAAGAAATGTTAAATAATGAAAAGAAGAGGGCAATGCTCCAATTTTTTTTTTGATTTATTTATAGAGACAATAAACAGTGAAAAGAAAATTTTCAAATATGCACATATTTAAATGACCTTTTTTCCAAAGCCGTATATATATATATTTATTTATTTAACGCTGAGAAGATTATAATATTACATGCAGGTATTTGTTTAATAAAAGAACAAATAATAAGTGGTAAAAATGAAAAAATAACAGAAAGGGGGGGAGGGCAGATACGATCTATTGTGATCATTTCCATTTTGAGTTTACATTTGAAACAGTTGAATGTGCATAGTCATGGTTATGCTGGCTGTGCTCATCTGAAGTATGATGGTGCTTTAACCTATTCCCAATGTAAGCGCCGACAGGAGTTTTGTAATTATATCCTTGATCTATAGGGTTATTTGCCTGTTGCTCGTGGTATATATTGGCCATTTCGATGACATTTGAGCTGTCAAGTGTGCTTGGATCATGTGTACGATAGGATCTTCCTGCTACAAAGTACTCCATATCCTGTGTCATTTGACGACTGACAGGCGCTGGGCTCTGGTCATAATAAGGGGATACATCATAATAACTACCATCTTGTTCTTCAGGAGTGGGTGCTACCAAAGGGCGATTAGGAGCGTATATATCATTGGATCCATTTGTATTTGTTCTATGATGATTGAAAGGTGCGGTAACACGATTACTTAATCTGCGAAGCACACCAGTACCGAATCCATTGCCATGAGAGGTGTTGTTGCTGGTAAATCCGTTTGCATAGTAGCTTGTATTTGGAGCATCGACGACGTTCATACTCTCATCATCATCATTGAACTTATACATCCCTTTGGTTCCTTCAGTTGAGTCATCTAATTCCAAATCCCTATCACCAACGCTTTGAAACTGTAATTCTCCTCCTCCAGCACCAGCAGTATTGTGTAACTGAATAACAGACAGATGTCTGACACTTTTTTGGCGTGTCATTCTGCTCACAAATGGCTTTTTGATGCTCTTTCCGCTACCATACAATTTTGGCAATAAGTGACGAACCTTTTCATGCACCATCGGAACAGGAAGCTCTGCAAAAAAGGCTGGGTCTCCGAAACGTATTCCGATATTATTTTTCCCTTTACCCATGTTTTCAGAAGAACTGTCCTTGTAATCTTGAGGGTATGATGCAGGACCCTCCATCTTGGGGGTATAATAATACACATGCGGATCAAAACGGCGGTTGCATACAATTTTAAAAATGACAGTGATGACGGGCAAAGGGACAAGTGCCAAAGAAGGTATGCGTGCGCTTTTCATGTTCAAAACACCTATCATCACTAATTGGAAAATAGTAGAAGACACTAGAACTCTGTTGAAAAGCACGCGCCAGATTTGTCCACCTGTCTCGACACCTGTAACAAACACATACCTAATTTTGGTTGTTGTTTTGTTTTGTTTTTTAGTTCATGGTAATAAATAAAAGTGTTCATTGTTTTGAGGCTTACATTAAAAGGTATTTAAAGACCATCGTGGCTAATAAAAAGTAGAGTAATGTGAAAGGTAAAACGAGTGGTGCAATGACAGAATAGATAAGTCCAACCGTAAAGAAAAATAGGAGGACGTTATAGAACAATGGATAGTCAAAAGCACTAGGTCTTGTAAATTCTAAAAAAAAAAAAGAAAATTGAACATAAATATTTATTTATTTCAATACATTTCCATTTTCGAAATTTTTATTACCTTGCAGCTGACGAGGACTAGGTCTAGTGAACAATTTTCTAAAATTACAACAAATGACGGTTGGGAAGAAATAATTAAGTCAGCAACAACAACAACAACAACAACAACAACGGAAGATACCTCAAGTTAAGAACTTTACCTTAACGTGATTGTAATCAGTGCTATAATTTGAGCAAGATCGATAATGACACCCAATCCCTTTAAAGATACATAGTTTACCCAATAAGTAGACACATCTATAAACCAGTATACCCTTTTTAATTAGTAGAGGATAAAAGAGAGAGAGAGAGAGAGAGAGAGAGAGAGAGAGAGATAATTTGAAAATATGCATGTACATACCACATAGTTTTTGGGTCACTTGAGATAAATTGCTTGCCATGGTTCTGAAAAATTGATGTGCTGTAATAGTCGTTCCTGCTGCCACTGCTTTACTGATCTTGGTGTACATGGAAATAAATGTTGAGGAAATGGTAAACACAAACAAGTTGTTAATGATGAAAAAGATGAAGAGTTTTGAGAGTACTTGTCGATCCAAACTTGTTCCAGTCAAATAACCCTGCTGTTGTGATAATAGGCGTAAAGCTTTTGGCAAGATGAAGAAAAATATGGCCATCACAATGGGTGTGAACCAGGAACTAAGTAAATTAATGAAGTTTGGGTTTTGCTTCATAAATTGTGTCGAGTTTGGAAATAGTTTAATCATATTGCGAACATTGGAGGATGCTGACAAAAAACTCGAAGGTATAAACCAGAGAAATACAAAACCATAGAAGAAGACAGAGGCAATTATTCTTTTGGTTCTTCTAATATGTTCGTTGAGAGAAAGATTAGACCAAATGATGTCTTTTGGCTGAGGTGCGAGTTCGACGCGAGGGGAGGGACCATCATGTAATCGTTTTGGTAGTGCCAGTAATGGCGATACAGATGATGCTAGATGTTTTGCATTCCAATGTGCCCAAGCTACTTTTTCGTAGGAAATCCAACCATAGCTTGTTGGTTTGCTGGAATTCATGTTTGTTCGAGATTGTTCGATTTTTGCACTTAATGTTTGTACTCGTTCCGAATAATAATCAATGGCATCAATTTTTTCACCACCACAGCCCATAAATCCACCGTTTCTAATAGTGGGTCGTCTACCTTGTATCACCTGACCGTCTAGAAAAAATAATAAAGGTACATAAAACATTTCAACATTTTTTGTTTTTTCCCCTTTTTCTAGTTGTGATCTTACCCTTTAAATAAGCAGAAAGCAACATTTCTAATTTACGAACAGCAAACTCATGTTCCTCTACATAAGTAGCCAATTCTGCATTCTGTCTTCCAATACAAATCTGTTGGGCTGGATATTTGAGACCCATACCATTCACCCATTTTGCAAGTGCCTCGTCTGATCGCATTGAGGTCGGAACATTAAAAATCATCAATGTCCGTGCGTACATTGATTTCTGATAATCTTCACTTTCAAAATAACTTTGTCGAAACTGAACATACTCTTTATAAAATTTCCACAACGAAATGTAAATGACAAGCGAAAAAAGCCATGTGCCAGCTGTATGTACCCAGTACCAATTCAGATCACCGTTTTTATGAAAATCACCGTCGTAATAATTAATTGAAGAAATGGATAAGAACTGTACACCTGGTTCAGGAGGCCATTCGCTGAAAGATATATATATAAAAGAAATAAGAGCTTGGTTTTAATTTCGAACTGACAAAAAAAAATGAAAGCATGTAAAATGCATAATTTATTATTATTTATAGACTTTTCTTACCCAGTTTTTGATGTGGCCACAATGTTAATTGGAATTATAACGCAGATACCTATTGCAGTCATTACATATAGTATTCTTCTCACCATGCGTAAAAAACGAATAAATAAAGTTGCATCATATCCGATTTTATCGATAAGTACTTCGTCTGGTGTATGTAGAATGGGTCCGAACCAAGCAAAAAACCAAATATATATATGTTTATATGTACTTTATATATCCAGTGCTCCCTATTTGACTTATTCGGTAAACTTTTGAAAATTCACTTTACCAGTTCCAATGGTAGGAGGTTGTTTTCTACAAGATGGGGAAAAAAAAAAGGCACTGTTTGAATCATTTTCATTTTCGAATCCATTGTGTGTACTTACGCTTTATTTGAGTATTTGTACTTTGGTGCATATACCACTGAGAATATAAACAAAGTATACAGATCAGCTTATGAATTGGAATGAAGAAAAGGTAGCGTAGTAGGTATCGTCAATAAATTATCTTACGTGAATTATTTGGTCGCAATATATTAAATAATATAATTACACCAACGGAAATGGCAACATTGATACCAAGTTGTGTTGCCATTCCTATTAGTGAATATTGAGAATCGTCATCTTTATCGCTTGTTGTTGCGTTACTGCTCATATGGGGTATATGTATATATTATATGATTTAAGTAATGAAGCAAAAAAAAAAAAGAGCGAAAAAGAGAGAAAGGAGTGTAATTAAAAATAAGAAAATGAAAATAAAATACAAACCTAAATTATATTAGGTCGAACAAGATTTAAAGAAACGAAGGGGACAAGGGAGTACAAGAAATAAGTTGAGTGCTGCGTTTGTGTTTATTTCTTGATTTAGCTACACTTTATACAAAAAAGATATTTATCATTAACATATGTAGCACTCTGCAAGTAAAAACGGTCTTTCTCCTTCAAATTCTGACGGAGAGTTAAACGCAAAAGTTTAAGCTCAAGGTAACATCAAAAGCACTCTTCTCCTTTTCTCGACTAATTTACCTTCCGTTAAAAGTAAAATGATCTATTTTGTCTCTAGCTTGTTCATGTTGACTTTTAGTGGCCTTTTTCCTTACCATTGTCTTGAGAATTGGTGAAAAAAAGAACTAATATTCATTGTCATTTTTTGTTTTTATTGTCATTAAAGCACGTTGTATTTTATTATTATTAGTATTCCAGAAAAAGATTTCAAGTGCTTTTGTGCATTTCGAAAATGTAAAGTATACTCCTTAATATTTAGTTTTCCCGTCTAAGCAAATTATTTTTGATGATATATTTTCAATTGGAAAAATGGTATATCACAAAGAAAAAAGTTGGTAGTAGGAAAATAGGCTCATTGTCATCATCTTATATGTTCTTATTTCGGGATCATTATTTTCAAATCAAGTAAAATTGAGCACTCCTAATGCAATGAGATGTATCGTTTAATTGGAAGATCTTTTTTTTTTAAAAAAAAAGAAAAAAGTTCATGTTTCTCTCTCTTTCTTCTCTACTTTTTGCACATATACCTTGATATCAAGACCAACATTTTTGCGTCCTTTTTCATTTTATCTCTCATTCTTTTTAACTTATTTAAGAAGCTATCAATGGCACTTATAAAAAGCATTTTAACTTTTATTAATATTTTGGTGCTACTAAGTTTTATTCACCACTTTAAGTCATATGAACCAATCAATTAACTGACTGTGCTACACTTTAATTGAAAAAAAGTTATATTCGTTTGTACTCGAATTTAATAGAAATTTGAATAGTGTCACGTATCTTCCAAGACATAAACATATATTTTTCCACTCTTATCATTTGTATAACACAGGTTTAAATGTTATACAGAGTTGACAAAAGGGATATGTGTTTTCCGTGCATTATTAAACGAATTTAATAAAAGATAATTAATATAACATTTGGTTGTATATCATCGATGAGGTAGCGGAAAGGATTTCTCGTTTGTCAGTTTCATTTGAAGTCCGACTGATACTTAATTAAATTTGAGTCTTGTTATCATTCGTGAATAATACCATGGAGAAAAAATATGTCACAAAGGTAAAGCTGTTCGGTTTAACGAAAAACGCTGTTCGGTTTAACGAAAAACGCTGTTCGGTTTAAGGTTTTTGGCTGTTAAACTTTACCTTTGTGACATAATATTGTTTTCTTTTAATTTTATTTGTGAAGTTTTTCGATCACAGTTAATTTAAATGAATGGGGGAAATTTCTTCGTTCGTATAGTCTGATGGTAAGCGATTTGGTGTAATAAACTGTAGTCACATGAATACTGATTAATTTCTAAATATAAACTTAGGTTCCTTAGTGTTTATCAACAAGTATATTCTAGTTAATGAAGCTTACTAAATTTAACTTGGTTTGTGATAATCGGTGAATAAAATTTATAGTTCGACAGACTACGTAAAAACATAGATCTGTTTTTTCCTCTCCCATGTTTGATTTCATATTGAAGATAGATAAACTTTATTTTAGTTTCTGTTCAGCTAACATTAGACAACTTTCTGGGTCCACTATATATAAAACATCCGTAGGTGAACAATTGATTTTAACTTTAATTTA
>MU622256.1:382699-412374 GCA_025399235.1 Backusella circina FSU 941
GGGGGGTTACATTCTAGTTCTGTTGAACAGTTGTAGACAGACATAGCCTGTAGTAGTAGACAGTTAGCCAGCAAAACTATAAATGTCCTCCCCACAGTTCATAGATATAAGCACACCCATTGTAGTTCCACAAATCAGTCAAGTTCACTAGTCGGAACCAAAAGGAAAAGACACTAGATGTCTCGTCTCGGTAAGTTAGGTGATCTATACGACAGTACAAATAGTATTAGTAGAACACAAAATAAGTCATCCGGGGAAGCAAGTGGGAGATAAAAAAAAAAAAAAAAAAATAGACCATCGTCTTTTGGGGGATTAGATATTAAAGAAGTCAAGATCGAAAAAAAAAGACCTTGACACTAATCAAAATATTGGGGGATCGGGGGGGGGGCGACAATGAGGCATCTTTTTCATGGGGATAGAGATAAACTTGATGATGCTGAGATGCTTTTCATTCGGATATCTCCCTACATTGATAACTACAGAATTCAGATTCCCGAAAATCTAGGATATTATCATCAACCAAAAATAGATTTCATGATAGGAAAACATCAGCTGCAAACGATACCAACTATGACAGAAAAAGCTATATAATTCTAGCTTAATTCACGAACAAACCCGCTAATCATTTCTTTACAAAGGTTATCTGCGTTCGAAAACATTTCATTTAAAAACTTAGGACTCGATTCTTGTTAAAATGATAACTATTAGGACTTTCTTCATTATTAGAAATTTATTCGACACCACTCTTTTTCGGGCATTCTTTAACTGAGACTCGTCTATCAGAGCGTTACTTTAACTATTCTATTCTCACCCTATAAATGTATCATGTATATAAAAAATATACCATTAATGATAAATCATACTTTATTACTTTCTGAAAAATCAAGAGTGACAAGACTGTATTTATTTGAAGAATGAGCATACTTAGCTTCGATAGAAACAAATAATCAACAGCCAACTGGAAAGATAAATTTGAGATGTATTTTGTAAAAAAAAAAGGGTTATAACACAATGTTTAGAATCAAAATAATATATTTTTAAGAACTTTATATGTATAATATTCCCGTTGGTAGTTATATATACCGCACAATAAGCTAAATGAGTGTATATAAATTAATTAATGATGAACATATCTAATATAATAAGAATTATATCTAAAAAAAAATACAAAAGGTAAGTTTAGATTAAGTTAAATACGTATACAACAGTGTGGAGGGTAGTAGTGATAGAGATCCAAGTGTCTAAGTATTTAGATTCATTGGTTTTATTGAAGTTTGAATGAGATAATATTGGTGTTGTATCGATATAAATACGATGTCAAGGTTAAAAGTTCCTCTTCTCTGAAATCTTGTCAATGCTTCATGCTGACAGATCCTGATCTAAAAGTCAAGATTGTCATATCATTTTCTAGATTTTCGGGAATCTGAATTCTGTAGTTATCAATGTAGGGAGATATCCGAATGAAAAGCATCTCAGCATCATCAAGTTTATCTCTATCCCCATGAAAAAGATGCCTCATTGTCGCCCCCCCCCCGATCCCCCAATATTTTGATTAGTGTCAAGGTCTTTTTTTTTCGATCTTGACTTCTTTAATATCTAATCCCCCAAAAGACGATGGTCTATTTTTTTTTTTTTTTATCTCCCACTTGCTTCCCCCCCCCCAATGTAAGATCAAGACAACTTGTCAACATCTGTCTGTATCGGACATCATCATCTGTCAATCGGTCGTTTTGATATTTACAGGAGGGGTGTCAAGTATCTATATTCGTGTGGGTAACATCAAGGTGTTTAGTCAGTTCAAGTGATCAGCCTTGGTTTTCCTTTTCTGTGATCTACAGAGCAGAGCCATTCAATCCACTAGATATGCTGTCATGTTTATCATAATCATCTTGTTTTATTCAGTATTCGATTTAACCAAGCTATTTACGATAACAATAGTAATAAAATAAGACATCTTTATTAAAAAGCACGCCAACATTGAACTACTGCTTATATATTAGTTGGAATAGAATCAACGAAAGATATTGATATTGATATTGACATCGATATGGATATCACCACCACCACCATCACCATTACTTCTAAACTTTAGAAGTGATGATGCATTTAGTATCAATTATATTGTTTTAGATTCAATGGTGTTGCTTTACTTTGTATATAAGATATTGTCGTATAGTTTTTGTAAATGATGATTCTATCAGAGTAACGTTAAAAAATAACTTCACGAAAAAAAAAAAAAGAGTTTTGTATGCCCTCTCCCCCAAAATTAATCCACTTTTCTGGATCGGTATTGTTTCTAAAAGGTCTAATAGTAACAGTTGTAAATGACAGTTAGAAAAAAAAAAAAAGAAAAAAAAAAAAAGATTAAACTCCCCCACCCAAGAGTAGAGAACATCACCCCCAAGTGTAAAGACAAAATATCTTTGCACCTTCTAAATATGGGATAACCATTGGCATCAGAAATGAATGGGTGTTTTTTCGATATTCACTTTAAAGGGCCGTTTTGATCGACCTATGCATGGGCATTGACAATTTCTAATCAACAGGTCTCCTATCCGGAAGCACATAGTGAAAACTTACTTCTCCTTTTTTCCATAAATGGAATTATGGTTTATTTTTTCTTTCACTCTTCACCACCCACCAAGACCACTCAATCGTCCCCTCCCCCCAAATAAAACAAGAACCCACCATCAAGCTCTTCTTTACTCATCTTCTCCTATTCTGGTAAATCAATCTATCCACAGCCGTCAGAGAAAATAGATGCCTTATTTCTTCCTCCTTCCTAGACTTTCTCTTCCATCCCCCCCCCAAATTAGTTCATCCAAACTCTCTTTCCCTCCCCCTCCCCCTCCCCCATCTTTGATTAAATTTTCTTCAACATGCACACTTTTACTGCTTCATCTACTCCTCACCCGCAGATATCTGACCAGCTTTTGAAAATCGAAAAATAATCACTTTTTTACGATGCTCATATCCAGGCAGAAAGCAGATATGTTTCCCCTCCGTCTTGTTCCCCCAACTATCACAGAAAAAAAAACATCTTGGTCTCTCTCCCCCCCTCCCCCCCCCCACTTTATCGCTTTCATCTGGTCTTTATTGGCTTTCTTTACTGATCGTGCATTACCAGCAAAAACTCGATATCGAGTTTAACAGCTTTTTTCTTCTTTCCTCCCCCAAAAAGAAGTAAAAAGAAGACGTATATTTTTAGAATCCTTGTTGGATAATAACTTCCTCACCTTGTATAATAAAAAAAAAGTAATAGCCTTTTTAGTATTAAATAAACATGAATTGATAGCACAGGACAAATATGAGATAAATACAATATATTGATTAAATGAGAGAGTTTTAAACCATAGAAGAAATGTATTGATATCTACTCATCTTCTCTGCATCTCCCCCATCTCCCCCAAGTTCAATCAAAACTATTCAATCTCTCCCCCCCCCCACCATTACCATCATGGATTTACGCAGGGGATGGTCTCCATTTTTTCAATATCGGAAAAAGAAAGATGATATTATTTTACGCTATTCCCATTGTAAAGAGTGACAGAAATTAAAAAAAAAGTACATGGCTGGAAAGCGACAGAAGAGGGCTTTTTATTCATGTCATTTTTTTTAGAATTAAAAGAAAAAATCCATCATAAATCAAGTCGAAAGGAATTGAAAAAACGAGTTAAAAAAAGACATTTATGAAAGAAAAAAAAATAAATAAATTAGGGGCTCCTCAAATTAATATATAAAGGCCTTCAAAATCATTTCTTCAAACACTCATCAATCAATATAAAAAATACATGATTAACCAAACACACTTCAATACATTCTTATTTGTCGTCTTCTTTATCTTTTCCATCTCTCCAGTTAGCATCATCATTCAACTTATTTCTTTACTCGATATCAATCTCAACACTCAATCACAAACATCAATTCCTTGCTCATACAACAATATGCAACACTTCAAATCTACTTCATTAAAAAAGCTTGTTAAAAAGCCATTTGTTAACAATAAAATCAATCCTACACCAGTCATCGCATCAAAGCCAACTCCAATTGTTGTACCCACTCCTCTTTCACCCGCTCAAAAGGCAGCTGCTCTTCCATTTGCACAAGAGTCTGTTAAAAAGTCAAAGTCAAAGTCAAAGGTAAAGTAATAGTAGTAAAAGGAAAAAGAGTAAACTGAGAGTAATGTGATTCGCGCTCACTCTCTCTCTCTCTCTCTCTCTCTCTCTCTGTCTTTCTCTTATTTAGGCTATTGGTCGCTTCTTTAAAAAATTCACAAAGTTACCCCTTGATAACAAGAAACAACATAAAATCACATTTGTCCCAATTCACCCTCAAGAATCACTTTCAAGTGATTGTAATAATAAAAATAATAATAAGCAAGTCACANNNNTAGCGGAACCCGCTGTACCTCTAGCCATAAATTCTCTTCGTATCTTATTTGTTCCCATACATGTTACAGTCTCCACGGTATCTACGTAAACCCCAACGTCAGTATCATCGCTGACCGTTTCCGTCGTTCCTACGCTAGTTAGACAACCCAGAGCCGGAATTCTACCTCAAACCTCGTATTCTGTGCCTTTCGAACAAGTTCGAACTCCCTAAACTTTAGCTTAAACAAGTATATTCTTCATTCCTAGTATAACGAGTATCCAAATGGCAATGGCTAGGTAAGCCGTTGCAAAAGTTATAACCGTATCTGCCAGAACAGAAGTAGGGTCTATGGGACCCGTATCAGTCTCCGTTACCTTAGCCTACAAGAAAATGTCCCGTGCGGCATTTGTTAAAAATACAATGTATGCCATCACCTCTCAGATCGACTGCTATGTCCCTGAAAAATCCACTTCTTTCCAATCATTTGATTGGATCCCTCTCCAACGCACCCCTAGCAACGCAAGCGCCTCTAGTGCTGGTTCTTCCATCTCCTATGCTACCTCTTCTGCCTTGGTCTTTGGCTCCCAGGCCTGGCAGGCCCAGTTGAAGCTCATCCTCAAGCAGATCTACAATGGTATCCGTAGCAACCAGGTAGCCACCCCTTCCACTGTTGGTATCAGTGCCAACAACAGTGTTAGTGCTGCCATCCGACGAAGCATCGGTAGTATTATGCGTAGAGACTCGTCTTTTACCATTGCCTCTTCCCAGAGTAGCATTGCTACTTCCTTCTCCCGCGGTAGCTCCATCTTTTTCTCTGCCACTGGTTATGGCTCTGAACACTGCTTCCCTTCCTCCACTCGCACTTCCATCTGTCTTTATTAGTTTCCCCCTTTTGTACTCTATTCTATTTTTCTTTCTTTCTTTCTTTCTTTCTTTCTTTCCTCCTCATTTGTATTGTAATTTGTATTATATGTATTTACCCTTTTAGTTTCTGTAGATAACTTTTATGAACCCCAAAAAAAAAAAAAAAATCATTTGTATTATAGAAAAAGTAATAATAAAATCTGCCATTGTCTGATTGTTCAATATACGTATATATGGGAGTGTTGTTTAAAATAGTTTCTCTAAGTTATTTTGCTCTTAATACCAGTAATATATAGTCGATCGTGGGTAATAGACGTATAGATACATATGGATTTTATGCTCGATTTGATATTGCATATTGTTCTATTTATGCTAATTCATTTACAAGCAAAAAGTTATTGGATCGCGCTTATCTAAATCGTAAAATCGACGCCGTAACCAGATCATGGAAAACATTTGATTTGTCCGATCTCGATCTCTACAGCAGGGAAAATGCTCTTGCGTTATCAAATGTATAGTTATCCGTAATTTATGTATAGTTACGTGAATTATACTCTAATTGTGTCTACATATAACTTAGATTTAGGAGATTTGTATTGAGTCCTCTTAGAATTGAGTTTATTATTCCATCAGGAGCAAGTCTCTTACACAGTCGGAGTTGTATATTAATGTTTGTAGATTTCAAAGAAGTTCCATAATACGGACCTGAGAATGTAAACTTCGATATAACTGCATCAATAAATATTTAACAGCTTTGAGGGCTCTATTTTAAATTTTATACTGATTGAGTTGATTATGGATAATATGTACTTTAGTGATTGGGAATTATTGCAGGTATTATTACAGGCATTATTACTAAAAATTATGTTTATATGTCGGGTCTTCGCTGTTTATATTTTGCCTAATTAAAAATGGAATATTACTTTTACACCATTGTTTGGATTTAATTATTTTCCAACCTTCAAACGTGCTTTTTGTTACTATTACAAAATTAATTGTAAGGAGTAAGCAATAAACACTGGTAAACAAATATGAACCTTATTTTCTTTTGTTATCGGATATTCTCATGATAAAAAAGCTCTTCTCTATGTGAAGTAGCACACTGACCATGTAAAAGCTAAATAGAAAGGGCGAAAACTGATGTCATTTTTGCATAATATGAATCATCTCCCATTCATAGTTTATTTGGTATGCACTGCCTCAAAGGTTAAATGATCGACCCTCATTAATTAATATGTTTGGATTATTATAATATATAAATATAAGCCTTTACATTCAAAATCAATTTAATACATGCTTATATTCATCACTTGGCCATTTATCATGGTTTCTAATCTACCTTTATCTTTACGTTCCTTGATTTTGTATTCTTTTAGAAGATTGATATTCGAGCCAAGTGTCAAAAAATACACGTCCGGGAAAGTGTTCAAAGCTTAAACTATATCAGTTTATCCTTTTATGTTTCGACAGTTTAAAATAAAAGGGGATTGATCTTAAAAACTACAATTATGGGTAAAATTTTTTTTATTTGTTTAAAACTAAAATATTCTTGGAACCAATCACTTCTCAATTGATAAAACAAAGCCTTGGAAGCACAGAAAAAAAACTTAAATAAAGTAATTCAAACACAGATTGACCTATTCGAACACAAAAGCACAGATAAAAAGATAGTTTTAAAGCTCAGTTGTCAGCTCCTTATTTATTTATTTTACAATATTTAAGAAAAAACCCCTATAACTCTTCCCATTCTTTTTGTTTTGTTTTTATTTGTTTCAGATGGAAGCGAATTCAAGAAAGTTAAATGCGACTTTGCGTACAGAATTTTTCTCTTCAGATATTGGAACAAGTAATTAGTTATCCCTTTTTTTTTACTCTCATTTTCATCTACCTCATGTACTTTTTATTTAAAGCTATTTCGTTTATTAGATGGTTCATTAAAGAAAAAGAAGAACTCAGTCAAGGTAGTTTAAACATTTTATTGCGCCCCGTATCCATTGAGGTTTTTTATATAAACTCTATTCTACTTTGCTTAGTCGATATATACCTTCTTTCAACGATTCACACATCAGCCACCTGATCATTCCCAACAACAACAGGAAATAGAAAAGAATACAATAGCAGCAGGGCCAAAAAGAGACCAGGAACAGCATTCCAAACCAGCTAGTCGATGTCCCCGGAATCAACATAATCGACACACTCTTGATTTCAGTACTCTCACCATGGATAGTCCAACCAAAAATAGATCCATCGTCTTTGACGATGATTTAGCCACTAGCCGATCGTTTGGATCCATTTATAGTACATTCACAGCGTCTTCTAATACATCAAATGTCAATGCGAGTGTGGAACCTCTATTAGAGGTTACACCAGAATATCAGTTACAGAAACGATTATGGAATGAGGATACTGCTTTATGTGAAAAAGAGGATATTGCTCAGTGGCTGGGGGAAAAGTAAAGTAACAAAAAAAAAGTACTTCTATATATGTATAACATACAAACTTCAAACAAATAAAATTAATCACATACATTTCTACTAGCGATCCACAAAGAGCCCGAGTTCTCGAGCTTTACATGCAAAACTTTGACTTTAGTCGGCAAAGGATCGACAGGGCCTTCCGCACACTCTGCTCCAAGCTATATTTCCGAGCAGAATCGCAGAAACTAGATCGAATAGTAGAATCATTTGCACAGCACTATTATAGATGTAATCCTACAACAATATTACACTCTGCAGATATCGTCTATGCAATTGCATACTCTTTACTATTACTTAATACAGATCTCTATGTTTCACAAGATAGTCAGATGATGACACGCCAACACTTTGTCAAAAACACCTTGGCTACTGTAAAATCACTCATATACCCATCCACCACTAGTAGTGAGTCATCTCTGTCAATAACGAGCTCCAAAGATGATGCATTCGGTAGTATAAGACGGAGGAGCAAACTGATTCAGCAAATCGCAAATTATAAGAAATCTCCTGATCAAAAAGCATGGTTGGCCGATATTGAAAATTTATTGAAGGTATTGTAAGAAACATATATACAGGTACTTTATTGCATACATTTTAAACATTTGTACCCTTACAGGATATATACAACAGTATCAAAGCGAATAGAATAGATCGCATATCAGAAAAAGTCACCATTGATGCTCGAAAACGGAAATGCAAATCAGTTTTTGTTTCGAATAGTGCAGCTCTTTTAAGTCTTCACCCAAAAAATAAAAAACTTGAAAACACCTCTCTAGCATCATTCTGTTCTAATGATAAGAATATTATTAAGCAGGGTCTTGTTATGAAAAAGCATATAAAGGAAAACAACGATACGAAATCTCGAAATTACCGACACTGGGAGCTCTGCTACCTGATTTTAACAACAACACATCTGACCTGTTATCGTGCAATACCGAGTACTGGTGCTAAATCAAGGCGCCGACAGAGCTTTCTTCTTTGGTGCAATTATACCTCTCCTACATTAAGATCCGTCATAACCCAGATATCTGAGTGGGAGCCTGATACCAGTCAACCACCTATTCTTGACACAAAGATTAACCACAGTTACTGTAACATTGTTCCACCACCCGGATGGAGTAACCAACGACCTCATGTATTTCGACTAGAGACTGGAGAAGGAGGTCTCTGTCTATTTGAATGTATTGATATGTTTCAAGTTGAGAGTTGGGTAGAAAAAGTCAACAGTGCCGCTGCAAAGATTAGCAAAGGAGGACTTGTTGGTGCAGTGAGTAATGTAGATTATGGATGGGGAGAAGAATGTAACGGTGTGATTGTGACATGGCATCCACCCATGTCATGCATGGTGAATAGTGAGCTTGATTTGGATCACCAGCTGAAAGAGCTCAAGAAACAAATTCAGATTATCAGTCATGATTTAGACCAACATAGACGACTAAAATTTGATGATAAGGTACACTTTTGATTTTTAAAAATAGTACATGTACTAATTATGTATCTAGCATCGTTCAATGCAGGCATTGACAAACTGGGAGAAAAAATTGCACTACTTATTACACGAGTTGATGAAGCTCCATGTTTACCAGGAAACACTATATTTATAATAGATAATATAACACTAATAATAAATAATGAATAATATACCATACACAAATCACAAGCGATAAAAAGGGGGAAGGTAGTTGGTAGTAGTGAAAAAGGTCGTTCTAATAGACATTGCTGAAAATACAATCCAATATATACTATATATAAATAGAGATGAATAAGTGCATATCACATAATAACAATTTATGCAGTGATAAACAGTGCTGAAACTGGTGTATTTTAAGAAACGAAATCATAGTGTATTGCAGTGGGTCCAAGAGAAAGTCCTATTGCTAAAAATAGTGAGAGGGACAGATCTCAATTTACATTTTTTTTATTATTACTACTTGTTGGTTAACACTGTAGCTTTATATACAAAGGTTTAATGGATTCTATATAATATCTTGGTCTCTCTATTATGACCTTAGTTTCTAATTCCTTTTTAGGGAGCTTTCTTTTGAGAGAATGGGATCATGTGAAACCCTTAAATTAAGCTTTAGAGAAAGAAAGAGGGGTATGCTTATAAAGAGATAGTACCTCATTGTGTATGAATATTAAATCATATTATAGAATAAATTGGTTATTACTAGTATTGCTATAGCGATCAACTCAATTTCACAAGGTGATTTTTTTACCATTGAATTCATATAAGAATGGGTATAAAAAGGCATGCAAGATTCTTTAATGCGAACAATACATTTAAAGAAGGAGTCAGCATGTATGAATGATGCACATCTCTCGTAAAGAATAGTATTTTTTGCCTTAAATCTATGAGAATGTATCAAAGAGTGATGATCAATAACTGCACAAATGAATAGACTGATAAGAAATATGATTTGGTAAATTTCAACCATTTTATTCGACATGACTTTTTATTTATTTATTTTAAAAAAAATAAGTTCATTATGCTATCAGAACTATTCCAAGATGTGATGCTCTGACTCTGGATTTTTTTTTTTTTTAGTCTTTCAAATATGAATTAACAGATACTGTATTTCCGCTGTCAATTGGTCACTTTTTTGAAAAGCTTGGTCACTTTTTAAATTTCAATTGGCCACTTTTTTGAGCCTCAATTGGTCACTTTTTGAGTTTCAATTGGTCACTTTTCAGAACTTCAATTGATCACTTAATAAATTTACAGTCGTTCTACTCCCAACGTGGGGATTTTTGCGAAAAAAAGTGTGAGCTTTAAAAGTTCAATTCATGGATTGTGAGAGGGTCATTTCACACTTTATTTAAATAAAAGTTTTTGGTATCAGATTGGAATACGATTCAAACAGTTATCAAACTGATTCTTCCAAATCCGAATTTTTACACAGAGTTGTGCTTTTGCTTGGTCGGGTCCTTTTTTGCTTGGTCGGTTCCTTTTCATTTTTTTGCTTGGTTGAATCTCCCAAAATGTTAACATGCACCGATTGTAAAGAAAACTTTAATACAAATGACACACTCAAAAGACACAAATATGAAAGGCATTGTAAAAAATGCACTATCACCGCAACAGCTGAAGGTACGTTCAATTTAGATTCAAATCTAAAATTGTTGACTCTGGGTTTTTAGGAATCTATGAAAAGGTTGTGATAAAAAGAAAAAATGATCATTTACAATGTCCTTTTTGCAATAAAGAACACTTGACTAGAGAAGGTATAAAATCTCATATACTAAAATCAAAATGTAAGGCAGCTCTTATCAATGAAAGAATCAAGACAACGAAAAAACGAAACTATGATACTGCCGTTTTGAATGCATGTGGTGCTTTATTGTTTGAGAAGCCTCAGCAGGACCAAATATTTCGACTTGTTGATGCAATGAACCTCAGTCCCATTTGTTTGACTACCAATCAAGGTGAAGAAGTAAATGTATTAGTGCATGTAGATGATGTTAGTCAGATTTGCAACAGCATTTTTACAAAAGCCATTCCAGTCTCCAAAAAAAAAACAGTTGATGACAACTGAAACATTGTCGATATCAAAAACTTCAAGAACTCCTTTTATATCATTGGTATGATAACGATAAGAATAAGAATCAAGTTGCATAAAAAATAAAAATCAGTTTTGTAATCGGTGACATCAATATCATTTTTGAAGTAGCTTGATTTTCCAATGTTGATAACAAAAAGGTTGTGTGTAGGTTACAATATAGGTGCCATTGGGAATATAGGATCAAATTGATAAAAAAGAGTTTTTGTAAAAAAAGGACCCGACCAAGCAAAAGCACAACTCTGTGTAAAAATTCGGATTTGGAAGAATCAGTTTGATAACTGTTTGAATCGTATTCCAATCTGATACCAAAAACTTTTATTTAAATAAAGTGTGAAATGACCCTCTCACAATCCATGAATTGAACTTTTAAAGCTCACACTTTTTTTCGCAAAAATCCCCACGTTGGGAGTAGAACGACTGTAAATTTATTAAGTGATCAATTGAAGTTCTGAAAAGTGACCAAGTAATCTTCAGAAAAGTGACCAATTGACGGCGGAAATACAGTAAGATGGAATAAACCTTTAAAAGGCAGAATTTATTTGCTGATGAAAAAACACGATTGGTATATTCCTTCACAAATGATCGAAATATAACTTTTTATGCTTCTATAATTTTGTGTTTCATTTTACAGGCACTGATATTTCATTGGTAAATAATTTTCTTTCACACAAAAAAGGTAAATGAGATGAAAATAACAACACTAAAAAGTACTTTGATTGATCAGTATTCTTCTTTTCGGGTTGTATTTTGTTTCTTCTCTGGGTATCAAGCAGTACTCACTCAAACATCAGACCCTCTATACAAACACAAAGGGATTGATGTAACCCATACTTGTATAATAAGTGTATTAATATGTGTGGCTTCGTTTATATCTACAAGCTGAGAAATAGAAACGTCAAGGTGATTACCAATAATACCAGATGATTGAACACAAATTAACCAAAATTTTATCTGATCCGCTCAAAAGATTCTACCATTTTGTTAACAAAAGATGAATCTCCTTGTATTTTAAATTTTGAGTACAAAGTTTAGTAGACCCAATTTGAATTTAGGGTTTCAGAGTTTAGTAAAACAAGAGGGTGATGCTAACTTTAAACAGTTTTTTTTTCATGGACCCTAACTTATCTGCTCATCCATCTATGAAAGCACTTTTTATTATCAAAGCCATTAGTGAAGTTCATGAATTGAAACTAATAAGTTTAATCTTTTGCAGTATAACGGATCTCTTAGTTACAATGTGTTTACAAATTTTGACTGACTATATATATCAGCCACATAAGTGGTTTATGGATATAAATATGCCCCCCCCCCTTTTTTTTTTTTTCATTGGCAACTACAGTGGATCTCCAGTTGTTGTAGAGGTCAGTTTTCCCAAAAATCCGTTGCATTAAGTGGTGGTTACAGCAAAGCGAGGTGTTACACGATAGTGTAATAGGCAAAATTGCATTGTGAAGGTTACTTTTGGTTCATCTTGGCTACTTCATTTTAAATTTCCGAGTCTCTATGCCTAGAGCTATCGGTAAAATGTCCCCGTTTAAACTGCAACAGCCTTTTTTTTTTGTTGCATGTTGCAAGTTACACATTCTCTTAAGTTTTTTTGACTTTCTCCTAAAAATCGTTACAAAAGTGAGGGTTGTGCTAAAGCAGGGTGTGCAACAACCAAGGATCCGTTGTATGAAAACGAAAAAAAGCTTACTACGTTTAACTGAGTAAGCACACCTATGTCTTTTTCTGCTCAATGGGGGTAAAACCTCAGAACATAGTGAGTGTAATGGTTATTGGAAAAAATTTAATGTATAGTCTAAGTATATTAACTGGTACAAATTCCGACTTGTAATAAAAGAGTAGGAAATTTTCTAATGTCTTGTGGGAATGACCTCGTAAATGGTTTGAGAAACCCGAAAATCGGGCTATCGTAGATGGGTTTCACCGTATTTAGGGTAAAATTTTGCATAGTCCAAGATTATTTATATATTCATTTTAAAAATAGATATCATATTGTATTTTAGTCGATCATAAATCGATATACTATTTCCACACCTTGTGAATGTTTAATTTCGAAGTATACCATTTGGTTTATTATTTTATCTTTTTCTTTTCATTACTGAATCGTATAAAGTTGAAGTCTATTCAAAGAATCACTGATCTTTTCTTTATTCACAAGGTAACAGGGAATAAGGATGGTGTTTATTGACATTCTGAACTGGCACTCCTATATTGTCTATTTAAGAATTGTTACGCCATTGTTGTATTCCTTTTATTTATTAAAAAAGCGAGAAATACACCCACAGCTTTTTATTTTGATGAAATGTATAGCTTAGTAAGATTCCATTGCTATTGTTTGATTACTACACCAGAACTTTATTGATTCGCTACTGATAGTATTTATTAACGAGAAAGATATGTGAAAAAAAGCGACTGTTGTACTGTCTTTTTCAAGAAAATGAGAGAATTTTTCAAATTAAAAGGGAGACTAAGGTGAGAGGACTAAAGGGGGATAAGTTCATGATCCAACTCAATGAATAATAATACAAGAAGATATGTTTAAGCGTCTAAATGGATCCCATCTATCTTCAACTTTAATTGTTATATGTAAATTATCACCTCTATTTTACTAATGCAAAACTGCAAACAGCAAACTAATAATGAATCCAACATGAGTCAAGATGATCCAAGACTTTATAACTTCATCAATGTTTATTTAATGGGTTACTCGATTGTTTTTTATATACCTCCCTTCTTCTTGGTTCTGCTCTGGTATAAATACATATGGTCTTCACTGGTATATCCTCCTCTACTTGTCCACTATTGGCTTCTACTGGTGTTTCCATCCATCTCATGGTATTGACAACATGCTTTGGTTCTCTACTCTATGGATTGTCTTGATTTATACCATTATTATCTGTTCTCAATAATTCTTCTTATTTTTCTCAATCATTATTTATTTTTTCTCATTAATTTGTACTTTTTTCTCAATTTCTTGAAAAAACAGTATGAAAGAATATCAAAAAATAAAAGACGATTTTGGAGGCAGAAAACAGATGTATAGGTTCCTTGGCTTAAAATTGAGTATTAAATTTAGTCAAAGTGAGAGAAAGAGAGAGAGAGAGAGAATATAACATTGTTTATGTAGCTAGTAGGTATCTATTGCCTTGTTTATTTCTCTTACAAGCTATCCTATTATTCTATGAGATAAAAATCAATATTAATATAGTTTGTTGGATCTTTAATGGAATATATCATGATATCAATTAGATTTAGAAACAATGGTGTAGATAACTCCTAGAGCACATCTCCTCTAAATATAAAAAACAACATATCAAACTTTAAGTTTTTTTGTTACATAAAATTTGTTTACATATGTTCTTAAAACAGGTAGAGCAAGTCCTATTGTAATCTTTATGTAACATAAACGAAAAAGATATCATGACGTTTCGCCAATGTAAAAAAAAAGTACAGACTAGTACCAGGAGTTTTTTTTTTTTTTTTTTACAATACCTTGTATATTAGGCTCCATGTATAGCACTTTTTTCATATCAAAATGTCTGTTAGTCATGTAGAGAGATTTCTAACAGTATAAACTAAAAATTTCTCAGTCATAGCTAATATATCATATATCCACTGATGGAAATTTTATAGTCAAGTTCAGCTTATATACATCAATATAGTTAATGAATTCTCTCTCTATTAACCCGACTGTGTATAAATTAGTCCATCAAACGGACTGCTACATGTTTTGTCATATATCTATTTTTTCCTGGTACTCTTCTAATAAAAAAAAAAAAAAAAATTAGAAGACCATCTTCCCATAGGTGTTTATTAGTTACATTTTTAAACTATTCACTTCATAATCAAAAGAACGAAGGATGAAGAGAGTAATTCTTTTATTATTAAAAAGTAAAAACCTCACCGAAACATATGGTATATTTCTATTTATTTAGTTTCATATATCTACATCTAAAAACATTCATGTTTAAAACAATCTCTATTTTTTTTTTTTAATATAAAGCCCACTTTTTTTATCGACTCATCAGTAATACAATGCCCATTTTCATTTTATAGTAGTTCTAGAATCTCTTTTTATTTATAGCTTATGGGAACATTGAACGAACTATGTTTTTTTTGTTACCTTATGGGAAGAGAGAGTAAGGAGTTTTTGACCATTTTCATTCGTAAAAATTGTTAAAAAAAAATAAGCTCAGTGAAAATATAAAGATTAGGGTAAAACATAGGCTTTATTAATAAACAATATATTAATCCAAGGATATTAACACATAAAGGAGAGGTCCAATTCTCTATAAATATTATTTATGCATTACTCTTATTTACCTGGAAGAGCGTAGTTATTAATAAGAAAAAAAAAAAAAAATTAGCGTGATTTCTCACACATAAAAGTTCCTTTCATTAAAAAAAAACCGTTCTACAGTGAACGCACTTTGAATATTTATTTCCCGTACTTTTTTTAAACCCGCAATTTGATGCTAAGTTCACTGTAAATTTAAGGATAGCTTGATAAGGATTCACACATAAATTTACTCGGTTTTTTTTTTCACTTCTTTTTTACTTCTTTTTCTCTTTTTTTTATTCTTTTAAAAAACTTTATACCATGAATCCTGAACAAACTGCAGGTAAAATATAAAATTAATCGCTCTTGAACCTTAATTTTAATATTGAGAATAGTCAAGCATATTATCAATGGTCCCGAAACTGTAAGCTTACCCAACAAAGATACCTTATATACATTAACCCATTTATAATTTAGCTTGTTGCAGAAAGCATAAAGGGCCTGTGTTATGCTAACCCTCATTTACGCGTATTGGAAAAAGATAAAGGTATAAACCTCCAAAAAAAAAAAAGATTTTCTTTTATATTAAAACCTTTTTTTTCTTTTAAAAAAAAAAGTGGTCTATGCTGCAAATGTCGACGACATCGCCAAAAAGCAAGTGACCTTAATATCAGGTGGTGGATCAGGCCACGAACCGGGTTATGCCGGATTTACTGGCGATGGTATGCTTACTGCCAGTGTGTGTGGGCATGTCTTTGCATCCCCTTCATCCAGCCAGGTCCTTGCTGCTATTGAACGTGTACATTCCCCTCATGGTACCTTGGTTATCATTATGAACTATACAGGTGATTGCTTAAATTTTGGATTGGCGGTTGAACGCGCAAAGGCAAGAGGTATCAAGGTGGATTTGATTGCAGTGGGTGATGATGTTGCGGTTGGTCGTGAAAAAGGTAAAAAGGTAGGCCGTCGTGGTATGGCTGCTACTGTACTTGCTATCAAAATGGCTGGTGCTGTTGCTACTAGAGGGTAAGCTTTTTTTTTTAAAAAAAAAAAAAAGAAAAGAAAAGAAAAGAAAGGAAAAAAAAATGTTTAATTTTTTTTTAATGCGATATATATATATATTTTAGTGGAACGTTGGAACAAGTACGTGCAACAGCACAATATGCTATTGATAACTCTGCCACATTAGGAGTTGCGCTTGATCACTGTCACGTTCCTGGTTCAGGATCATTCAACCAGCTGGAAGCCAATGAATTGGAATTGGGTATGGGTATCCACAACGAAGCTGGCTTCTTAAAGACAAAAATGATGGAAGCCAAACCACTTGTTCAAAAAATGATGACAATGATTACAGATCAAGAAGATTCAGATCGCAGTTTTCTCAACTTACCTAAAGAAAAGACAAGTCGCGTGGTATTGCTGGTAAACAATCTGGGAGGCACCGCACTTGTTGAGTTAAATTTGGTAGTAAAAGAGGCTGTAGAGGCTCTATTAAAAAGAGGGGATTCATTAAAACTGGAACGTGTTTATGTCGGTTGTTTTGTGACTAGTTTGAATATGCCTGGTTTCTCTCTCTCTTTACTTAAAGTTCAGGACGATGAGCAACTGTCCTTATTAGATGAAAAGGTCCATGTGACAGGTTGGCCTTTGACGGCCGCTATATCTTTCTCCGACAATGTCGCTGGTGAAGAAATTAAAACTAATTCAAGTTCCACAACAACGCAATCCGATGTTACAATTGGACATGGTAAGTTCGTCTTTTTTTTTTTTTTTTTTTTTGAAAAAATAAAAATATTATTATTTTGGATAAACAAAAATGGATGTGATGCTTATATATACACATGTCTATGATATGAATGATAAATATATCTAGTGAAAGATCCGAAGGTGTTGGAAGCTGCCATTCGCGGTGCCACTCAAGCGGTGATTGATGCGGAACCACGTATCACTGATTATGATACCATTCTTGGTGATGGCGATTGCGGTCAAACATTGAAAACTGCAGCACTTGGTAATATATGTTTCTATGTTGATAATAGCAATAACAATCAAAGATTAATATATCGTACGATTTATTTATTTACTTAAAATAGCCATTCAAGAAGGCCTTTCAACATACAACTTGAAATCAGCTCCAGAAACTATTCTCGGAATTGCTGATACGATTGAGCATTCCGTTGGTGGAACATCTTCTGCCATATACTGTATCTTTATGAATGCCTTTGCTGCAGGACTTTTAAAGAAACACGAAAAGACAGAAATCGACCAAACTGAATGGATCAAGGCATCTCGCTTTGCATTGGATACGCTCATGACATACACCAAGGCACGTATTGGTGATCGTACCTTGATGGATACCTTGTGTCCATTTGTAGATACACTGAACGAGAGTAATGATATCAATGCTGCATTGGAGGCTGCTCGTAAAGGATCTGATAATACACGAAACCTGTCGGCCAAGTTGGGTCGTTCCTCCTATCTTGATAATAAGGATGTCCTTGAATCAGGCATTCCAGATGCTGGTGCATATGGTTTGGCTGAGCTCTTGTCTGGTATGGTAAAGGCTCTCCAGTAAAACAAGAAAGAAGAAGAAAAAAAAAACATTACCTCATTCATGATTATAATCAATTTTGGATATACAAAACAATAACATTGGCATGCTTATGATTATAACAACGATAAATAAATGCATCATGTTAAAATAAGAATGTGTTTATATATAATATTGAATCAACCATGTGTCTTTTAATCTTGACAAAACACTAAACCCTTCATTAATGTATGGTACCTATTATCCTTCATTTTAATGACAAAAGGCGGCGATATACAAAAGGTAACAATGCCTGAAGACTTTCCTTGGACCTCCTTCATCAAGATGGGATCCAGGGGTTGACTGCCTTCTCTTACATCCACCGCGGTAATTAAGTTCTCTTGTCCCTTGATGGCCAAACCAAGTGATACTGCTTCGGTTACCAATGCGTGTAATTTGATACGCTCCTGTTTATCCTTCAGGCCAGGATAGACTCGTTGAAGACCACGGTACAGGTATTGCCAGCTCTTTGTGATTGGCTCCTCGAGTAATTCCTGCTCTTGTTCCTTGATGATGGAAGCTATCTCTTGCCTTAATCTTGTAGAATAAAAGCTTGATTCAGTTTTCACTTCAAGCCAATCCTGTAAGATCAAAACCGACTCTGCATTACAAGATAAACCAGGGAAATAGTTTATATTTAGATTTTGTATCAGCACATCCATCATAAATTTCTCTGTAAGCATTCGAATCGACTCCTCGTTGGTCATGTCAAGCTGATCGATAGGGTTTGCTAGATTTAACCAGAGACTTTTAAACTTTGCGGCGACTTCAGTGTTGGAAATGTGGGGTAGCAATTCGTTGCTTGCGTTTTTAATATTCTGTTGTAGATCCTTCAGCCGAACCGAGATTGAAGTGGGATCGTCCATTGTGCAACGCAAAGAGGCCAAGTGTCGGTTGTAATTGGTGCGTTGGATCTCGAGCTGTTGCCATTTTTTTTCACTCTTTTCTTGAATTCTTGATAGTTGTTCGCTTAATTGATGGTTTTGATAAACATAATGTTTGTGCTCTTCATCTAGCTCGGCTAATAAATGTCGTTTTGACTGAATTTCTTGTGTTAAACTGCTGGCTTTATGTGATTCTGTATTATAGATATTTCGATTATTATGATATTATTTCATTCTTGACATTTATTTATTCTTGTTGTTACCAGAAATAGAAGAAGGGGAATAAGAAGAGGAATCAACAGTTTCTTGGAATGAGATTGTTGATGTGCTCTGAATTGTTGAGTTTCTTGACAGAACAGAATCGGAAAATGTCGACATTGAGGAAGAAAGAGTCTTTTTTTTTCTGTTGTTTTTTGAGGAAGAAAGAAGTTTACCAAAATTATCGAGGGAAAGCTTTTTTGCTTTTTTTTCTTCTAAACTCATTTTGGAATTCTAATAAAGAGAGAGAGAGAGAGAGAGAGTATGATGAGCCTGTGTACCTTGTTTTTTTTTTTGCTATTTTTTTAAATGGCCGACTTGTAAACCCGAAAAAAGGTCAAAAAGAGGAGTGGAATGTGTTCCTCTTCTCTTCACTGTGTATATATACATGATGGCATTGTATTTTAAATACAAGAGACTCCTTTATTTCTACTTTTTTTTGATGTTATGAATAACAGTTACCGTCATATTGTGGAACTATTAATGAAGTGTGGTACAAAAATACAAGTAATATAATGTGATATATTTCCTCAATAATAGATAATTAATCACTTTTCAAAACATTAGCAAGATGTTATTGTTTATTATCGCAATTACCATTTAAATACATCACTTGATTCACACCTTTTTCTTTTGTAATGACTACATTTATACATTATGCAAACATTGACATAGTGATGGGTAATGAGACCTTATTTTGAGAGTTGTTTTGTCGAATATATGAAATAGGTTTATTCTGGTCTATTTTACGAATTGAATTGAATGAAAATACTACATACATAAGCGTTATCTCTTCAGCCATTGTAATGCTGGGTGATACTTGCTTTTCCCTGCATTGCTAATCCAACCTACAATTTTTTTTTTAATCTATTAATGCCCTCTCTCCTTTTATTATTATCTTTCTATATACCAAGCTGTGATTTTTTGGATGTGACTAACCTTTTAATATCTGAATCAATGCGCAGAGATATCCGGCTTGTAGGAAGTGATAGAGGTAGCTTGATCACATGGTTTGTTCTTATCTTCTCCCTTTTTGCAAATATCAAAATGTGTATTTTCATATTCCAAGTCTTAATATTCAAGTTCTATCCATATCTTTTATTCCAAAAGCACTGCGATGAGATGATGTTTGACTGGATAGCCAAATGTCCTTTATTGGCAAGGTCACAATGGATAAACCAGGATAAACCAATGGGCAACTACACATGGGCTCTCATAATGATAATGATAATAATAATAACAATAATAAATCGAGTATAATCAGTACAATGAGGTAGTTTAGCGCATATTTTTTTAGCAACATGAGCCCATAAACAGAGATAAGAAGTATCCGCATTTTTCATTGTGAGCCCAATACTAAAAATAGATAAATATGTAAAACTTCCTTTTATGAGTTTTATATAATGTCTGTGCGTTCATTTATTGATGAAAAGTGATATTCACTGCTTAAAAAAAAAGGGGGATATTTTAAGAATATACAAATATAAATTGATGGTTGAGTAAATTATATTCTGTTTTTTGATTTTCTTTACACCTTTTTTTCAAGATACGAGAAATTTATTCATAGTAATAGAACTGGTCGTACGGTAGCGTTTAGAGACAAACATACCACGACGATGACGACGATATAGAGGAATCCATGGATAGCCATTACTGCGCTTCATTTTTATCATTGTGCTTTGCTTTAGAGGTTTCTTTGTAACATTAGAAGAAACGATGCTTTTTAATTGGTCTAGGTCTTCACAGGCTTCAGAACAATAAAGCTTGGATGAATCATTCTATCATGCGTCATCATTAATTTGTCATGTTTTCCCATTATTATTATTATTATTACTATTATACCTCTTCATCAATATGATTATCACAGACAATACACCAAGAAAGATCCATTTTTTTTTCTTTCTTTAATTGAAAAAAAAAAGAATGGAATAACAAAAAGTATTGGTGCACTTCTTCCCTTTTTCTCTTCTTCTTCCTCCTTTCTTTTAAGCTTGGTTGTAAAAAAAAAAAGAAAAAAAGAACGAAAAAAAGAAAAGGGTGAAAAGAGAAGGGAAGGGGAAAGAAAAGAGAAAGAATAAAAGGAAATCGCCATTGTTCACTCTATATATGTATGTTTATTATGTTGTTTAAAAATGGGAAAAAAAAAAAAAGTAATAAGATCATCTGAGCATATCATTTATAAGCCCTCTGTGATCAGTGAAATCATTGCATGTGCTACACCACTACTTGAAACTAGTTTTATATAAAGAAAATGTTAATAATCATTCAATTACTAAAATACTAAAAAGACGCTTTACCATCCACTTTAGGATCATCAATCTTCAATTCTAACTCTAATGATAATAATCGCTTTAACTGATTCACAAGAACACCAATACGTGCCCAAGATCTAAATTTAACCCAACCATCATCACCAATCTGGAGACCTCTACCCAAATGGTCAACATCAATTTTGCCTCCAAAGAATAGAATGGCAAAGTGGGGCACTTCAGTACCATCTCGGATGAATGTTTTGCTGGTGGTCATTCGTGAGAAATAGGTCAAAAAGGACGATGTGTAATTATTGTTATTGAACAGGAGTGAAGAAGGGTGTAGGAATACTCTTCCATCATCTTTTGTAAAATACTTAATTTCTCTAGCTTCCTTTTCTCTTTCCACTGTACCACTTAATATCTTGTCATATTTGGTATCGGGTAGTTTGATTTTGGCAATATTGGGGTTGAGTCCAGCAAAGACAATACTCTTTAATAGATTTGCATTCTCCTTGTTTTCATTGTAGTGTTCATATCGAGAGTGGTGGTAGAATCCAATGTCTGCTAGCGCATCTGAGTATTGGCGACGCAGTGATTGTACTTCATTGAGTGTGGCAAAGGAGAGGAAGTTCTCTTCACAAAAACTACGGGCTGCACGCATACCACGAGTGGATATGATCTCATACCAGGCTTCATATGCCTTCATGTCTGTTAACCAATCGCTTTTACTAAACACGAAGCGTTCTCTTGCCCTAATTTATCCAAAAAGTTAATTCTTCTCATCCTTCTTAAATCAATTCCAATCATCAAACTTTACTCTCTTGCTTCCTCTCTCTTATCCATAGGTGAAGTAAATGGACTCTTTAACGACATGATGGAAGCGATTGTCAGGATAGGATCAAGACATCCAAAAATAGAACCAAACAACAGCATTTTGCTGATACGAAGATCTGCAGGAATATTAGACATGTGTTTACCTAGAGCTGTTAATTCACCAATACTATCAATCGCATCCACCTGAGTGAGTGACTTTATGGCGCTATCAAGTGCAGCGACAGAAGGCGGATCAATTGCCTTTTTAAGGAAACTGCGTACATCCTTTTCGCCCATGGCCTTTACGGTCAGACACAGTTGCTCAAGAGGGGTGCGCAATAATTCTGGTACTTGCTGTGCCCGCATCTTGGTCTCATCCGTGGCTCTGGTAAACAACTTGAAGCACTTACCAGGTCTTGTACGACCGGCACGACCACGGCGCTGCTTGCAAGAGGCACGAGAGGCCCAAGTCTCAACCAAATGCATCATATTGTTGGCTGCTTCGAACTGGGTTTCTTTAACACGACCAGAATCAAGGACATACACAACACCCTCAATGGTAATAGATGTTTCCGCTACATTCGTAGCTACCACAATCTTGCGCACATGAGCCGGGACTGTCTTGAAGACACGTGTCTGTTCTTGTGGTGAGAGATTAGCATGAAGTGGAAGGATTTCATAATCAGATCCTGTACTGGCAAGTTTGTCCTCCAAGGCCTCTACACAGCGCTTGATTTCCAATGCACCAGGCATAAAGATAAGAACAGCAGGTTCAGCTCCACCTTCAATCTTTACAGTCTCCGTCTGCACAATATGCTTGACTGCAGTTGCTACCAATTCATAATCAATCTTGTCTTGGTTCTTGTAGCGTGCGAGGGTGCGTACAGTGCGAGGGTTGTAGCCCTTTTCTAAATATGGTAATTGCCACTGTGCCCATTCACCCTTTGGCATTGTTCCATTCTCGTCAGCCGCATCGCGTTGCTTTGGCATTGGCATATGAGACTCAAACGATGTCATTTCCAAAATATCTTCCAAATAAAAGTCCTCCACTGGATGTGTAAAACCAGGGATTTCAATAGCAGGCGCACCGTTGAAATAGTTTGAGAACAACTCTTGATTGATTGTAGCAGACATCAGCACCACCTTGAGGTCCTTGCGCTTCTGAAGCACCTCTCGTAAAATAATCAACAAAAAGTCACTGTCCACTGAGCGTTCGTGTACTTCATCAATCATAACATGACTGATACCGCTCAAATAAGGATCACTCTGTAATCGACGCAAGAGTACACCAGTCGTGACAAATTGGAGTCGTGTTTCGTTTGAGACCTTGGTCTCACCACGAATGGCGTAACCTACTGTGTTTCCAATCTTTTCACAGCGTTCGGCAGCCACACGTTCGGCCACACCAATAGCAGAGATCTTTCTGGGCTGAGTACAGATGATGTTGCAAACAGATCCACGACCTTGTATGATTTCCTCGTCAAAGATGAACTGAGGTACCTGGGTGGTTTTACCACAACCTGTTTCACCACTCACAATAGAGACTTGATGTTGGAGTACGGTCTTGACAACATTATCCTTGAACTTGTGAGCAGGTAAATTGGATCGTACTCTTCCCATGGGTACATACTGAGATGAATTGTGCATTTCCTCGAGGGACTCCTTCAACTTTTGAGAGACAGCTGCGTCTGGTTTCAGGGCACCGTTATTTCTGTGTCGCTTCTTTTGACTATATCGGTGAGGCGATTTACGGGGTTCGATCTCGAGACTTGAAAGTCGTTCCGACATATCACGCAATTTTGGTGGATTCTCAATGGTCTTGTCGAGGTTATCATGAAGCCACTCTGCACACGTATAAATCATGGGCATACCCATGTTGAGTTCAGCCTCCTCCACTAGACCTTTTATGAGTGCTAATTTTAAATAACTTGGTAAACCTTCGCATTCAATCACAAACAGAGGTAAACTAAAGGGATAAAACGAATCAGATGGAATAGTCACCTGTAACACCAACTTTCTTCTCATCTTATCGTTTGGATTTAATTTAGCACCCATAGGGAAGGTGAATACCGTGCGACCATCCTCTTCATGTTCCAACTCGAAGCGGTTTTCGTAGATGGATTCAAGTGCAGTGATTTCGTCTGCTTTTGTGGCCTTTAGTTCTTCAGGTTCCATTAGCATATCCGATTCTTCAATGACGGGTAGAGGTTCGCTACCATGAACTAGGCACCATTGTAAACCAATCAGTGCTTTGATATCATCTTCGCCTGCACGTTTGAGTGCTTCATCACATACATTCTCGGGATATCCAACTGCACTCATACGTTTAAGCAGCCAATCACGTCCGAGGGATTGTGTTGTATGAGAGATTGTTGTCATTGTAGGATTGTAATTGGCAAGCATAAAGTGAGCAGGAAGATCTAGAGTAAAACACAAATGGGGTAAATAAGTTTTTTCTCTTAATAATAATAACAATAATAAAAAGTTTACCATCTTCAGGCACATGTAAACCTATATTTGAAATTAGAATATTATTACGTTAATATGTGCCTATATTTAACAATGCATCAACAACTTACAAAGCCAATCCAGGGCAGCTGCTTTATCTTGAGAATAATCCAATGCCTCTTCGGCATGTGCTTTTCTAAAGCCAAGTCTAACTAATTGATTCACCAAATCTTGTCGTTCTTCTTTTGTGTGTTTTCTTGGAAGCTGTCAAGAATGAAAAAATAAGTATTATTTCACACACACATGCTTGTTTTCTCTTACAGGTTGATACACAATCTTTGAGCGTTTCACTACACGCTCAACCAGGTCACGATTCTCAGCACCCATCTGAACAGAAGGTAGACTCTCCCAGTACTTTCTCATCTTGTCGTCCATTTCAGGTTCTCTTCTTTCCTTCTCCTCATCCATCCTCATTGGCATTGGGACAGCAGAAGCTGCATGTTCTTTGGAAGGTAGATCCTTTTGCTGCTTTCTTCTGGCTGGTGCAGGTGGATGAGCGGTGAATGGATCAGGATCGTATTGCCAGGCATTGGCCTTTGTCTTATAAGCTTCGAATTGACTCCAATAGGTGCGATGGTCTGGTGGTAAAACACGATGAAGTGGCATATGTGACTTGACACGATGAAGCGCATAGGTGGCCGCCAAGTGCTTGGCTTCGACCGCTGTTGGCAATACGCATTCGTCGGGTGGGGTAAATGACACTGTTTGCATTTGGGCTGTCTTTTTATTACGTTGACTCAACTGGACGGTGGCCAGGAATCCATTCTTCTGTTTCTTCATATCAATAGTTGCTTTTTCCCAGTTGAGTTTTTGACAGTGTTCGTGCAAGAGAGAGACGGGTGTTTTGCCTGTCCAGTCACCAAAAATAGAGCGATGATGACTTTGATCCTCTTCTTGTTGTGGTTTGTTGCTGCCAGCATTGCCATTCTTTACGATGCCACGTTTTCCAGGCTTTTTTGCGGCGGGTACTGGGGCTGGGGCTGGGGCTGCCTTTGCCTTCCCTTTTTTACTGGACATTTGCTTATATAAAAGAAGAGAATTAAAATATGGAAATAAAAAAAAAAAAACTTTTGGTATTTTGGCAGGATTGTGACTTTTCTTGCTGCGGTCAAATAGTGACTTGAGACCATTGTTTTACACCTTTGAGTAGACACATATTAAAAGAATAACTTGATTAATAATATGGCTCGGCATACGGGTAAAATACTCGTATTTACCCCATTTTTAACCAGAGTTCCCCCTGCTCATAACAATGACTCTCCCCTTTTTATTTTTTCTTTTAAAAAGATATAATCAGCGTTTATTGTACAAAAGAATTGCTTCTATAATTATTATTAATGGTAACAGACTACTTTTTAGAACCAAGAGGAAACCCAAGAAGAGAAAGAACTACTTGATTCTTCTTCGTAAGGCGAAGAGGCAACAACGGTTTCCTCCTGTGACTCTTCCTTGCTCTCCTCGGCTTCTTTCTCCTCCTCCTCTTCCTCATCATCATCATCAATTTCATCACCATAAACATCAGGATGGAGACGGAAGCAATCCTGCATACCCTTAAACTTCTCTACACAATCCAAGCCCTTGGGTTCGGCGTCAGAATAGACAAAACAACTAAAGGCAGCCTTAAATTCTTCACCACAAGGACCCTGTGCCATACCACCCAAACCTACAGTTAAAGTACACGATAATCAACACATGCCACTCTATATATACATATAAAAAGGTACTTACAAGGACAGTCCCAGTTAATTTCACCGGTCTCTGGGTTAAAGGCAGCAGACTGACCTTCCTGTTCTTCAGTTTGTTCTTTCTTTACGGGTTGTGCTTCTTCGACGTGCTTCTCGTCAACAAACTTGATGGTATCCTTGCCGTCAACAATTTCACTGACTGCCATTTTAAATAATACTTTTTAATAATAATTAATAATGTAAAAGAAACGAAAAGAAAGAAAAAAAAAAAAAAGAGGAGCCCTGTCACTTTAAAAGATTTTCCATAATCATTTTCAACCAATCAAATTGGACAAAAATAAGTCACACATTATTTCGCTTTGCTTTTTCTATTTTCTATGGAAGGGCAAGGTTTATATTTAAGTCACTGTCTCTTCATCAATGCAGGTACTTTATAAAATGAGAATAGCATATTTCAAGTTTTTTTTTTTTTTCATAAGTAAGGGATACAACCGTCCATATTGAATTCAAGTTTCTATCGTCTTATTACCAAGTGATGAACAAAGCTATCAACTGGTCTTTCTTGCAAAACCTAATACTCTGTTTATTACTGTAAATTTGAGTGCTTTTCTATTATCATGGTTGTCGTTTGCTTGAATAATTTCGATTAATGTTTATTAGTTTCCGTTATGGCCAAAGTGTGGGGTACAACCGTTTAAACGTCAAAAAAGTAACTCGAAAATGTTGTTTTCTAAGGAAAAGCTCGGAGTTTACAATCCCGGTTTTTTTTTTTATTATGTAAAATACATGAATGAGTTTTCAGTAAAAAACCCGAAAAAAAAAACATTTCAAAATCAGTTGAATCAAAGGTAGCCAACTCAGAAAGGCCTTTACGAGACAAAGGGTTGTAACAAAAAATAGGCAACTAAAATGGATGTATCAGCTGGTGGTATTTTATTTGAGAATGGCTGTAAGAGAGATAGTTCTAGACGCACATTTTTTCATAGTACTCTCTACTTGGGGATGTATCATTTCTTATTATGCAATCGCTTTCTGGTAATATCCACGTATGTCCCTAACTCATAGCTATATTTTGTACTATACATTATTATAATGGAAAATACAGTCTCGTAGGGTCAAAGAATGAAAATCTACTTTTCAAAGGGGTTGCTTGACCATTTTTTTTTTTTTTTTTTGAAAGAGAAAATTGCTTTCACACTGGGGAGACTAAGTAAAGTTGAAGGTGGGCATTGTTACAAAAAAGAATAGTTTACTGGAAAAGTTGAAACCAAACCTACAACCTTTTTGGATAAGTTCAACATTTCCACTTCCAACGTAAAATCGAGCAAATATGTCAAATTTTGCAAATATGTTAAATTTTGCAAATATGTTAAATTTTGCAAATATGTTAAATTTTACAAATATGTCCAACTTCAACTTTAGCTATTCTCCCCAGTGCTTACGATGCTTAAAATAAAATAAAATAAAAAAAGATTAGGTAAGCATAGGCATTGCAATACAAATGTCAATACACATATACGTACATATCAAAGTATTTGACTTTCTTGCCTTTGTTTGTGTTTTCAAAGTGATTTAGAAACTGTATAGAAGGGTTACTTGTTGCAATAGTCTAACAAAAAGAAACACATAGGCTTATGAATAGGTATGTTATGAATGACTTGGTATCAAACTTTTTTTTTCTTGGTAGTGCTACCAGTTTCACTAAATTGTTTCTGTTGTAGACGGTGTCGTTAATAACACGTAAAACATTATTTAAAGCGTAATTTAACTTTCTTTTCTTAGTCTTTTTTTTTATATCTTTTTTGTTGCTCTTGTTCAGCTCCTGCAAAAGAGCAATCTAGTTAGGAATAATAAACAAAGTTAAATGACAATCAATACTCACATTTTCAATATCATTGAGCGCTGTAGTATTTATTTTATAAAAATTTTCTTTTATTTAGCAATCAACTCTTTTGCTTCTTTTGTCATGGTAAAATAGGATATAGAAAAAGAAGGCACAGTAAAAAAAAAAAAAAAAAAAAAAAAAAATTACGCTAACTACTTGACAAAGGCAATGAAGTCCAAAAAGACTAATTCTGAATAATGCTGCAAAAAAAAAAAAACAGTCTTATTGGGAGTGCTTACTTTAACACGCCCTCTAAGAGTATTCCTAAAGGTGCTGGCAAATGTTTGGATAAATTTTGCTAACTTTAATAATGAAAATGAAAGTCTGATTTAATGGAGAAATATGCATATCTAACACTTTTTTATTTCAGAAATACTAATATGTCACAACATTTACCACTGCCGTTAGTTCACAAGTCAGGGCGTTAAATTAAACTTATCACCGCCATTGGAAGCACTCTAAGGAAATAAACTAGGTTTACATTATTAATCATTTTGTCAGTATTCTCAGGCTCAACTTTCTTGTACTTTTTGTTGTTCTTCCTTTTTGAATACAAGACTTTATGAATTTTGAAATTTATCTGCGATGAGATCTTTCATTACTATGAAAAATAATATCACTTGTTAAGAATTTGTTTTGGAAGTATTTTCAAAACTATTGCTCAATTATGGTAAGCTGAGAGAGAGAAGAAAAGGCTCTTAGTCACTTTAAAACCTTGAACATGTACAAAGACAATTGATCTTTATTTTTTTTAAAAAAAAAAAAAAAAAAAAAAAACATGAAAAAATGAAATATCAAGTTGACTGTTTCATCGAATCGTAATTTCTATGGATTTTATAAGACAGGTTTAACATTACAATATTCAGTAACTCGTTTTTCATTAGAGAGAAAGAGCGATCTATCTGTTTCAAACAAAAGTATAAAATGACAGATCACGAATGAGCTTCGTTATATATATGATGATATCATCGTAGGAAAGAAATTAACTACACTTATTTATTAACCCAAATATTATCTTTTTAATTCTATTCAGATGAATGAATCAACCCCTTCCCCTCGTTTTGTGATACTCTGTGTCATGTTGAATGTTTCTGCTGATGAAACTAATCTGACTTTTTTTTTTGACACCGTGACCCAATTTCTTGGTTGTATATCTAAACAAGTAAAGTAAGTTCACTCTATCAATTCACTGTCCATACAATTGAATATAGTAACTCTGCAGTAATTTCATACTAATACA
>MU622256.1:418531-433024 GCA_025399235.1 Backusella circina FSU 941
AAATGTTTTATTCATTGGAATAAAAATTTAGCTGGACGCATGTACTTAAAAAAGAAAGAAAGAAAAAGTATAAAAATAAGATTAATAAGTTCTCAACCATTGGCTGAAAATACCATTCATCGACAGATGAGGGGTACTTCATCGGCAACAAAATTTGTGTTCAAATGGAGTTTCAATTATGGTATTATAAGAAGTGGTTCGAGCGCATCGCCACTTTCATTCACAGCAACCTGTTTACTTTTCCAATTAGCCTATCAAAACCGCTTTTTTTTGTTCTTAAATTCATCAACAACCTGGGATTTTCGTTTGTTTGAAAATAATAGACTATGATAAAACCATCAAACTTTGTTTTACACAATTGAATTGTGCATGTAGAATCAAAATTTGATCGAAATCGTTAATTTTGGTACAAAAGAGCAATAGTTCAATCTCCGAAATTAACGATTTCGATCAAATTTTGATTCTACATGCACAATTAATGAGATCAATGAGTAATATTAAAACCTTTAGTTGTTTAAAAGAAGTTTTTATTTTATTCTAGATTATTAAAGAGTGGGGTGTAGGTTAATAACTTCATGGTGAAAAGACATGGGGAAAAAACAATTATAAATAAATGTGTCGCTTTTATTAATTAAGCACTAAATTAATTAAATTCTCGAAGAAGCATCAACTTCTGTAAAAACAAAAACAAAATACTATCCTCAGTTACTTTACTACATAGAAATTATATTAAATAGAACGAAAATATGTTGAACTTCAAAACTTTTTTGACGGTGATGTGGATGTTGACACAGAAATCGTATTACGTCAAGTTGATCGACAAGTCGAGGACGATGAAACTGTGGATTCAGATGAGCAATCAAACACTGAAGAGCCTAGTGCAAGAAAGAAAAGAGCGGAAAAAGAAGTATATGGACCATTGGTTCATAGGAACCCTCTTCATGGCTCCTCCTTTAAATTACCTGAAGCTTTAAGATTGGATAACGTTGATTCACTCGCCATCTTTAGCCTTTTTTAATGATGAAATTCTGAAGATCACCGTTGAAAATACGAGCGAATATGCATCAAGAAATTGTCAAAGAGAAAACAAGAAGGATTGAAAGCCATTATAAGTTAGGAAATCAAAGTGTGGATGGCTTTTACTATATACATGGGTATACATAAAAAATCGCAAATTAGAGACTATTGGAACAAGGATATAAAGGGTCAAATTTGCTATACCCAAAGCCAAATGACTAGAAGACATTTTGAGACAATCAAACGATTTATCCATGTATCCCACCCTGATACTGAAGCTAATAACTATTATGATAAAGTGGGGATTTAATGTCTCATCTTCGCGACTTTAGCAAGAAAATCTACACCCCTAGTTCGAACGTTTCAGTGGATGGAATGGTGGTACGATTTTCCGGCCAAGACGGGTATACTGTGGGTGTAAAAGGGAATTCAACCTCTCAGAGCTCTTGTGATTCAGGTTATAAATACACTTTCACACCAACTTCTCATCTCAAAAAGTGTGAACCAACAACAATTCCAGGTGTTAATTACACAAGCCGTGTAGTTGCTGAACTTGTCAACCAGTTCCCTCTTAATGGCAATTCTTTCAACCTCTCCATATATAATTATTTCTCCTCGATTAGCATCCTCCAGCACTTATTTGGTTTAAACATCGGAACTTGTGGGTATCGACATAGATCCAAAGAAGAAAGATGCTTGGAACAAACGTAAATTCCTTTCGAAAGGGGGTGTACTTGGTGTTTTTTGGCAGGATAATAGCCCAGTAACGATGTAAACTACCATTCAGGACATTGGACCAGTAGGAGGTAAATGGGATATACTTATACCTTGACGTTGCCCTAGAGGGACCAGCACAAGTAGGTCAATAATAAGACCAGTGTTCAACGGAGAGCTGGTTAAGACAACCCTTAAAAGAAATCGCTATCCGTCCAAGAGTATTAGATAACTTTAAGTTCAGCACCAAAAGAAGTGGAGCAGCATTCTATTTACCTATATTAAAAACGAAAGCAACATGTATGACATGTAGCTATAAGGTATTTGTAGTAAAAGAGCAGTCTGGTAAGCCGTGTAGATTTAACTTGTTTTGTGAGGACTATGATGTAGATTATATTATACAAAATAGAGACATTATTATCGCGAATAGCATTTACATAAAATAAATAAAAATGACATTTACCCTGGACAATTAAGGGATATCATAGGATATAATAAGAGCTCTATTTTAGAAGAATTACTAATAAATCATTAAGAGGTACAATTATTTGGTAGCTATCGTCTTTACTAATAAACAGAATAGTTGTATACTCTCAAGCTCTAATAGTGATATAATGCCTTAAACTAGATGGTATACTTGGAGTTTACATCTTTTCCTTATCTTTTTTTTTTTTTTTGGAAAATCAAGAAAATCTATGAATTTTATATACAAACTATGCATATTTTCAAAAGTGAACGAAGAAAAATGAGGAAATAACTTTACTGCATCTCCTAAGAGTTTTCTAGTATTAAGTATTGTATAATTACGCTTACATCGCCAACTATCAACTAAAGAAGACAGTTGGTGCTATAAGTATGCATATATTCTAAAAAAAAAAATATCACTTAATAGTTGATGAACGATAGTAATCGATAGCAGCCATAAAATTTGGTATTTTAATAGAAACTTTATCCCTGGTATTAAACTTCTACTTTCAAGCGCGCTTACTGAATTTTGATCACAGGAAATGTTTTAAGTATGCTTTGTCTTGAAAAAAGAATATTTAAAAATCAAAGTTGTTTGTTTGTTTCCCTATCTTGGAAAAGTAAAAATGTACCAATTTTCTTACCTGTTTGATTTATGAAAACAACATTAGCATAACATATCATTATAGGACTAGAAAGTTTTATACACAAATTAAAAGCGAATAAAATACAAAAGAGCACTTTGAATCATCTCTACTGTCTAGTTTTCAGAAATACTCTATAATTGTATTGAAAAAAATAATAATAACATATAAACATATTTTAATGAGAGTCAAGATATATGTATAAAAAGATATTTACATATAATGTATCTTATACTTATATTTAGGCACATGGGATATGATTAGTACGATATAACCAGTCGCTTATGTAAATATTACTTAGCCTAACTATGTACTATATTATGCTTAATGTCTAATAAAGCTGTAATATATAATGATAATTTGATACTAGTGTGCGGATAACAAACAAAAGAAGTATCCTTTTAGTACCAAACATTTGGTTTCAAACAAAGATCTTGGCTAAAATAAAATGAAAACAAGTTATTTTTCCATAAAGAAGTATAAAGTGCGCAATTTATACTCCCTTTCTCTTTTTGCTTAACATTTGCTTACATATAGGTTTATATATAGATTCTCTCTGGATATAGTATGTGTGTCTATTTTTATTTATAAATAATATGATATTTACGACTTAGCAGACTATTCAAAAACTTTTGTATATTTCTATCTATGGTCAGATATCGAAGAAAGAAGAAGACTTGCTTTATTACGTAGTTCTGGTAGAAGCATTTCTAACCGTGGCTAGATGTGTACTTTAATTCAAATTCAATTGTTTCATACCATTGACATCCTCTAACAACTCTATTAAATATTCAATTGCTTGAAATTGACTGGATTTTCTATTTCCAGAAAATTTTTGAAACCTCAACTCTCGCACAGATCCTTGGAATAACAAACCAAAATGTTCCACTTCAGACATTGGCGATAATTGGACAGGAACATATTTGGTAAAACAACCTTTTATGGTATCAGTCAAGTTTAAACTCATCGCCCATCTTTGTTTTTGTCTCAGAATATCTTACGAGGGCACATAGGTCACCTCTAGCGTGATTTTCCCGTATGTGCAAGTTGCCATTTTTTTTTAAATCTGATATCAGAATTATACTCCGTTTTTTAAAATAAAAAACAAAACATATTTAAAGCAGCAATTTCTCCTTTACTTTAAATCATTTAATTAAAAACAAAAATTGGTCGCATTAAGATTGCCAATCTTATATATAAATATATCACTAGTATTCAAGCAATGCATTCTCGAAATTATTACATTCACAATAACATCGATAAATCCCCTGTATCACATTTTAATATTATGAATGGAATAAATCCAAGCAATGTTATTCCAGTTTACGAACAAAATATATCACCTCGATCTCCATTTTCTACCATCTCAGTATCATCTTTTCCTTCACCAATTCCAGACCAACACATTTTACAACAAAACAATATAAATCAGCATTATACCAGTGAGTTACCCAAACATTTCTCAGAATCATTATCAAATGGGGCTGTAAGTCCAAAAAATTATTTTAACATAAAATGGGCCCTGACTAAAATCTCATGCATAGGTGGTACCTACAAATGAACAATATACACCTTTGTCTAATTATATCAGCCACGAATCAAAATATATTTCTAATTCAGTGTAAGTTTGATTTTTAATATAATATTTTATAATATGATTCTAATTGTAATAGCTCTCTAAATGATAGAAATGCAAGTCAATGTCAATTTATTGGGAGACCTGAAACAAAGGTGCCATTTAATAAGTACGTAAGAAACTATGAAACAATAAATGAATAGATACTAATATATTTTTATACGATTTTTAGCCAAAGTACACAGTTAAAAATTTGCGTAGAAGGTATCCCGGAAACAGGTGCCAAATCACGCGTTGAAACCCAAAGCAAGCTCTGTATAAAGTTATTGTCTGAAAATGACTCCAAAGTATCCAATTGGTCTTATCTTCGTATGCATGAATCACTGCTTGCAAGATCAAAGCTTAGAAAAAGTCAACAGCAGAAATTACTTGATGGCAGTGCTGCTGCTATGGTTTCCGATGAATCCAAAGTTCTTGATTTGGAAGCTAGTGTTATTTGTGAAAGTGACGAGACGAAAAGAATTAAGATGTGCCAAGGCTGCGTTCGTCGTGAGGTAATTACTAGCAACAATCGAAGGAAATATAGTTCTCTGAACTTATTTATATATTATTTTCCTTTTAGCGTAAGCGCGCCGAAAGAAAAAAAGATGTTAAGCCTTCTAATCATGATCTGTCATTAAATCCTCGGTCTGATGCTGTTGATGAAGCTTTTGAGCGTGATAGACAAAGAATTCTTCTTTTCAATTGCGAACCTCTCGTTAATTTTAGTACCGGTGATGCTATTCTACCTACTCGCATTACATGCTATTGTCGTCATCACAACGAGAGAATTGGTTTTCGGTAAAGCATTTTAGCAGCATCATAGTAGAGTTTCTTTACTAACCCCACCATTCTCATTTTTCTAGAATTCGCTTCACAATGAGAAATCACCTAGGTGTTGTCGTTGCTGCTGGCGATTCCCCACCTATTATGATTACTGATGACCATAAGAGCCCCAAGACCCGTGTAACAAGTCGCAAACGCCGCAGAGGTGAATGTGAGCTCGTATCAGAAGATAACGCACTGGCCACTCCTGTCTCATCCAGACCAGGTTCATGCTGTGGTAGCACCCCCGATGAATACACTCCGATTGAAACACCTTTCTCTAGCCACTATGATAATGGATTGGAATACTTCTCCCGAAGCCGCACCCCTTCTGATAATAGCTACTCTTCTGCTTCTGTTCCTCATCACTTAAACTCTCCTCTTTTAACACCTAATGAGGATGAGATTATCTCTACAAATACTCACCTACATAATTCTAGTGGTTCATGGAACGAAATTGTCAATCCATATAGAAATGTTCAATATCCGATGTTGGATATTTCCACCATGCGTCAAAACCGCATGGCTACTTCTGATTTTCCTTATCCAATGGTTGTGAACAATGATAATTCGGATATGGCATCACCTCCCATTCGTCGCCGCCTTATAGATACTATACCTTCTTTAGCTGCTAATCAGCTGCATCAGCAAATGATTTCCCCTCAATTCCAGTCAATGCCAGAGACTTCTCCTTCTAGTTCACCACAAACCAGTTCACAAATGCCAGTATCACTTGAACGAATTGCCCCTTCTCAGGGTCCCACTCATGGAGGAATTGAAGTCACCATTGTTGGAAATGGCTTTCATCAAGGCTTAACATTGATGTTTGGCGATCGAGCTGCTACTACTATTTGTTGGAGTCCAAGTTCTATGGTATGTGTCCTCCCTCCATCTGAAAATACAGGTCCGGTTGTTGTTTCATTTAGGGAACATCCCATGTCGAACAACGAAGTTCCATTATTTAATTACTATAACAGTGGAAATAAGGAACTTCTAGAATTGTCACTTCAAGCTGTTGGTCTGAATAATTCCAACCACTTTGAAGAAGCCAAAAACACTGCCATTTGTTTACTTCAAGATTCGCAAAACCAAAGCAACATTTCTCTTCAACAAAACCAAAGTGCATCCTCTCAAAAAATTGATTCTCAGGCATCTGAACATGTTGAGTATGAGATTATGAAAATGCTCTCTCAAATTGAAGATATCACTACTCTTGGATTGACTAATGTTGGTGGACAAAACTTACTTCATCTGTCCGCCCATTTGGGCTGTTATTCTTTAGTTTCATACATTCTCGCTCGTCATCCTGGTTTAGTCAATGTTCAAGACTGTAATGGTCTATCGCCTCTACACTTTGGATGCCTGTCAAAGGCAACTCACGTTATACACGCTCTTTTGAACGGTGGAGCCAATATTTCACTCCAGTCCAACTTTGGTACACCAATGGATTTAGCTGGTCGATGTATTCAGCCATATGAATACAGCATGGAAAGCGATTTCTTAAACTCGTTTTCTTCCTTGATGACTGAAACACTCCATGGTGCCAACAATTCATTATCATGGCTTCCTCGCCAGTTTAGTAAGTATCCTCCTTCCTTGGTACTAAAAATAATGTAAAACACTGCGCTAACATATATCTTTTTTTTTTTTTAAAAAAAAAAAATAGTTTATGCCGCTACGCAATATCAGCAACGTAAAGATTTTACTCTTTTATCTGATATTGAAGTATATCCTGAAAACCCTTTGTTGGTTCAAGATCAAAACGTTCAATTATTATATTCCATGTAGAAAGATCACTCCAATATACAAACAGTTTTTCCTCGATCTTCTCCCTAGAACTAGTCTTTTTCACTACCTTTTATTCTTACACCTTAATCCTTTATTATTATTATTATTTATTAAACTCAATTTATGCTATTTTTAATTATTAAACTCACCGTAGCTAATACTATTGGAAATATAATAATAGTTTGGGCATTATATTTCCTTTAAAAAAAAAAAAAGCAACAAAGACCTATGTTACTCATTTCAAATTGTGAATATGTACAACTATTACTTAATGCTATCTATTAGTATTATGTTGCATTTTTGATTTATTTATTTAATAAATCCATTAAACTACGAAGAGCATTATATCTATTGTTATAAGAAAAATAGATAAATAGGACACGGAAACGTTCATTGAATATAGGGTATATGCTGCGGATTACAAAATTTAAAATCCAAGGATATCATGGAAGGGGTTAAGGTTTCTTTTTTTTTTTAATACCAATAGAGTTATGATGATCCATGTTGTTAAAAAAGTTTACATCTCCATAAATATTGCAAGTATTAACAAGGGAAAACATTATTTTGTCAAATGGGAAAATTGTAAACCTTGCTTTTTATAAATCATAAGATGGTTCGCCTTTGAGCCGACACAGTAAGAGCTGACTGATCAAAGAGCAAAAGAAGGTCCTATTAAGGGTTTACAGAATTCTGTCTTGTTTCTAAAAATAGCCATGCATAGTAAAATATACTCTTTATAATTTTTGATTCTTTGTATATGTACTATCTGATATAAGTGAAAGGAGAAAGAACATCCATTGCCCATGTTTTTTTTTATTCGCGTTAATGGCTAATATTTTTGTTAAAACTGTTTAAGAATAGAGTGTTCATTTTATTTCGAAAGAAAAATTGCAGACAGAGGAGTCGGTGTACTCCAAAGCTGAGCTAGCGACATTCTGAATTCAATATTTTTGGTGTTTCACCTCTGCTGATGCTTACTCATAGTCGCTTCTGCTTTCACTTTATTATTCTACTTCGAAGACTTAATATTGCCAAGTTTTTTTTATTTATGGTAACAACATCAACCATTTGAATGATTTGATCCTTCAAGTATTTAAGCTTTGGTATGTGAAGGCGATTGTTATTTCGGATCGATTATTGAATTGCTTTGACTATCATTTTTTTTTCTGGAATACACACTGGCATTGACCAATCTATTTAAAGAGAAAAGCTTGATCTATCAGTCCATCTATCACAATCGCTGTTTTAATTGTTTCCTGTGTGTGTGTTTTATACTAAGAGTGATGCAATTTTTTTTTTAAAAGCTTAAGTACTTTCTGGCAAATTGCATTTGTTTGTTATGTTATGAATTCAAATCACGAAAATCATAAAAATTAAATTTTATTTATTTGAAACATAAACACTGATAAAGCAAGGAGGTCATCCATAAATACAATGGTCAAAGGCTTTTATCTCTTTTTCAAAACAGATTCAGATATAACAATTTCCATTATCTCACGTTATTTTAAATGGACGCCATGGGTTCAATGTGATTAAAGAAATAAGAGGCATTATTTTTATTTTTTTTTTCATTCTAAATTATATGATCACGCTGACCCCTTAATGTTTGAATTCCTTACTGGATTTAGTAAAAAGGGTGTAAAGTAACAAAAAGGAAAGGCATACGGTGTCACAAGAGACGTAATGAAACAGATGATGATAAACCTATCACAAATTTTTTTTTGTTTATAGATCATGGTTTTTTCTCTATTGACGTGATGATACAAAATAGTATATAAATTAAGATGAAAAACTAAAAAAAACTTATGTGGGTTTAGAGTTTATACCTCTTTTTCGTTTCTTTTTATATTTTTTTTTCTCATGTCTTTCCTCCGAAACTTTATTGTTTTATCTTTACTTATCAGTTTTGTATCAGCAAGGTTCTTCAATCCTGAAGTATTCTTCTCGTCAAAATATACCCAAAAAAACTGGGAAGTTCAAGAATGTGGTAAGAAAATAAGAGAGTGGGAAAATGTGATCCAACACTGTTTAAAATTCTAAATTTCAATGATGTGTAGGCTCTCCTGACGACATTTTATATCTTAAATATATAAATATCACACCAGACATTATACACGGAGGAGAAGAAATAACTTTAGAAGCAAGTGGTTTCCTTAGCGAAGACGTAGTACCGGGTGCTTATGCCCATGTTGTGGTTAAACTTGGTGTTGTAACACTCATAAAGAAAAGGTTTGATATTTGTGACGAACTTTACAAACATAAGGATGACGTTAAGCTCCAATGTCCTATAACTAAGGGCGATCATACCGTAGGTTAAATTTTATCTTTTATTTTTAGCCAAAAGTAATCAAAATTATATTTTCTCTGATATAGATTGTACAAAAGATTCAATTACCCAAAGAAACCCCAAGGGTAAGTAGAAATAAAATGGTGTTATTGATGTTGTTTTCTAACAGCCTTCGTTTTTTTTTGTTTCTTTTTCTAAAAATGTGTAGGCAGCTTTTAGTGTACATGTTATGGCATATAATGCTGATGATACTGACCTTACCTGTTTAAATATAAAAGTTGATTTTAGAAAAAAGTAAAAAATAAAGTATCTTTTTATGCCTTGGCGTTATATTGTATTATATGATTTTATTATATGTGTAATGTCTTTTTTTATATATATTTTTATCTGGAAGGAGCCAGACCAACAGCAGCCTTTCCATAATCAAAGGCAACATAAAACTTTTTTAGAAACGAAATCCCTAATATAAAAACAGGTGCCCTTGATTCCACTATACCAGAAAAGCATAAACTAGAGTTTGCTCGTGATGGTTCTCTCAATAGATCTTTTACAGATAATGTGAAATCGTATTTTCCTAATGTTAGTGCGACAAATGTATCCTGCGTCATCTCACACGGAAGTCTCCATCCTGTCGCTTCGTCATATATTGCGCCATCGATAGTACTATGAACATACTGAGAGATCTCTTTGGGAGCCAAGATGAGAGTTGATCCAGTATCAATGACAGCCGATATGCGCTGGTTTCTCAGTATAGGCTGGTAATTCACCTTGACTTGATTAACAGGTATAGCCCAAAATGATCTTGTCAAAATAGGAATGTATTTTAACTTTCCTCGATAATGACTCTTATTGACTGCCCCAAATAGCTATATAATATAGTATATAAAACATCGAAATGTTAATAAGATAAGAGTATTCACAGCCATTAAATAACTCTAGATTATAAGTTTTTGATCCGCCCACATTTATTGACATACCACCTCTCCTGTACCTTGATGTTTGTCATGACTTAACCAAAACCCAACCACTGGTCTTTCAATCAACTCCTCATCATACAGTCTCTCCACCAGACTCTTCTTTGGTGCACCTTTGAATTGTGAGAGTAGAGAAAAACCTAATCCAAAGAGACCGCTTATACTTGGATCATTCTGAAATCCATCTCTCTGTTCTGTCGCCAGACCAATAAATTCCTTTCTTATTTTAATATCACTCCCAAGACTCACCGTGTCTTGCGCCACCGTTCCAGATACACCTGATCCATCTGCATACTTTACACTCCATGTAGAAGATCCTTGAGTAAATGTATGTGATTTGTATTGATCAAACGGTTTTGATTTTCCGCATGTTTTGCAATCAATTGATGTGACCCAAATATCTGCACTACCTGTGTCAAATGATACATTGAATTTCTGTGGTGGTGTACCCACGCTAATTTGTCCAATATACTAAAAAAAAAAAAACGGAATAGTCAGAAAGAACAAAAAGTAAACAATAACGTATATATATATATATATATTAACCTCGGCATCTCCCCAAGCACTATCAAGTTTAATATTTTTATATCCGTCATCATCATCACCATCATCCTGTTTATTCTCCTGTATATGCACTAATCTTGATACAGACCGGTTGATACGCTGTTTTGTATTATAGTTTACATTATTTTGTACCAATGGTACACTTTTTTTTATAAGAGGAAAGATTAGAAGAGAGTATTTTTCTAATGCCTCATTATCTGTACCTTATTAACCTTGCCTTGATTGAACCAGTCAATAATGTAATTAAGGCCACAATGTATATAAAATGCATGCCTTTTTATTAAAAATATTTAACTAGTAGGAAAGAGAAGCCTATAATATAGTTATTTGATGCTTATATCTATATATATACGAGATGGACTCTTAAAACGCTGTTTCCAAAGAATATTAAACCCCCTTTTAAATTATCAAAAATTCGAGAACTAAAAACTTCAAGGACATGCACATATATATTCCATTCCATTCATATTATTACATTTTATTAAACAGGAGATACATATGCTCTACAAAAGCGAAAGAAAAGAAGTAGAGATAAAAGGTTGTTCCTCCCCTCTTCTTTTTTTTTTTTTTTTCTCTCGGACACCCACACATTATTCTTCTATTTACTGAAACATCTTGGTTAATCCTTTACCGGATTTCTTCAGTTTATTCTGCAGTTTAGAAGATAACGAAGTCCTGACCGCACCACTATCCAACTCATGCTTTTCCCGTCTCAATGAAGCAAACCGGCCTAATCTCGATTCCCCTGGTCGGACTGCTTTCTGCATAGCAGCATGAAATCTGGACTTTAATGGCAACGTCTCTGAACTCGCCACACTACTCGATGGTGATAGCGAGCCAGATCTTGGAGGTGAGAGTGGTGGTAGACGTTCCACGGATTGAGATAAAAATAGCTCGATTTCAGGGACGGGGTGATTTAACGGCGCCATCATTGCCAAAAAGGAAGGGCTTGTCGATAAGGAGGGACAGGAGTCCTTTTCTGGACCCGTTACTACTTCCGGTAATTGGATTTTTTCTGCCATTGCATAGATTTGGCTGTTTTGCGTGGGTTTAAATGTGTTGTGTATGATTGTTGGTGGCTTTCTTGTGACCATTGGTGGTGCTGACGCTGGCGATGGAATGGATGGTCGTGTTATTGGTAGTGCTAGTGGTGGTGGTAGATGGCTGGGTATTTCCTGCTTTTCTTGTGCCGATACTGTTATTATAGGGGCTGATTCTGTGGACTGTATGGTTGAAATATGGGTGACTGGATTTTCCTCCTGATTTTTTAATAATAGTAATTCCTTTGAATTGACGCTAATCTTTTTCCATCGTTGTATTAGATTGCTGACGATGTGTCCAAAAAAGAAACAATAAAGTACAATGAATTGTAAAGTAAATATGCATGTCAATAAGAGTTGCTTTATGGTGAAGTGTGTAGAACTCTTTATAGGGATTTGTGTAATGAATTGATAGGTCATGATGTTCATTTCAAATGGTTTTACAGCTGTTGTTAATATATAGATCAATATGGCAATTTCTATTGCATTATATGTTAACATTGAGTTTGTTTGTTATTATTTAATAATTAAAAATATGATATACACAGCGTTTATAGTTATAAGAAGAATATGTAAGAGTATATAAAAAAAAAGATATATATAAAGAGAAAAAAAAGCAACAAAAAAAAAAAGAACCTTACTCCAGACTTGATTTTTATTTTAAATCATAGAGAAGACCCGTTTTAAATTTATATATAATGCTTTTTAAGTCATTATTACAAAAAGGAAAAGAATATATAGCAGAATAGGAGATGTTCTTGTCGAAGCTTATAGGTGAGTTGTTTTCAATTGAGAAAAAAAAAAAAAAAACCTTAATATATTCGTTCAATTCAATTACTACAACGTATTGTATATAGTAAATAACTTGCTGCTTTTTTTATTTTATTTTATCTTTTTATACATATTTTATTATTAAAATAAGAGGAGATGGAGAAGGAGTTGTCTATATTTAAGCTTAAATACATGTGTTTACTATTTTTATTCATATTTTGAATTGTTCATGCCTATTAAAGTTTAATATTATATAAAAACAATGACCATCTTACTCAAAACACTATTTATTGTATGTTTTAATATAAAAACATATTTAAATTATATAAAATACAAATACATGGTTTCTATTATAGCAAGGGACCCCTTAAAACTTTTCAAATAGACTAAACGTACTTAAGTAGCAAAGAAGGGGTCTCTTTTACTTTGGGTGCCTTCTTGTTTTACAATTTTTTAGCATGTAGCGGAAAACATAAATAAAATTGGCGTAAGTATTCAAAATGCAAAAATGTGTACCAATTTGGTGATGCTTTCTGTATACTTTATCTCCTCAAAATATATATAAAAAAGAAGGTTCTTTCTGATGAACCTCCCGAAACTAAAAAAAAAAAAAAAAAAAAAAGAGGAGAGGAAGGGGAAATAGCGAAAAAAAAAGAGCCAAGTGTGTATATATAGTTTTAATACTTTTGACCAATAGGTGTTCTTCTTGAAGAGACCTCCGGTAAAGACATTCTCGGTTGTTCACTCTTGCGTCTACAATGCAGTTCTTTCTGTTTCCGTTTAAATTGATCAAATTCCGCCAGATCGATATGACTTGCACTTCTAGGTATCAAATAGTTGCTCGGTTTCTGATCAGGAATAATAATCATACCGGCGGCCACACTCACGCGTCTGCCTGGAGGATTGAGCATGGGCCTATTGGGTAGCATACTCGTAGGATAGCAGTGACCACCACCCTCCTCATCCTGTTGATTCATCTTTTCACTTTTTTCTAATTCCACCCAGTGGTCATAGTTGTCCTGTACATTTGTTAAAAGAACCGATGCCTTTGGAAACATCTCGCTAAATGTTTCAAAAAAGGGCCGGATAATAAACTCGCTGAACTGCATCCCAATGATTCCTTTACTGATCTTATTTCGGTCCATGTTGGGTGACACAGATAAGCCAAGTTCTTTTTCTGCATCTCCTTGTCCAAAGAACTCTTCTGCAACAAGGTCGGCCCAGGCGTGACAGATAGGCCATGGCCGTACCGGGTTGCTAATATCAGCGGCATGTACAATGATTTCACAGAGTAATAGTCGATATTGAGAGTCCATCATGCATTTGTTTTTTTCTCTTTCAAATGGTTTGATTTCTTCAGGCTCATGAAACATCACGTTTTGATTGTCCGCAATCAAAAACTCTCCTCCTCCCTCCTCCTCCTCCGTTTCTTCGTTTATTTTCTCTTTACCTGGGCTGACAGGTAATATCGATTCAAAATGACACGGTACCTCTGCATCAAAGTACGACTTTTGTCGAAAGTAAGAAATTGCACTCTTCTCCCCCTGACTTGTGAATATATCCTTTACTGAAGCTAAAGCGTTGTTCATTGAAAGGTCGTCTGATAGCTCCACAAGATTGTTTAAGCTCTCTTGCAACTCAAAATGAAAAATCATATCAGTAGCAAGAATCATCTTGATGACATTTGTCCGGAATTCAGACTCAGTTGTCTTGATTGAGCATCCATTCGAGGCCTCTTCAATATTTGCTAGCAACTTGTGCTGTGTCATTAAATCCATGGTGAGTGTAC
>MU622257.1:0-15880 GCA_025399235.1 Backusella circina FSU 941
ATCCAATCATAGATACCATCGTCTTTTTCGTTTTGTCCTTCCAGTATTTTATCGAATAATTCTCGTAGGAAATCGTAATCGGGTGTTTCTTCAAAACCTAACTTTCGAACGTATTGCAGATAAATACCAAACTCCTCTGTGTATATATAATATATTTGTTTAGTGGGGCATTTATCATCTATATAAATTATATTTTTTTTTACCTGGAAAGGCGCCACACAATTCTTTAACTGAGGTTGTCTGTTTCTTTTCACCAATCTTTTCATATTTTTGTTTATTTGTTGCAGCCTTCAAACCTTGCCAGGGTAAAGAGCCTCTTAAGAAATACATAAATACATGACCGAGTGATTCAAGATCATCACGTCTTGACTGTTCTATATATATATAAAAGGAGACTTTAAAAAAAACAACAACAAAACTAGTTTATTTTATTTTATTTTACCTCTTCCCAAATGAGTATTGATACTCATGTAACGTGCAGTACCAGAGAGACTCCTACGTTCTCTATAGGGGATATGTTTCTTTGTCTTTGGATCGCGATACAGTTTGGCCATGCCATAATCTACCAAAAAGACCATGTTTGCGTATTTGGAATTCGGTCGACCAATTAGGAAATTATCTGGCTTGATATCTCTGTAAATGAGATTACGCTCGTGAACACTTTGTACACGAGATATCTGTATACATAAATTAATATATATATATTTATATCAATTTAAAAAAAGGTATACACAAGAACTCACCATTTGTTTTGCTACCATGGCAACGGTTTTGATGGACAATTTTCTCCCGCACATATCGAACAGATCTTCTAAACTGGGTCCTAGTAAATCAATCACCAATACATTGTGAAGGCCTTCATGTCCAAAATAATATGCACTTGGAACACCGGCTGTTTTTTTGTTTTTATTACTGTTTTTTAATAAACTGAAAATAATATTATTTATATACAGAAGACTTACAAGTGCCAGCTAATATCTTGTATGTTTTATATTCATCTCGTAATTGAGGCACATCTGACTTTCTCGGTTCGAATTTGATGGCTACAGATTGGTTATTTAATAGATTGAGACCTTCATAGATCACTCCAAAACTGCCTTCTCCCAATTTCTTTCCCACTTGATAGTGCACACCGACAATCGTACTCGCTGTTGAGGTATTACTATGATTACTTGATTTATCCGGTAATACAATGGTCTTTTCCATTTTTTGTGTATATAGAAAAAGGAAAAAAGAAGAAGAGAAAAGGGAAAAAAAGAGAAAATCACTTTTTTTTTTGTTTTTCTTTCACTTCTTTTTCGTTACAAAAATAAATAAAAAAAAAAAAAAAAATTCAAAAAAGGATAATACAAAAAAAAAATCCAATCCTTCATTGTTTCATTTTGGAATAAAAATAAGCTTTAAAATATAAAATAAAACCTTGTGTTAATTCTTAAGGAGAGGCCGTCGAGGGAGGGGGGAGGGTAAAGTTAGGAGAGCTCTGTTTATATAGAGTCTCCGATATTTGTGAATTTTAAACAAAGACAAAGGCGGTGTTAAAACAACATATTCGGGAATGTGTGTGTGTGTATTCATTATTGTTTATTGTTGTTGTTGTTGTATGCAGTTGGTATTTTTATATGGCCTCACTCTTGATGTTATTTTCGCTAAAGACAACAATCAGGAAGAACGCTGAAAAAAAAATAGCTTATTTATATAATTCATTTTTTATATTTTTTTCTCTCTCTTTTTTGTTGTGGTTTCATTCCTTCTTTTTCTCTAACAAAAAAAATGATTATCTCAACGAGTGTATTTCTCTTTACACTTTTGATATCGCATCCAGTCCATAGTGCACTACGCCACTACGACTTTACACTCACAGAGAGTCCCTTCAATCCGGACTGCCACCTTGAGGGCAATTCTTCTCCCCTTATCAATGGTCAATTCCCAGGCCCCGCCATCCAAGCGAATCAGGGTGACGATGTAGAGGTACTGATCAAAAACCAGCTTCCTTATAATGCCTCCATCCATTTCCATGGTATCCGCCAGATTGGTACTGTAGAGTCCGATGGAGTGCCTGGTGTAACGCAAAATCCAATTGCGCCAGGTGCAACCTTCCTACATCGTTTTAGACTTGTCGATCAGGCTGGTACTTATTTTTATCATGCACATGTGGGTTTACAGGACGATTCTGTGCAGGGACCATTGGTGGTGTACGAGTCCAAGGAGGCCAATCCAAGGGAAAAGAGTGGGAAAACACTGGCAGCCGGTCCCCACATCTATGACGATGAGCTTGTGCTTCATTTGAGCGAGTGGTGGCATGAAAAGCTCAATAAGCGCGAACAGTACTACCTGGGTCCAGAGTTCGCCTTTGATAAAGGTGCAGACAGTATTCTCTTTAACGGAATGACTATCCACGACCAGGATGCACCAGGTCTCTCTGAGGAGAACTGTAAGGGCTACGCCTCGCTGAATGTGAACCCCAACACGCGATACCGACTTCGAGTCATTGGAGGGAACACCTTTCGCACACTGGGTTTGGCCATCAAAGACCATGTTCTGACCGTAATGGAGGTGGACGGTGAGCTTGTCAAGCCTTACAATGTGAGCTACCTGGAGATCACACCAGGCCAGCGATTTTCGGTGCTGCTCACTACGGGTGATCACCAACCTGATAGCACATTTGCAATTGCAACCAATTATCTGTGGCGCCAGAGGGGTCGTGGATATACAAAGAATGGGTATGGGTATCTTCGCTACAAAAAGCCGGATTGGGTGGAAGAGGATAATCTGTTTCAGCTTTTTCCAGATGCACCAGTGCAGCCACCAAGGGAAGAAGAAGAACCAGGCCCTTGGAAAAAACACAGTGAAAATAATATTGAAGTTCATGGTGGCAAAGGTGATTCGGATGAACAGAATGTGGCAGAGTTTTATAAAGATGATGATGAAGAAGAGGACGAAGACTATGACGACGACGACGACGATAATGATGATGATGATTGTGATTATGAAGAAGAAGACCACGACCATGATTATGAACACGATTGGGATGATTATGATGACGATGAAGAAGACGATGACCATTGGGATGACGATTATGATGACGACAAAGATGGTGAAGGTGATGGATGGGTCCACTGGAGAGACGACGACGATGATGATAGAGAATCAGACATCAACTATGCCCATATGCACGGCGCCGACTTCATCTTCAGGCCCAAAAACAGCGGAAACCCTACACCAGGCGGTGGTGGTGGACAAAGAGGGGGAAGTAACGATAAACCCGTCGCCATCTTTGACAAGCTACCTGAATTCCCTGCTCAAGAACTAAAGAACTGGTACTGGCACAACCTCGTCCCCGTACGAAAGCGCGAACCAATTGTCGATCTCAAAGATGTCAAAACCATACAACTAAAATCAACTATGAAGAAAATGAATGACAACACCACTCGTTACTTTATCAATGACAGAGAGCCTCATATGAGAGACACGTGTGCATTAGATGAAGTGAGAAAGCATTCCTATAAACAAATATTTACCATCGATTCAGACTACAATACTGCGATCGATGCATACTCAATTGGCTATAATGAGACAGTGGATCTCGTGTTCCAGAACAGCATACATGATGGTGGTTGCTTGCTACATCCTTGGCATACACATGGCCACTCACATTATTTACTTGCGATGGGTGAAGGAGAATACAATCATAATGAGCACAAAAATCTACGCAACTTTAGCGAACCTCTTTATAAAGATGTTAGTGTGGTCTATCCATCTCACCCATTAGAGAACCAAGAGGGTCAAGGCTGCGGATGGACCAAAGTCCGCATATTCACAGTAAGTACAAAATAGTGATTATTCAGTATAAAAAAAAACTAATTATAATCATATTGTAGAATAATCCAGGCATGTGGGCAATCCATTGCCATATTACAACCCATATGCTTATGGGCAAGATGATTGTTCTTGAAGAAGCATCTGATCTCATTGAAAAGCATAAACTGTATAACAACTAATTGTATATGAAAAAAAAAGAACAATGAAAATAATAATAATAATAGAAAAAATCTATGTACTATTTTTTTGGTTTTTTTAATTTTGGTTTTTTAAAAAAATTCTAATCCTCTTCCATCGCATCCTCCTCCTCTTCATTCTTTTCCTTTACTTTATCACCAAGTGCACTCAAAAAGCTCTCTACACTCTCTTTGGCTGATGAATCCAATTCAAGTTGAGCAAGCAAACTCTCCATCTCGTCCTTCTCAAGTACAGCCTTGATTCTCTTTAATCCACTTTTGAACTGTTCAGAGTCTACTGATGGCTCCTCCAAAAAAGGAAAGATTGCAGAACAATATTGGGTGTCATTGAAGAGCAGTGTAAGCTGCTGCGAGACTATTTCATCACTGAGTGAAATGGGTGCGACATCGTCTATATTTATGTGTATTTGTTTGTTTATTTTTATTAGCTTTTGGACAGGTTGTTTTTTTTATGTGCATTTATGTTTTGTTTTTCGCTTTATTTACCTGCTGGTTCGGCATTAGAAATGAGCTCCTTGAGTTGATCCAATGCTTCTTGGATATCGTTGCCAGCACTGGCATTGGACTCAATTGAGGTGATCATAGAAGAGTCTCTTCTAAAGTCATGTCATTCTGATGAGCAATCTCTTTTTTTCTCTCTTTATGCCCTCCTCTTTTATGATATCACACACACTTGATTAACCCCCCATGTAGTTTATTTACCTTCCTATATTTTGAAGAAACTCGAGTATATTCTCCTGTGTCAAACTTGGGTCTATTATGTAACAAAGGTTTAATGACTTGTCTCCTTCCTTTACAAATAGAATTCCATCCTTTTATACCTTGACCATCAACACTACTCAAAAGACGCATCATATCTGCCTGGGAGGCATCATCAAAAGGAGCAGAGTTATCCATACTCGACTCTGGGTCACGAATCAGCCCATTAACACGCTCTACAATTTCCTGATCCTTTGCATCGTCCTTACTCTGCATCCAAAAGAAATGATGTTCATTTGAAGATTTGAATTTCAAAAGATAAACACGACCCGTTTCACACTGAGTGACTTGAGTAAATTCGGCTTCATCGGGAAAGATGATCAAATCCTTTTGTATTATTATTTTTTTAAATAAAAAAAAAAAAAAGACTAAGTTACTTGTCTTTGACTTTAAATCACCTTCCCAAATACCTCTTCGTTTGTGGCCTGGTTCTTACGCTCCTTCCAATAAAAGTGTAACAACTGATCTGCACCCTTTTTTTTTTTTTTTGTTATTATTTTAGCATTGTCTATTTTGTTGTCTATTTCTTTTTTTCTTTTTATGGTACCTGATCCATATAAATCTTGCTATAGATAAAAAAAAAAAAAAAGAATACGATATTAACAAATGGAATGAACAAACAAACCAAAGTCTCTTTACCCTTTTCTCAAGTCCGGCTTAATCAAGTTTCCTTCGACAATACACTTTCCTGCATTGAATTCAACCAAATAGTTACTTGTATTGGCAGTTTGAAATAAACTCATTTTGGGCTTCTTATTCCAAAGTTGGTTTGGTAAGCAAAATATGTTTATGAATATAAAAACACGAAAGTATGATTATTTTTATTTATTTTTTTGAGTTTTAAAAATAACCCGCACTGTATGAAACGTCATGAAGAGTCTTCTCTTATTTTATTATTATTATACATTTATGTCATCACTTTTGGTGATATTCCAACAGAGCCTTTTCTACATTGCCATCATCATCGTACACAAGCACACCCTGTTTCCAAGTACCATACTTTAATCCCACTGACTTGTTAAATTCGTATTCCTTTGCAATGGCCTGTGCATCTCCTTTCCAATCACGATATAATTGAAGGTTTTGTCTTCCAATTATTCTTATACATTTGACACGTAAATCATTGGTGGACTTTATGAGATGTCGCAGTAATTAATTAGTATATTTATATCATAATATGAAGGAAGGACGAGCTTACCCATCTTGGTAATAGTTCTTTTGATATTTCACCAAAGTGACCAATGCCATATTTCTCTACACCTTCGATAAGTAATTTCTTTTCAACGTCAGTCCATTTTCTTTGCTCTTCTTTAACGGCATTTCTGGGTGGTCGAAAGTAGCTACAGAGAGGGTGATATATAAATAGATTTATATATACTTTCGATTTAATGCTTACTCTTGGTTAAGTGTACCGTCTGCCAATATAATGTTTTTGGTATTTTCAAACTCTTCTCTTATACAAAACTTTAAGCGAAACTGTTTAACCCACTGCTGCTTTGCTTCCAGTTGCTCCTTACTCAGGCTCTTGCTTGCTTCACTCTTCTCTAAAGAGTGAATAATATCGTCTGTTGTGTTTTCCATGTGAACATCTTGTGACATTTTGTAAGAAAGGAGAAGAAAAAAAGAGTTATTTTATTATTATTGTTTGAATATGAAAAAAAAAAAGAAGGCATCTCTCTCTTTCTCTCTCTCTTCTTGACTGCTTTTTTGACTGCTTGCAAAAAAAAAAAGGGTAAATCAATGGCGACGACGCGGTGTATTCTGTCGTAGCATTGGGGTCTTGTTGGCTGGTTTTGATGCTTGTGGTTGCGCTGTAAACTCTTTATTGTTTTGAAGGTGAAACCGAACTGATGAATCATAAGAAGACCACATTTGACAAACAGCTTTTGCTTCCTCATTCTTCTTATTAATGTCCTTTATAACAAACTCTTTCATTAAGTCAACATGATCAAATGACCTTTTTTTTTTTTTTTGTATTCTTACTTCAAGTTTACTATTCACTTCAGTTATCTTTTCATTCATTGTTCTCTATTGTTGATACTATTATTATTATTTATTACTTTTATATTCACTCAAGTATACTTGCAACGTTGCTGATTATTCTATTTAATAAGGCAGTGTGCTGTTGTTCATGTGGATTCTCCATTGTATATTGCTGATGTAAGATATTATGTAAATGAAAAGAAAAAAGGGGTGTTTTATTTTTTTTAAAAAAATCAATGCTATTTAATTGGTTAAATATATAAATATCTATAGACTACTATACAAACCAAAGTGCTGAAACGAGTCTTCAATATGGCTCATTTTGGTTTTATGTTATCGAGGTCAAAGTAGATTGGTCATTAAGTGTAGATTTGACTGAAAACAGTCTATTAAAGAGACTAATGACACTATATATAACTCATCATCTCATCCAAATAAACATGTATCACTTTGATGATCCTTTTAAAGCAAATCATCCACCCTATTCTTTTAAGTTGGCTTTATATACATGCTGAGTATTTTGTAAACAAGATATGTATCTACTCTGTGTGTAACGACGAGTATGTAAACAATATCACTGTCAGTGTTGTTATTTTGATCAGTGCCATCTTCTACAGAGATAGGTGGTTTAAATTCTCTTATTTTAAGCTTTTGTGCATAACTCTTCCGTTCCAACTTGCCATTGTGTTTCTTTAACAAGTCAATTTCGTTATTTTTCGACCGTACGAGACTCTCGAATAATTTGGCTGCTTTGTTGATATGCTTCGTTCCCTCGCTTCAATGAGTGTACAACTTCTTTATTCTTCAGCCTTGGGCACTGCGCTGAGAATATACGCATTAATTATCACCTTCTCCCTTCTTTAGACGGGTCAGTTTTGAATCTGAAATGTCAACAAATGGACAATGTTGGAAACATAAAAGCCAGATTATTTAATACATTGAGGCAGGCTTTTACTATTACTTATTAGATGACTTCCAAAACTCTTAGACCAAATCCTGGAGATGAAGAGTCCAATGAAATATTCAATTACACTTTGAAGATATGACTGGGAAAAATCAGATTCTGAAGATCTGAAGTGTCAAATTTTCATTACTACCAGGATCTTTTGTAGCTTAACGTTCTTGATGGATGGCTTTTCGTTCTTTTATTATTGACGTCCTATTGCGCATACAACACTTTTCATTGTGCATTAAAATAGACTTACGAGACCTACACATTCATTCATATCCATTTATCTTATAGATGCATTTCGAGTTAAATTCGGTGTGTTATTTGTTTTTAAAAATAGCAAGTCAAAGTCATACTTTTTTTTTAATTGGTATGGTCAAAAATGAATACATATACTTCTTTATTCTTTTATATATTATTTACATAGTACTTTTTTTTTTTTACTTCTTGAAACCGAATTGCTTCATAAGGTGAGCGCTGGAGAAAGACTTGGGTCTTTCAAGAGGCATACCAAGAGCACGATCCCAGATCAACTGAGAGGTAACACCGAGAGCACGAGAAACACCGAAGAGAACAGTGTAGTAATCTTGCTCAGTGAGACCGTAGTATTGGAGAAGGACACCAGAGTGGGCATCCACATTGGGCCAAGGGTTCTTGGTCTTACCGTGTTCAGTAAGAACTCCGGGCTGAAAAGAAAAAAAAAAATATTAGAATTTGATACTTGACTAATCATATTTCCATTTGTTTTTATATCCCCCCATACACACACAGATATATCACATATCTAAAACCATTTATGCCTCCCGTCTTCTCCAAATACTTACAATGATGTGGTACAACTTGGAAACCAAACCGAAGAGAGGATCATCGGGCAAGTGCTTCAAGGCGAATTCACGCTGGGCAGTGTAACGAGGATCGGTCTTACGAAGGACAGCATGACCGAAACCAGGAACGACCTGACCACCGTTAAGGGTGTCCCAAAGGTACTTCTTGATCTGTTCCTCAGAGGCATCCATACCAATGGAATCCTTCATCTTCAAGGTCCAACGGAGGACTTCTTGGTTGGCCAAACCGTGGAGAGGACCGGCCAAACCGTTCAAACCGGCGGCGAAAGAGAGATAAGGATCAGAGAGAGCGGAACCGACCAAGTGAGTGCTGAATGATTAGAAAAAAAAAATAGAGAACGTTAGCTTCAATGCCGAGCATAGATATATATCATTTGTAACTTACGTGTGAGCAGAGACGTTACCACCTTCGTGATCAGAGTGGATGGTAAGGTAAAGACGCATCAATTCAACAAAGTCGTTGTTCTCTTCGAAACCAAGAAGCTTGGAGAAGTTGTAAGAGTAATCCTTATCGGCATCGATGGTAGGGAGCTTACCATCCTTGTAGACGTTACGGTAGATACGAGCAGCAACCTTGGGGAGCTTGGCAATCAAGTCCATGGTATCTTCAAAGGTAGGATCCCAGTATTGGGACTTGTGGATACCCTCAGAGTAGGCCTTGGCGAATTGAGAATCGTGCTGGAGAGCGTTGACAGCAAGAGAGAATTGAGACATGGGGTGGAGGGTCTTGGGGCAACGGTCAATGAGTTCCTCAACGAATTCAGGAATATCAGCACGGGCAGCCCATTCAGCAGAGAGGCTCTTGACCTGATCGTGGGTGGGGACCTCACCGGTGACGAGCAACCAGAAGAGGGATTCAGGGAGGGGCTCACCACCTTCCTCGGCACCAGGGAGAACCTTTTGGCAGTCGGGGATGGTCAAACCACGGAAACGGATACCTTCCTCAGCATCAAGGACGGAACCTTCCCAGATAAGACCCTTGATACCACGCATACCACCATAGGCTTGATCAAGGGTAACTTCACCAAGAACCTTGGATCCGTTTTCCTTCTTGAATTCCTTGACCTCAGCTTGCTTTTCGGGGATGATCTCAGCAAGACGTTCCTTCAAAGACTGTTTAAATCGAGCAACAATAATAATAAAAAAAAAGAGAATTTAGTAAACATGGGGTTATAAGTAACAAGCTGATGATTCAAATCTAACCTTGGTCTTGGAGGAGTAGGCACGGGTGGCGCCAATAGCGGCAGCAGGTGCGAAACGAGCAGACGACTGACGAGCAGCAGCCTATCGATACAAAATGAAAATCAAAAAAAAAAAAAAAGAATATGTCAATAATCCCTTGTCTGTCATTGTATTTGTCACTTTATTGTTCATATTAAATCTCACCTTGGTGAAAGAGGTGAAAGCACGGATGGAGGACATCTTTTTTGTTTACAAGGTAAAGAAAAACAAAAAAAAAGAAAAGAAAAAAAGCTTAAAGGCGCACACGTAAAACGAAGCGTTTTATATTAAAGCGCGGTTAAAATAAATCTGCCTTTCAATTCATGATGATTGATGGAGAATAGATAATAATCATGCAGGGGGTCCCAGGTTTGCCACACACATGTTAAATTTTTTTTAACACTAAAAAAAATCCAACTGGGTTTCTTCTCCTCTCCCAAGAAAGGAAATGTCAACCCTTGTCCACCACAAACAAAGCAAATAAAGAAAAGGTTTTGTAACTCAATCATGGAAATATGATGTCACGGGAAAAAAGAAGTTTTTTTTTTTTAAAAGATAAGATATCATCTGCTTACAATCCATCAAAAGAAAAACCATTCGTTATCTCCGCAAACCTTGTCTTGCCCTTGTTGTTCAGTACCGCCCTTCTCACCCCACAGACTGGAGTCCAAATGTATAAGAAAAAAAAAAAAGGCAGGATCGACCAGGTATCACCAGGTTTATTTACTTTTTTTTTCTGTTTTCTAGTCCCTTTTTTTTTAATTGCTGCAAAAAGTATTTATGCTTATAAATTGTAAACACTTCCACATTTTTGTAACGAAAACGAATTTGATGTTGTCTTTTTATGGACGTCACTCTACAGGAAAAAAAAAAAAAAAAAGCAACTGTGTTACGTATGCTAATGACTTTAATTTAATTGATTGGCAAAGAAATCAAAGAATACAGAGTAAGCAATTATCCGTGTCTCACATAATCCAGGTAATCCATTACGTTATCAACGTGCCCAGGAACAAAAGGGAAAAGCTATAAAAGCAGAGATCATTATTATCATTATTAATCCCGATTACAAGCTATATATGTAGATATTTATATATAAATATAAAGAGGGATTTCTCTTTGTGCATATACAACATTGTGGATATACAACTCGGAGGAAAAGAACTTTCTATTGTTACGGTATCTTGTTTTTCCTCTTTTTCAACATGCATTGATAAAAAAAATTGTGTTTTGATAATTTTTTATCCATTGAACCAATACAAAAAAAAAAAACAAGTGAAGAGGGAAAAAGAATGAAAAAGAAATCAATCGGCGACTGATAAATTTGATATTATTTTAGTGTAATGAGAAAGAGTATAAATATAAAAATGGGTGAATGGATGGTTTTTAAATGTTTATACAAAAAGGTATATGAAAAGTAAAGAAGAGGGAAGTAAAAAGAAGATAATTTAGTTCAAGAGTTCATTCCATGGTTATATATATATATATATTGTTTTTTTTTTTCTCAAGTCGAAAATATAGCTTAAACTCCTCCATCAACCTACATTCAGAGTTTCATTGGTTAAGTTGACAAATCGTGTCACCTGAGCGACATGTACTTTCACACGCACTCTATTGAAACTCTTAAACAAATACCAAAATAATGAATAGAGAGTCATATAACGTAAGAAATGACAAAAGTTGGTATGCATGTTTAGATTGCATTTAAATATATATCTTTTTCTTGTTGAAATAAAAAATGAAAACGTGGCTAAAGAAGCTTTTACTTATTTTCCTATTGGTCTACTAAAAAACTATACATTTTTATTTTTTAATCTTTTTTACAATATTTAGAAGATTTCCATAATAAAAAGATAACAAGAAAAAGTGGCGATATACATATTGTTGAGCTTTTTTTTTTTTTTTTTTTGTTTTTTCGAGTTTTACACTTTATCAGTTACCTATATAAAGAAAAAAAAACATGATAGATTTAGATATCTATGAATCAGTGTTTAGAATGTCCTTACATAGTTGCTTGGGATCATCCCGATCAGGCCATTCATTTTTTTTGCTTGCCACCAACTTCCCTTTTTTTCGTGGATATATAAGGTTTCTCCTTTAGAAAACGATAACTCACTAGAATCATCAGGATTTCCATGATCTAAAAAAGAACAAGAAGAAATCCATTATTATTAATTATTATCATCAGAGCCAAGTGATAAGAGTTTCACCCATGGCTAAAATTTACACTTACAGTTATGGATGGCTGTAACTGGAATAAGATAGTCTACATTAGGCGTCATGAATATAGTATTTTCAGAATGAGAATTCACAAAGATGGGTACACCATCATGAGGTGGTGGAGGATAGGAAGGGTTTGTATGGATGGAAGATGGATAGGTGGGTGCAGGTACGTCCATCATTGCAGGATTGCTAAACATCATGGCGGTATGATGATCTTTTTGAAAAGCTATAGTATTTGGATAAGTAACACGATGATCTCCAAATGAACCGGGTACAGGGATTTCGTGTTGAACGCCAAATATAAAAATCCATGTAAACTAGAAGGGAAAAAAAAAATGTTATAAAAAACCTGTTTTTTAACTTTTTTTCAGAAAAAAAAAATGGTGCTATATAGATTTTACCTGAACAAACATTAATATGATATAACCGGACGCAATTGCTGATAACGGTGCCTTTCCTGATGGTATATACGTAACAATTTCATTGGTGCTGTAGGAAAAACTGATCGCGATCATGACAAGAACCTATGCAAGATAAATAGAATTTAGTTTTTATTGCTATAAGTTGCTTTTATGGGACTGAAAATCGTTTTAAAATAGTTTACCACCGGGTAATAAGTTCGAGTTGAATTTGTCCATAATGAACTGCATGCGATTATGATTAATAGCAGCTGAAATGATATGATCCACCATGAAATGAAATGAATAAATGTATGTGAAACGCACAGACCTACAAAAGTGATGCTCCACCCTGCCTTTTGTTTAGATTTATTAAAAGCCGCAAAAAAAAAAGGTACATTTTGATTAGTTAATTAAAGGAAAAATAGGATATCCACACAGACAAAAGGTAACTTACAACTGCTAATATAGAACTTAGAACTGTAAAAAGATTACAAGTTGTATGAGACATCTGAATTATATATAAAAACTTGTCTGATAAAAATAAAAGTAAAAGTGTATGTAAATAAAAGATAAAAACAAAATAATCAAAAAAAATAAATAAAACAGCTTATTGCTTATATATCTGTTTACTAGTTGAAATCCTTAAAATGGAAACCTTGTCTTATGCAATGCTCTCCTTTGTCTAGAATCACCAATAAAACTCGATCAATTGATGTGTGGCTGTACTTGTAAACTTACTACGTTATCGTCATAATAAAACCCCTGATATCATTTGTTTTCTATATACGTATTTACATTCTTTGAGTGATCGAATGGTCAAAATAATGTTTGTTTTTAAAGAACCTAATCGAACAGTAGATCTTTGTCTCCCATTGACAAAGTATAAGCTCTTTCTCTATGTAACTTACAAAGGTATTTGGAATTAATGTTCTTTTATATATATTTTTTCTCCTACAAAGCCAAAGCCAGAGAATAGTTATTATCATGTTAAAAAAAAGTAACTATCGCTGCTTAGTTTATGTAGAAATTAGACTGATGATGACTTTATAAGTAAAAGTAAACTTAAAATGATTGCAGTTTTTTCATCAAGACAAACAAAAAGAATTGAAATGATCGAAAGTGTTCATCATCATATGATTGAGGCTGTAGTCTAAATTACTATTTGAACCTATGTTTTCATCTTTGTACTTGATTGACAGTTTTTTTTTATATTATTGTCAATGGCTGTACAATACATCGAGATATCTTTCTTTTTTTTTTTTTTTTACTTATCTTTTGTATATCTTCTTAGTAATATTTGGTTGAGATTCATTTATTTTTAAAACTTATTATATCACTTATCTTTTATAAAACCTCATGCAATGCATTTTCACTTTATACCAGCTACTTGGTAAATATCTGATATGTATCACATGTACACTTGTATGATAAATGTCAAGAACACTCTATTATATTTGTTAGAGCGATGGGCTTGGCTCTTACAAATGTACAGCGCCATTTAATGATATTTCAACTTTATTGCGCTTATCATCGAATTGAGTCAGTGGAAAAGTAAACGAGCTAAAAATAAAAGATTGAGTTGGTCACAGTTAAAATATGGTATTCATTTAAAAATAATTCAGAGGATTGAAATTGGATTCTTAAACCTGGAGAGAATTTAGTCATTTCAAAACTAGATCGTTTTTATGAAATATAAAAAAAAATCATAACAAGATGAAGACTGTTTTGGGTAGATTTGAGAAGTAAGGCTAAGCATCTATTCTATATTCACCGCAAAAGTTGACTTTTTCGGGTTCATTTATTGAACAAACGATCTATCATTGGTAGTGTTGTCACAAGCAATATTATTAAGTAAAAAAAAAAAAAAAAAAAAAAAAAGAAAACTTAAGTGTGTCGTCTATATCCTTCGATATTGTGCTTTAGCTCTCGATTCATCTGTTCTAAATTACTAAATCATTGGCCTTCTTTCTTTAATGAATCACCCGTCTTGGAGTGCAATAGGCTTTGGAAGAGGACATTAATTGTTACATATAATGAGTTTATAATTTATTCTTTTCTCTTCGATTGTTGCTCAGAATTATTACCTGATTGCTTCAACAATTACTTTTCTTGCTGTTTTTCTTGTAATTCGTTTTGAAGCTTTTGATTATTATTATTTATTTATTTTTTCATCTGATTCTACATAAACTAGATATCCTTTGATATCATAAAATAAGCAATTAGTATTAATAGTAATAACGATTGGCAATTATAATTGATACTTTTCATATATTCTATTGAAAAGTGCTGCACATCTATTAAAAAGGACAATAAAAGAATGAGTGCAAATTTAAATTCTCTCTTTTTTGGCAAACTGCAGAGAGAGAGAAACATGCCAACTATCTTTGCATTCAATCTCAGGTACCCACAATAACAAAAAGAAGCACTTTTAATTGAAACATCTGTTTAATATTAATATAAAGGGTATCCTTATTAATAAAGGCACGCTTCATTTTGTTTTGTCAAGATGCCATTGCCGAAATACTTACCAAGTGATTTTCAATATATATATTCAGTATAAACTATTAGAAATCTTATATAAAACTTTGATATGGAATAGTCTTTCAATTGAATATATATTTTAAAGGCATTAATTAGAAAATGACTTTAAAAATGGAGTGCTTAAAAGGCGGACTATTCGCTTGCATAGAGGATTCTGGCAATCCCTCCGAGTCCCTTACTATGTCTACTTTACTCTTCTTTTTCTCATCTGAATATCCATATTGAATTCTATTGAGAGCAATAAGCCATGCTTAAACACACATTCAAGCTGTGTAGGAACAGACTTTAGGCAAGGGGAATATAAAGATAATAATAAAAAAGCAAGAAGAACTTGGGGGAGCTTTCAATAAGTTTCACAGCAATTCCGATTTGGTTATTTTCATATTGTCATAAAAGCGCGTTTTTTTTTTTTTTTTTTTTTTCTCTGTCTTTCTTTTTTTATTGAAAAACAAAACAAACTTTCTTGCACTAAAAACCATGTCTACTCAACTCTATACTTATGAAGAAGTTGCCCAGCATAATAACAGACGTGATCTTTGGATTATCCTTGAAGGAAGAGTTTTTGACATTACTAAATTCCAAGACGAGGTAAAGAGGAGTTGTATTGTTTTATGTATATGCACAAGTAATACTCATATAGAATATATAGCATCCTGGTGGCGAGGAAGTTTTACTCGACGAAGGTGCAAAGGATGCAACTGATGCCTTTGAGGATGTAGGACATTCTGATGATGCTCGTGATCTTCTTAAAAAGTATTATATTGGTGATGTTGATCCTAATGTAAGTCATGTGTATATGTGTATTAGCATGGGGGATATACTCAACACTAGTGAAATGTAGTCTAAGCCTGTTAAGGTTTTAAGAGAAGAAGAAGTTGTTCATAGTGCACCTACTGGAAAGTAAGTATAGAATAGCATGAAGGATGTATAACGTTACTTATTTGT
>MU622257.1:15927-26855 GCA_025399235.1 Backusella circina FSU 941
CTTCCGATCTCAATTACTATGTATTTGGTTGATTTGACAGGACATATAAAAATCGAATGATAAAAATGCCTTTTCATAGCGAAAATGCCCGCTGATTGTAACACAAAAGAAACAGCAAGTATGAATACGACCAAGTTAATCATGTTGTTATACAAAACAGAACGTGTCATGCTCTGCTTTTTATTTATTTCTTTTGTAACGATGATGCTTAGCAATATTTTGTTCTTTAACAATAAGAATAACACGTAAAAAAGTAGTCAAGCTTTAAGCATTGTCTGCATATTTATTTAGGTGATACAATCAATAATACTAAATACGTTTTAGTGCATAAAATCAATATATTTATAAAATGAAATAGTGGATATATCTTTTGTTTAGAGTTCATAACCCTCCACTTGGAAGAGTTCGCCATAGTCAAAGTAACGCGTCATGAGTTTTTGAACAGGACGAGGCAAGTTCATTGAGGTGAGCACATTTTGCATTTTAGATAAACCTTCTTTACGAATGAGTCGATTCAAATTACAAGAGATTTCTGTTGGATACTATTTTTTGTCAAGTTTTAGTTGGAGTATTTTCTTTTTTAATCCATGTCATTTGTTACTTACCACAATCTCATGATACCAACGCTCATGATAGACTGTCAGTTTGACAGCAGCTAATAATGCCTTTTGCACATTTCCTTCCTTTGCGTAAATCTCCAGTAGTTTCATCCATGCCTTGGCTGAAAATTTATAATCCAGGCATTTCTCGTACGCTTCCTTGGCCTCATTCTAATATCACATTAGAAAACAAAACCCCCAATAAACTCTAATCTATATAAATTTACCTCATGCCATAATCTTAAAGAAAGATCACCCAAAAGCTCCCATTCGGTACCTGATTTGCGATAAGGCATTTGCTGAGTACGATAATGGACTGATTCTGTTCTCCAAAATGTATATATTCTTAGATCCTCATACAATACCATGAAGAGATTATCCAACCAACGTTCACATAAGCGTTTATTGCTAAATGTAAATGTCACTTCTTTTTTATCTTCATTACTTGATTCTTCCTCATTTTCCTATTGATATCAGCGTTATTATTATATGTTGAGATAAATAAGAACATTCTTCATTTTCCTTACTTGAGTGTTGCTATCATCAGCTGCTTGTGTTGGCTTTTTCACTGATGAATTCTCAATTTTGGGAGATGCATCATCATCACCAAGACCAACATTCTCCATTTTCTTATTTAAATCCTCATCTTCGGATGATGGTATACTGCTCTTACGTTTATCCTCCTTTGCCTTTTGCATACGATATTCTTCTTCCATAACAAATACCTTTGCTCTGCATTTTAACAAGTCATCCCAGCCGATGGTAAGTGCCAATCTGGTCAAAAGTGAGTAGGCTTGGGAGAAAGTGCCATGAAGGGCTGGTGCAGGTAATCTTAAAAGATTGGGGTCGGCCTAAAGCAGTGTTAGTATGTTTAGATATATTAAACAAGCTGATATTTGTAGATTTTACCTCTGATTCTCTACCTGCCGCATCTTCTTCCATAATGCCGGAGCTGATGATATCAGGCTTGATTGGAAGATGGGTTTTTTGAGGAGCAGGCATACGATGCATATCACGCTCACTATATGTGAACATTGGGCAAGAATTCAAGGTCAAAAGTGCCTACATATATACTATTAGTCACCTTGTCTCTTTTTAAATCTATATACTTACACTCTTGTAATCCTTTAAATCAATATAGACTAATTTGAATAAATTAATAAATTCGTTCCTGTGCCAATGATTTTAATACTTTTGTTGTACCTTCAGTTAACTTTGCCCAAGTTAAAAATTCGGATGGGGTTATATCAACAGCATATTTAGCTAACTTTAATGCCGTATCATATTCTCCCTGTTCATTAAAAATAAATCAGTATAACAGTCATGTAATAATAGAAATCAATGAGAGAAAGAAAGAGCTGATGTGGATTTACAATTTTTACTGTCATTTAAAAGTAATATATATAACTTATCATCCATCCTCCTGCTAAATACCACTACAACTCAAAAATGGGTCTCTCCTACTTGCTCTCTTTCTCTCATTTGACTATATATAACCCTTCCCTTTCTTACCTTTGATCTCAAAAAATCAACCTGCACATGAATAAGTGGGTAGCTCATAGGAGTCGACTTTAGGTCAAGATAGAGGACCTTTACCGCCTTAGTCTCCTCATTCTGACCAATATAAGCCCTTGCCAGCAGGGCACCAATTTCAGGATCCTGTTTTCTCAACTTTTCAAACAATCTAATCGCAGGACCATAACGGAAGCTATCACCAAAGTATTTCATGATACCATCTGTAAGGTGGTTATGGACATTAGTAGCCACCTGAATTTCGGCTTTACTTCCGAGTAACCAGCCCTTCCAAAAGTTTGCTTCTGCAGCCTCTAAGAACTTGGCCTCCGAGTTCATGTTGGTAATAGGATCCACTTTACGATAACCTGCCAAACGATAATAACTATCGTCAGAATAAAGGATGGCGCGAAGAAGGGCTGATAGATATGTTTCCTGCCATATAGTTGCAGTGGCTTCTTGTCTATGATTTGTATATAAACGTATAAGAATCTATATTATTCTTGTCTCCACACTTTTCTTTTGCTTTTTACCTCTCACCACGAACATTTACATAATAGCTTTCCACACCACCAGGGATTTTAACCTCTACTCTAACATCCACTCTAGAAAATGCATTAAAACAGCTAAGAAATTAAAAGAGAGATATTAGAGTTCAGCTCAATTCATTTAATACATAGTCGATTACATTACCAGTAGATTCCAGATCTAATACGCCAAGCATTTGATTTTGTAAACCATGATTGAGATTCGTCCTTTTATGGTTTAGTACAACTTTAAGTTTTTATTAAATAATTATTTACCATTGAATAAGTGAGTGAGTTTAAATAAGCAGCTAAAGAAGCGGAAGAAGACGCATCCACGCCAGAAATATAATGATAACTACCCATCTTTATTTTACATATTATATTATAAATATAAAAGAGAGACTATTTCGCTTGTTAAATAGATAGAGAGAGTCTTACTTCTTTCACTCCAGGTTTGGCGTTAACTTTGATAATATGACATAAATCAGGTGGTCCTAATTCGCGAAATGTACCTATAGGGACAATATATGTATATGTTTAGAGAGATGAGCAGCTCTTCTAGCTTCATTTCGTCAACTACCTAAAGCATCAGTGCGAGAAACAATAGCTTCACCCAGTTCAGATTCAAAGAACTCTGGAATATCCTTTAGAGTATCAGCCATAGTAATAAGCAGGTATAAATAGAAAAGAAGTGAAAGAAAAAGGGAATCAGAAAACTATTTTAAGAACCGAGTTTTTTTATATATACACAATAAGCATTGAGTAACACTTTTTATATTTCAAACAGAACACGTGTAAAAAAAATAGAGTTCTTGTCGTTAGAAACACTTTTTGTTTGTATTTTAGCTAACGAGAGTTGATGCATATATATACAAGAGTAAAAAAATGTTGGTGATGATGATTATCATGGTCAAGTGTTCTATTTTATACTCTTTTATTTCCTTTTATATTTTTAAAATCTATGTTTAATAAAAAAATATATGCAGCTTGGACGCTGCTTATAGTAGTGACATCTGTATTGATTATGCTTACTAACGTCGCTGAAGTTATCCAATTGGCTTAACATCTCTTTGCACCAATGAACCCCAGTACCTGATATGTAAAAGAGCGACATTATGCGACAAGTCCAGATTCTTAGTATGAGATCTACAAAAATCCAGCTGCTGATCGTAGTTGACAATGCATAGGAAGAGGAGGCTATGGTAGCTTGTTCTTCTTTTTTTTTTCTAGTGGAGAATACCCAGAACCCCTTTATAAAATTTATTAGTCGATATCTTCATAATATAAAGAAAATACTATCAAATATACCTGATGAAAAAAAGACGGCGTCCCAATCTACTTCATTGCTGGGAGGCACAGGTGGCGTATTCAATATAGCTTTCGTTTTTATAAAGGAAAAAGAGACATCCTATGGATAAAAGTCGATGTTTTCACTGCAGCACAAGCACAGGTAGTTTCATTATCTCCAGCCAAAAAATAATCTGAAAATAAGGATACTTGATGAACTATGTTTGATTCAAGAATTATTATCACAAATTAAAGTGTTTTATCTGAGATGACATATTCTAATTTAAGATGACTGATGCCTTTTCTAGATGATGAGAGGTACCTTTGTTATTCATTTTAAAAAAAAGTATTGAAGAAGAAGAAGTGAAAGAAAGAGATGAAAAACAAAAAACAAAACACAGGATACGCTTTAAATAAAGAAAGAAAATGATGAAAACAATTTCTTAATCGATTCCATTACCATCCTTTCTATTCATATTTGTCTTGCTATTTAATCATTTCATCTAAAATACAAATGAATGCAGATTGTTCATTGTACTTGATAATAAAAGTAACTAGAAAAAAAAGTGTCTCAGGTGTTTTATATCTTGAGATAGGATTGAAGTGTAAAATAAATGCATCTCAATCGATTATAAAACTATCAATTTAGCAGAGATCAATGTTGGTATTTTAACAAAGAGACAAAACACGATGAATGGCTTAAATGTCTGATTATAAGTAAGTATATTTAATTGAAATAATAAACCTTGTGATGATACATAGTATATCTATAATACTTAATTATAAATAATACAAGTCAATATGCTATTTATTTAAAAAAACAATATACCCCTTTCTCATAGCCTAAAAGAGATGGTATCCTCTTTTCATAGTATACCATTTCCCTTTTATTCATTTAAATAATAACCTCTTTTTTTTTTAAAAAAAAAAAAGTAATCAACTATTATGTCCTTGCACTTGTATAATGGTATCTCTCTGTATCTCGCTATAAGCAGGTGGAGGAATATCATGCTCTTCTTCAAATGGATTAAACGAGTGTGACTCTAAATTGAGTCATTAGTTTTCTCTCCACTATCTCTGTCTCTATATTTTCCTACCTTCTTCTCTTCTTGGTGGCAGTGGCGGTAATGGAACTACTCTGGATGTAGAGCGCGATGATTGGATTTCTGAGGGAGGAGGAGGAGGAGGAGGAGGAGGGAGAAATGGATTGGTTTGAGCTATAAATAATTCTTAATAAAAGATGACAAAGCAAAGACTCTTTTACTATTACCATTCGGATATGTTCTTCGAGGCGGTAGGCCTGACTGGTTGTTATTTGAAAATAAATTGGAGCGATCTAATGGGTTTTATTTAGAAAGAGAGAGAGAGGAAGAGGATAAAAAGAGAACTTACTGTAAGTGGATGAGTCGGAGTTTGAATTATTGGATAAAGATGAAGGAACTGAAAGTCTAAATCAATGCAGGCGGGTATTTTAGAAAGATCTATTTTTAAAAAAGGACATGACTTACCTTTGTATACTATGTCTTTCTCGAAGTGGTGCTATTAAAAAAGACGGATTAGCTTTGTATAATATTGAGTGTGCATGTGTGTGTTTCAATTTACAATGATAATGGTTTTCACGTTGTTGTACTAATACTAATATGTTACAAATAATAAACAAACAAACTATGTATCTTATTTACCTTGTGGTGAGGACTTGTTTCTAGAAAGTAATAAATCTAATAATACACAATATAAATAAACAGATAAAGTATGTATAAATGGACTTTACTTGATAAACTCGAAGTGGATGCCCTTGCATTTATGACTCTGTTTGCCTTTTGTCTACTTTCTTCTCTTAAATCTTGGCGCCATTGGGCCAACTCTTCCCTAACTGTCATTGGTTTAGGATTCTATAAAAAGGGTTGCATGTCAGTATTCTTATTCATCGTATGATTATCTATGTGTGTGATTTACCGGAGGGTTTATTCTTCGTGGTGGAGGAGGTGGATTATGAGTTGGAAAAGGCATCGAAGTCTACAGAGAAATTATAGAGTCAGTCTATATATACTTGTAAAGAGTAAAAAATACTTGAAAACTACCGAGTGATGAATGGGTCTTTGTGAAAGTGGTGGTGGTGGTGGACGATGTTGCTGTTGTTGTTGTTGTTGATGTAATGGAGCAGTTGTTCTATTAGAATCACCACTGTTCATTGATAAAAGTAATTCGAATGCTTCGTTAATGTCTCATTAGCAGAATAAAGAATATCGTCAATAACTCGCTCTTCAACACTTGGAAAAGCCTCTCTTAAAAGCCTTATATTATTCGACTGAAAAGGGTTATCCATTCTATTAATTGTGTGTGTGTGTGTGATAAAAGAGAGAGAAAGAAGATCAAAAATAGATTTTATTGATATTCCGAAATGTCTATAAAAAGTTCTTGCTATTTTTTTCTTGGCTTGGCGGAATCTGTCCTCTTTTTTAATTGCTGTTCTATTATATATAAGGGCTTGGATTTGTTTATACACATTACATAGCTTAGTCTTATAGTAATAGTACACAACACTTCCTCTTTCTTTCTTGTTCATTCGGACTTTTTTTATCATTTTCTATATAAATCGTATTGTGCTAATTGGCTACCAAATTGTGAATATGAAATCAAAGTCACCTGCAATAATTGTGTTAGTGAAATAGATTGCATATGCAAAGTCACAAGTCATCTCTTATAAAGGAGAGAATGAACTACACAGTCGTTTCATACTAATCAGAGCACTTTGAAAGTTCATGTCATGAAGATAAGTTGGAGCACTTTAAATGTTAAAATGGATTATTTCCAAAAAAATGCTCGCACTTTTTTTGAGTTTTCACTGTATATTTATATTATAAATTTGAAAGTAGTCTGCGATCTTTGTTTTTCGGATCTGATCCACTTTAACCTTGATTTGGTATGGAACGACTGTAGATATCTAATTTCGATGAACTAGTGTAACTGGTCAACATCATTCCCATGGCATTTTTATTAGTACTATAGTTGACGTTATTGCTGTATTCATTGTCTTTTTAAAAGGTTGAACTGACCCATAACGATTCATGAGTACATCCAATGTTGTTAACCCAAGGAAGGTTTTGATAAAATTATTTAATGTTTGCCACTTTTAATTTTCCCATCTGTTGTGTATTCCTGCTTGACTATCTTTGCCCTTCGCTTGTTTTTACTATTGGGATATATTCACCAAATGCTAACTTTGTCGGGTTATTGTAGAAAAGATTCATTTTTTACCAAAGGAAAGCAAGTTTACTGGAAGAGAAAGCCTAATCTTATTATATTTGCGATATACTTGCGCTATCAAAGTTCATTCTTTCAAAAAATGAAGGTTTTTGAGACAACATGTCAACCTATTGGACCTGGCCGTAATATACTTGATCATGCGTTGTAAATTTCGACGCTCCAAAATAAAGCATTTCTTTTAGAATGAAGTTACGTAATACATTTTATTTAAAGGCAATTATGTATTGATAGTGATATTTTTATTATATTTTAAGATAGGTTTTGGCTCTCTCAATGCCATATGAATAGGACATTTTAAAATGGTTCAGCGCTTTTTGGTGATCTTGAGTAGTACCTTGTCCCTTTTCATTCATGACGCCAAGGTAAAAGTAAGCTTCGCCATATATAATACTTTCAGACACCACGGAATATTTCTTTCGTTGATCAAAAGGAGAGTCTGTCAGAAGACACATGAAATTTTACTAGCAGTTTCTCGTCAATGGTCCATTTACTACTTGTTAAAACCTTTCGCTTCTCATATACTTCGATTAAGTCTACATTTGTTGTCAGGTACTCAAAATGTGATCTTCATCGATGATAGATCCATACTACATAAAATAACTACAACTCTTACTTTTGGTTTGGTTCTTCCGGCTAATGATGGAATTGTTTCGAAAAATACCACCTACGAGTCTACGATTTCAAGATGATTTAATATATTTTTTTCTCCTTTGGCTATTTCGTCAACAAAAGTTTGTGCATATACTTACCGTGTTTCTGTTAATACTGAGTGCATCTAATTTTTACCGGATGTTGGATCCGTAGTACACGATACTTCCTGAACCTTAACTTGTTTTAATATGTTTTCGATACGTGATGAAATGTCAACGACGGTTAGTTCCTATACAACTACGAGTTTCTGTCGAACCTAAGGAGATATTCTTTCCCCTGCCCTGACTAGTTCTAACCTGGTTTCGCTCTCTTACCATGTGGTTTCGTCGTCTGGTTTTACTATCATAGCGGTTGATGTTGAACCCATTATAGATAATATTACCATTTCCACAACTTTATTTGATATTTGACCGTAAGGTCATAATAGTTTGTCGACGGTTAGTTCCTGTACAACTACGAGTTTCTGTCGAACCTAAGAAGATATCCTTTCCCGTGCCTTGACTAGTTCTAATATGGTCTCGTTCTCTTACCATGTGGTTTCGTCGTCTGGTTTTACTATCATAGCGGTTGATATTAAACCCATTATAGATAATACTACCATTTCCACAACTTTATTTGATATTTGACCGTAAGGTCATAATAGTTTGTCGACGGTTAGTTCCTGTCCAACTACGAGTTTGAGTCGAACCCTAAGGAGATACCCTTACCCGTGCCTTGACTAGTTCTAATATGGTTTCGCTCTCTTACCATGTGGTTTCGTCGTCTGGTTTTACTATCGTACCGGTTGATGTTGAACCCATTATAGATAATGTTACCATTACCACAACTTTATTTGATATTTCACCGTAAGGTTATAATAGTTTGTCGACGGTTAGTTCCTCTACAACTACGAGTTTGTGTCGAACCTAAGGAGATACCCTTACCCGTGCCTTGACTAGTTCTAACCTGGTTTCGCTCTCTTACCATGTGGTTTCGTCGTCTGGTTTTACTATCGTACCGGTTGGTATTGAACCCATTATAGATAATAATACCATCTTCACAACTTCATTTGATATTTGACCGTAAGGTTATAATAGTTTGTCGACGGTTAGTTCCTCTACAACCACGAGTTCATGTCGAACGTAAGGAGATACTCTTTCCCGTGCCCTGACTAGTTCTAATATGGTCTCGTTCTCTTACCATGTGGTTTCGTCGTCTGGTTTTATTATCATAGCGGTTGACGTTGAACTCATAGTAGATACTAATACCATCTCCACTACTTCATTTGATATTTTACTGTAAGGTTATAATACTTTATCGACGGTTAGTTCCTCTACAACTACGAGTTCTGTCGAACCTAAGGAGATACTCTTTCCCGTGCCTTGACTAGTTCTAACCTGGTTTCGCTCTCTTACCATGTGGTTTCGTCGCCTTGTTTTACTATAGCAGCGGTTGATGAAAAACCCATTATAGATAATAATACCATCTCCACAACTTTATTTGGTATTTAACCGTAAGGTTATGACACTTTGTCGACGGTTAGTTCCTGTACAATTCCGAGTTTATGTAGAACCTAAGGAGATACTATTACCCGTGCCTTGACTAGTTCTAATATGGTCTCGTTCTCTTACCATGTGGTTTCGTCGTCTGGTTTTACTATCATAGCGGTTGATGTTGAACCCATTATAGATAATGTTACCATTACCACAACTTTATTTGATATTTGATCGTAAGGTTATAATAGTTTGTCGAAGATTAGTTCCTCTACAACTACGAGTTCATGTCGAACCTAAGGAGATACTCTTTCCGGTGCCCTGACTAGTTCTAATATGGTCTCGTTCTCTTACCATGTGTTTTCGTCGTCTGGTTTTATTATCATAGCGGTTGATGTTGAACCCAATATAGATAATGTTACCATTACCACAACTTTATTTGATATTTGATCGTAAGGTTATAATACTTTATCGACGGTTAGTTCCTCTACAACCACGAGTTCATGTCGAACCTAAGGAGATACTCTTTCCCGTACCTTGTCTGGTCCTAACCCGGTTTCGCTCTCTTACCATGTGTTTTCGTCGCCTGGTTTTATTATCTTAGCGGTTGATGTTGAACCCATTATAGATAATAATACCATCTTCACAACTTTATTTGATATTTGACCGTAAGGTTATAATAGTTTGTCGACGGTTAGTTCCTCTACAACCACGAGTTCATGTCGAACCTAAGGAGATACTCTTGCCCGTGCCCTGACTAGTTCTAATATGGTCTCGTTCTCTTACCATGTGGTTTCGTCGTCTGGTTTTACTATCGTACCGGTTGGTATTGAACCCATTATATATAATATTACCATTTCCACAACTTTATTTGGTATTTAACCGTAAGGTTATAACACTTTGTCGACGGTTAGTTCCCCTACAACTACGAGTTTATTTAGAACCTAAGGAGATACTCTTTCCCGTGCCTTGACTAGTTCTAATATGGTCTCGTTCTCTTACCATGTGGTTTCGTCGTCTGGTTTTATTATCGTAGCGGTTGATATTGAACCCATTATAGATAATAATACCATCTTCACAACTTTATTTGATATTTGACCGTAAGGTTATAATAGTTTGTCGACGGTTAGTTCCTATACAACTACGGATGAAGGTTGATCGCTTATACATATTATCTCCTAACCCTCAACTTTTTTTAAGGCCATTTCGTTATTTATATGTGAGTTTCTAAGGGCTCTTTCTGTTATTATTCACCGCAAGGAACCCACTTTATATAGTAAGACGTCTACGAGTTAAAGTTCTAAAGAGTTTCCGTGAACTTACAATGCTTGTCTGACTTCCTCATTTATTTTCGATGCGTGAGTCTCCTGAACCAAATGAAATACTCGTACCACTGCCGCACCTTTTTCTAATGCTTTTTCGTAAGTTAATAATATTCAACAGACCAATATCTCCTTTGTTTCCACGTATGATATTATAGCGTAACGACATGATAATACCCTTTCCACAACGATTTCTACAATGGCGACGTAAACTTAAAAAACTTGCTTAACATCTTCTCGACTCACTTCTGTTGTGTATGCATGACCAACTTCAACTTTTACTATGACTTA
>MU622257.1:32002-66092 GCA_025399235.1 Backusella circina FSU 941
TGGACATCTAGGTAGAAAACAAGATGTAACTATAACTCGACTATTCATACTTTTCAATGAGTCAGACTAAATCGTACTATAGATTTAGGTCACGAAATACAAAGTCGTATTTTTTATCTTCCGCCAAAAGTAAAGAAAGGAAGTAGAAAAGAGAAATAACAGAAACAAGATAGCGAGGGTCGAGACTAACATTTCGTTGTTTTCCGCATTGTTCGCGAAAGTAAGGTTTGCCACTATGACAAATAAAGTTCTATAACTTTAATAAAACTCTTTTCACTTCTCTTATTAACTCTTTTTATTATCATAACTTATGTAAGTTTGTCTATTGTGGTACCTTCCTAAGTCTGTTACCTTTACAAGCTGGTACATACTCACTATCATTCAGTTAAGCAAGTATCCGGTTAAATACAATACTTAAATCGTTTTTCTCTCTTAAGGGCACAACTTCAAACTTTACATATTTTTATTTTTACTCATCGGATAACATATATATTGTACTTTACTATTTTGAATGCGGCAGCTGCTCCGATACCCTCTTCTGTCGCTGTTGACGGATCCCTGAACTTCTTTATATCTATACCTAGGACCTTCTGGTTCGTTGTCTTCTAGTGCTATGTGTATACATTGATTAATTTCGGATTTTGTATTACTGTTAATCATGTTCTTTTACTAAAGCAGAGTAGTTTTTGAATGATTATCTAGTGATTACTTCGAACAAAAAATACAGGGGTCTCAGGTGTAAGCAATAGACTATAAACATATCGATATTCCTTTATTTAGTTCGGTTTTCAAGCTATATGTTATATTTATTTTATGTATGCTCTCGAATTTGTTTTTTTTTTTATCTTGTTCTACTTTGTTCTCCGCTTTTCACTCCCTGTATTTATGTCTGGTTCTCTGTGGACTTCCCGTCTTTCCCTCTATTTGTCACTAAATGAATAAGTATTAGTTCGTTTAGTATAACGGCCTTTGTCTCGTAAGGAAAAACTCTACTTAACACACAGAGGTTCTATGATAATACTTATAATGACATTTCGTCATCTACAGAAAAGAGATTATTTGGTACGGTGAGAAAAAAAAAAAAAACGTATATAGAAGGAGGAAAAAATCATCATCAGTTAAGCATGAGTAAGCTTATAAGCTGTGTAAAATTTCTTTTTTCAGACACGAATACTTATTATTATTTTTGGTCTTTTGATAGAAAAAACTTCGTCTTACCATAATTATCACAGGTTGATCACAAATTGGGGTTATGTAGTGCGAAAAACACACGCTGTTTACACTTTACTTCTGTCAAGTCGGAAATAAAACAAACCACAATAGAAGAAAGTGAAGGAAAAAGAAAGTGTTCTACTTCTAACTTCTGTACCTTACATACATTTACTCGATAACTCTTGAATTAGAGTTCTCATATTGAATTTTTATAAATTGCTGTTGTAAAAAAAAAAATAACTTTGATCAACTTGGAGGACTGTTCACGGATTTGGAACTTGGACTGGAAAAATATTTCCGGGTTCTTCCTTTGAGAAAGCGAGTCGAACTATAGCCATTATGAAATCTAAGTACTAAAAGTTATCAGTTAATACGTATATTCACGATTGAACTTATTAATCCATTTCGTATAATACTATTAGGTGAACATGTCCTGTTAGAGTATTTGCGTAAATTTACCTAGTACACCCGACGTGTCGTTGTTTTATCGCTTCGGGTCAAATTTGACCCACTAGAAATACGGAAACCAGTTCCGCAACTTTTTCTACTTAAATGACGTATGCTGACCATGAACTTTAGACGAGAGGTTCCAATGGGGTTTCGAGACTCATCGATCTGCTAAAGTACGATATGATGAACACATCTTTGTATCTTTTTTGATGCTTTTGTCAAGGATACCACTTCATAAGAGTGAATATATAATAAACCTTAAAATGTTCCGGTTTCTTCAAAAAAAAAAAAAAAAATCAATGCAATCATGGATGACTAATACAAGTTTGATCTTTTCTATCAATCCATGAAAAAAAAAAAAGCCATACTATCTACAACAAATAGAGGGAATGTGTCATTTTTATTATTTATATATAGTTTAAACAATTGTTTTTTTTTTTCCTTTGAAAAAAAAAAGCCAACAGAGAGAGAGAGAAAGAGAGAGTGAATATTTATATAACAATGATGGTTTTTTCTTTTAATTTGAAAGCACCTCCGTACCACGAAGACTAGCAGTTGCCAAACACTGATTGACAACCTCCAACAAATGATTGTTTTCCAAGGCGGCAGCAACTCTCTCCTTATCATTCAACTGCTTGTTGACAGCCCCCTCGGACTGATGTGTTCCCTTGCGCACCCGAATATCCACCTTGAATCTGTCCGGTAAGCTACGCAAGAGACGCACCCGAATGCAGAGCCCAATCAATGTGGCCATGGAGCAGTGCGGGATGGTGGGTGTGAATTCAATCAGGACGGTGTTGGTCTCATTGTCGACACCAATGTGATCAAATTGGGTGACATTGAGCTGTTCGAGGGTAAGGGGATGTTCAGGATCGGAGATGGAGCGGATGAGGTCAAAGACCTCTTGAGAGTCGATGGGGTCTTCAATATCATCGTCGTATTCGTCCTGGGTTTCTCGACGGGTAAAACTCTTTGTGTTGTAAACCGTGGGGTTGGCATTGATGAGTGTTTGTGACATTTTTTTTTCTTTGTTCGATAAAGATATGAAAAAGAAAAGAGATTATTAATAATAAAAAGAGAGGCTTTTTTTTTTTTTTATATATATAAAATAATAACAATATAGATGTAGCTGGGCTTTAAAAAAAAAAAACGAGATGCGAAACAAAGAGATTAAAAATATTAAGAAAATGCACTAAAAGAGAGAGGGGAAAAAACATATTAAAATAGATATAGAAAATGCAAAAAAGAATATTATAAATTAAAGAGCATAAATCTGTCTTAGTTTCCAGCTCTGAGATGGATCAGGTTGTTTTCTTTCGATAGACAATGGATTATCGTTGAAGAGATGATCGGTGACGTTTGGAAAATCAAAAGAAAATGTATCGAAATCATACTCATTGGATAACTGTTGTCGTTGTTGTAATGGTGGTCTGATTAGGTTTAAACTAGTTATCATTGTCAGTATGTATCTATTTATATAAACCATTCACTTACCTTTGTAGTGATGCTGTTGTAATGGAACAAGATGATAAGGGTGATAGTATAGACGAAGAAGAAGAAGGTGACATTGCAAGAGAAGGAGGAGGTGACTTTGCGCTCTGTGAACGACCCCACGATAGCCTGATGCGTGAATGCCCAATCTGAAAGCCATTCATTCTCTGGATAGCCAACTCTGCGGCAGATCGGTGCAAATACTGTACAAACCCACAGCCTTTATTGGGTGGGATCTTGACATGCACAATCTCACCAAAGGGTTGGAAATACTGGCGCAATTCATCCTCACGCACAGAGGAGAGTAAACCTCCTACAAACACAGTGGTTGTGAGTGTGGCTGGTGGTAAGGGAGGTGATGATACTGCTGATTTGGTCTTTGGTGTTGCAAGGGAGACACGGAGGGGGCGTGAACCAATACAGAATCCTTGCATCTCGTGAAGTGCACGCTGTTGGTCGATGGAGTCCAAGAAGCGAACAAAGCCGTAGCCTCGTGTCATGCCAGTTCTGGGATCTGTCATGATTTTTGCTGATTTACAAGAGAGATAACGTGACTGGAACAGCAACTAACGTATAAAGGTCAGCAATGATCATACTGGTCATATCCAATATGCATTTACCATGAGTTCTGCTTCAGTTACTTCTGAGGTCAAATCACCTACAAAAATAGAATATTCTGGTTGTCTATCCTCTCTTTTTTTTTTTTTTTTATTATAAATAAAAAAGGTTAATAACAAAAGTCTTCAATTTTTTTTTTTGATATATATTACTTTTTATCAATCAGACCGCCACCAGAAGCCCAATTAAGCTTAAGCTGTTTTAAAGAGTGCGGCATAACAAATCCATTATAACTTTCCATCGCATGTCTGGCGTCAGCAATACTTCCAAAGTCAACAAAGGCATAACCTGCACTTGCACTATTTATGTTATTACATAATCAGCCTTATTTTCTCTTTCTTATTTTATTTTACTTTTTACCCTGTGTTTTTATCTCGAATCACTTTGACAAGTACCTTCTTGTTGAGATTAAACCACAACTGCTGAATGTATTGTTCGTCCATCCAACTTTCGAGTTCACCCATCCTAAACACACACAGCATTTTGACAGTTAAATAGAGTTGTTATTGTGTTTATAATACAAATAATAAGCATTTACCAAAGCGTCGTCTTTTGCTCGTTCATAGTAATATTATTGTTAATAATAAAATGAAAGAGAAGGTAATAATAAGTCAAAGAAATAAATTTATAAGAAACGAGTAAAAAACAAGTGATTGGAAAAAATTTTATTGTTTGTTTGAATGGTGGATTTATCACCTCTCGCTCTTTTTTTGTAGCAATTTAAAAGAGCGAAAAAGAAAGAAAAAGAAGGTTTAGGGGGAAAACAATTCAAATGATAAAAGAGTGCTTTTCCAATGTCAAATTGTGCTGCTGAAAGTAAATGATTGGTCCAAATGGTTTTATATTTTAAAAGAAGACAAAACTCATTTTTATTATGCTCATCTGAAGCATTCAAAGAATTACACAAGAAAAAAAAAAATTAACAAAATCTATATATTGAAAAACACACACAAAACAAACGATTTAAGCTAAACCAGCATCCTTCATAGCCTATATAATTTGAAATCATTTTAGTTTTGACAAAAATTCATCTTTTTTTTTTTTGTTTCTTTTTTACCTGAAGTAAAGTAGTTCCCAACTGAGCAGGGGAAGGAGTAACAGCAACACCAGCACGTTCCAAGGCCTTGATCTTATCTTGAGCACCACCCTTACCACCAGAGATAATGGCACCAGCATGACCTATACATCAGATGGTTGGTTTAGTTTATTATACACTCCTTCTTTTATCTCTCTTCTTACCCATTCTACGGCCAGGAGGAGCGGTCAAACCGGCAATGAAGGAAACAACAGGCTTGGGGACATCTCTTGTCAAGTTGTATTGAGTCAAGAATTCAGCAGCCTCTTCTTCAGCAGTACCACCAATCTCACCAATCATGATGATACCTACACATTGAATAGAGATTTTTTTTTTTTTTTAGACACACATGTCTCCTCTTCCTTCTTCCTATTTCATTTTTTTTTTTGCTTACCTTCGGTCTTTTCATCTTCCAAAAACACCTTTAAACAATCAATGAAATTACTACCGTTCAATGGATCACCACCAATACCCACACAGAGTGTCTGACCAAGCTTGACATCGGTGGTCTGCTGAGCAGCCTCGTATGTCAAGGTACCAGAACGGGACACAATACCAATCTTACCGGGTGTCAAGATACTACCGGGCATGATACCAATCTTGCACTGGTTGGGGGCAATCATACCAGGACAGTTGGGACCGACCAAACGGGTCTTTGATTGGGTCATCAAGGCCTGCTTGACACGGATCATGTCGTGTTGGGGGATACCCTCGGTGATGGCGACGACGAGGGGGATCTCTGCTTCGATGGCCTCGAGGACGGCTTGGGCGGCACCGGGAGGGGGGACGTAGATGACACTGGCATCGGCCTTGGTAGTCTCGGCAGCCTGTTATAAAAAAAAGTTTTTTAATATACATCACCGACGCTCTTTTTTTTTTTTTTTTTTTTTTTTTGGATGATATCACGGACAGTGCCAAAGACGGGAAGACCAAGGTGGGTTTGACCAGCCTTTTTGGGGGAGACACCACCAACCATCTTGGTACCATATTCAATGGCTTGTTGAGAATGGAAAGTACCCTAATCATAAGGCCTTCAGTACATATATAAGGCATGGAAAAAGCCGGCTTTCTAATACTTTACCTGTTTACCGGTAAAACCCTGACAGATCACCTTTGTATCAGCATTGATCATCAAGTTCTTGTAAGTGGATTCATAACCACCGTTGTTGGCATAGGTACGGCGGGCAACTAAACAGATGTTTTTAATATATACTTGGACTTATTCTATTTTCCCTTTTTTTAACTTTACTTGAGGCAGTGGAGCGTAAAACGCTGTTTACTTTGGTGGAGAACATCTTTTTTTTGGGGGGGAAGGGGAATAATAAAAAAAAAAAGAGAGAAAGAAAGAAAGAAAAGATAAGATAATAATAAAACCAGGAAAAAAAAAAAAAAAAAAAAAAAAAAAAAAAAAAAAAAAAAAAAAAAAAAAAAAAAAAAAAAAAAAAAAAAAAAAAAAAAAAAAAAAAAAAAAAAAAGAAGGGGCAGCCCCCGGGAAGATTCGGGTTTTTATATTGAATCCATTTCACGTGCCGATGGACTTTCATCCTATTTTATGTTGTTTTTTTTCATTTTTTTTTTAATTCTGTGCCTTTCGATAAATATAAAAATGGATGAATCACCATTTTCAAAAGATTTGCCCCAATCTTCATTTAGAAGTGAAGATTACGAGTCCTTGTGTAAAGAAAAGTTTTTAAATCCGCCCACAAGTTTACTTGAAGATGACGAAGTTTGTATATTTAAATAATAATAAAGACGAAGAATAACCCCCTTATTTCTCTATGGTTTAGTTACCACCACAACGACATGATGTAAATATAATAAGAGAGAGAATGAAAGTAGAAGGGAAAAAAAAACTGAAATAAAAAGGTAGATGGATTGGCAGACCTTTGTCCAAAGACTTCGCGCCGAAAACACGAGTCTACTCGTCTCTTTAAAAGAAACACACGAAGATTTAATGCAATCACGTCGTGAGAAACATTTACTAGAAGATTTCATACAACGACAAGCGATTACAACCGATGCGATTGTGTCACGACAGAGAGAGAATTTAAATAAATTAAAAGACACGGTAAATGAAAAAAGAGGGAAAATGAAGTGGATATATCTCACATTGTATTTTAGCAAGAGGAAATGGTAGATCAGCATCGGGATGAAACTCAATCGCTCTGTGAACAGCTGGAGACTTTAAATGATCAGTTTGATAAAATGCGGCAGGAACGGAACGAGTTGTTATTGGTTATTGAACAGAGAAAACATGAATTTAAGCGGGAAAAGGTAAGTCCCCCTTCTCTGGTGTTGAATTATTCTATATTAATAATAAATATAAAGTCAATCAGACACCTTCATTTAGAAAAGCTATTAGAATTAGGTAGATGGATATATAAAAGAGAGCGCTTTTTTTTACTCATCAATATGGTATTATCTAGTCTATCAAAAGAACTATTTATTATTGGAAAATACACATCTGAAAGAAAGAGAACACGACGCAAACCTATTATTACATGAAAAGTACGGCATTACCATTCAACATAAACAAATCACATGTTTACAAAAGTGGCGTTCTATTGTTTATGTGATTATTGCCATAAGGCGTTTTAGGTAAATAGGATTATGATTTATATTATTGTCTATCTCTCTCTAAATAGATTAATAAATAGACAAAATAATCCCATCATATAATAAACAAACTCTCCCTTTTTTTTTTTTTAATTGTTGTTGTTGTTGGTCTCCTTATTTTTATATATTCATTTTATTATTCATTTTCTTAAGTCCTTGATGATGGTGTACTTCCATACTTTGGAATACTACGTTGTGTAAAGCTAGATCGATGTCTTGCAAGACCTCGACTGCTATCACTAAACCAAGGTGGATTATGCTGACTTGCAAGTACTGCCATATACGTTTCCTCTTCTTTTGTCTCACGATCCATAATAAATGCCAATACAACTGATATGACCAATGAAAATAGCTACAACATGTTTTTAAGTTTTCCTATTTTATGCTTTTTATTATTAAAATACCTCCAATACAAGCAGTGACATGAGCAACACAAGTAACCACTGATGCCATTGATCCACCAGTGTCATGATGGTGTCTTTACAGGCCAGAGAGGTATTTAATTTGACTGAGCAACTATTCGGTAATGCTCGATCTGTTGTTGATGCATATCCACAGCAATGCAATCTATATTTATAAATATAAAAACAGGTTATGAACAAGACCCTCGTTTATATTGTAGTGTTGTTTACGTTTGTTCAATATCCAATAAAAAGTCGGGATCTTTCTCTTTAAAAAACGTCCATGTCGAACTTGCATAAGTGTCGAGCTTATTTTTTTTTTTTTAAAATGTTATTATGATTCGATAAATGAAACAATAGAGTTGTTTACCTGTGATTGATGAACATATGTTAAGCCGATTAAAACTACTTTGTTCATTGCTATTAGTGTTTATATATAATATATCATGAATATCCACTTTACTTAGTTGGACTATTAACGTAATGGCAATGATGCTACTGCTCGTATTCAGAAATCCAGTATGTTCAAGTGTCGCACCAAAACAGCCAATAAATGCCGTAGTTGTAACAAGTCCACCGAACACGAGTAGAGAGATGGATACTGTCCTGCTGACATTGGAGTTGATCAGGTATGCTCCTGTAATTCATCATATGTTTTGTGTGTGTTTATTATATAATAATGGTAATAATAATAATTACCTATTGATAGTATAAATAATCCTATAAACTGTGTATTTTATTATTATTATTATTTCTCATATATAAAAAGAGAAGCCCATTTACCATAAACCCTAAATGAAAACTGGTAACAAACTCTCGTAATCTTTTCGATCTCTTATACATTATAACTTCATCCATGGTTGTTTGTTTTATTATTTTTTTTTTAATTTACAAAAAGAGAGAAAAAAAAAAAAAAAGAAAAAAAAAAAAAAAAAAAAGAAAAAAGAAATTCTCCCACTCTTTACTCTATCTCTCTGCTGCTCACTATGAAACTTTCAAAAGGGGAAGTGGTTACTCTAGCAGAGAGGGTCACGTGTCTCACGTGTATTTAGAGGGACTTTTTTTTAGATGTAACCATTGACTTTTAACGTCTTTTTACCATAAATAACTGTATTAAGAGCAACACCAGTGAAGAGTGCAATAGGAAGGGGTTTCATAGAGACAAGACTTGTTTTTGCATTCAAGAAGGCCCAAGATAAACACCAAGCTATCAACCATATCAGCCTGTTATTATTGATTCATGTGAACATATATATTTACCTGTTGCAATGCCTGCTCCATTTTCAGAATCACCTACATGGGTAACATAACTGGGAAAATGGACTTTAATACACCCGTTTTTTTTTTTTTTTTCTTTATCAAAAGGATTACCCTGCACCAGCAAAGATGGCACTAAAAGCCATTGTTTGAAACATGGAAGGAATACCAGGTGATTTCTTTACTGCCAAAGGTAACATGGCCAATGCTTAGGGAATAGTGGGTGAGCTTTTTTTTTCATCTTGTGCTATATAACTATTTTTATTTTACATAATCCTGATAATGCCCAAATGGGCAATGGTGATTCGGCCTGTTTATCGATCCATGTTGTTGCTGCTTCTTGGGTCTTTGACATGTTTTGAGAGAAGAGAAAATAAATAAATAAATAATAGTGCAAGGAACCAAAAGTTTAAAAAAAAAAAAAAAAAAAAAAAAAAAAAAAATGCCTGTGACTTCATGGCCCTTTTATTTTTTAAACATCCGAATTATGCCCTGAAGGAAAAGTACATTTTTATGAAATCGAACAATAATTCTAAAAGAAAGAGGATAAAATATAGTCTCTAAAAGGAGGCCTATGTTCTTCCCTTTTTTTTTTTTTTTCCCTTTGGAAGTTTTACTAGTATTGTTTGTTTGTTTACAATAATACTCAATGAAAACAAAGGCTTTAAATTAGGATTTTAAGACACAATTACAAACAATCATATTTTCTAAAAACCCCAAATAAAATAAAGGGACCAAATATAACAGGATGTGTTTCTGTACTTTAATTAGTAACATAAAGGAACAGTTGAGCATCATTTAGCGTTTTCAAACAAAAGGTGTACCTCTCAGAGATGAATTGACATACATGGTTGATCATCTACTGTGGGTACCTACTTAGAGAGAGTTCTTGTTACTGTCTATGTAATCTATATCTTAAAAGATGCTCATTCAAACGCGACCTTTATTTTGAAGCTACCATTCCCCAAATGTCTGCCGTGCTTAACTATTTTACATTACCTAATTTATATATAGTAAGTAGCTTAAAAGAGATATACAATACTTTCAAACAATCATCTACATATGACAAAATGAATGGACAGCCTTGCTCTTGTAAGAAATAAAAACAATACATCTCCAAGTCAAATGGATGAAGAAGGGAGGGAAACGACACATGAATTAGATTATGTTTGTGTCAATCATAAAATGTGACTGGAGGGATTTTCTACGAGATTCTGTCTATTTACTAAAAAGTCACTTGTGCTGTTTCCCTTTCTCCATGAGATGGAAAAATAAGCCTTTCTGCTTGTGTATGTATCGGATTAATAGATCTAGAATCGATGTATATAGATCGGTGATGAATGTTGATTTATTACAGTTGCAAATAAACAAAGATGCAAATTCCCAATGTATGGCTATCAAAAACAAAGACCATTTATTTTGGCACAGTCATCATTTTTTTTTTTTCTAAAAAAAAAAAAAAGTGACATACCTGTATTGGTACATGTATTTATTATATTTTCTATTTTTTTCATTTGGAAGAAAGAAAGAGATATGCACAGATGTGCCTTGGCACAAGATGATTGTTTTGAATTCATTTGTCTCTACTTAAAAACAAGGACAAAATGAAACTGTTTGTTACTTGGAGATTGTTTGTTTTACGGCAACATGGCTCGTTACTTTTTTTTTTATTTTATTTTTTCTTTTTTCAAGTAGGAACACCGACTTTGAACCGGATTGATAACAGACGATCATTCCTACAATGGATTTTATTTTTATTTTTTTTTACAAAATAAGATGAATGTCAAATCAAGTCATCATTTACTGTTACTATTTGTGTCTCTTAGTCCCTCGAAAAAGACTGTACACTACCTTATTCTATGTTCGATCTGAGATTACCTATTGGTCTAAGATGATTTGCACTACTTTATTGTGATGATCATCAACTGTCTGCTATAATTAGAATTTTTTACCTATTTTTAAATAATAAAAAAATGGTTTTATTTTAAATGAAAAGAAACGTCATTTCATAAAACATATTTTTAATAAAACGTAATCTTACGGGACTTACTTTTAGTGGAGAGCACATCCTCTTCCTTCTTGTTCAGTTGAATCATCTTGTATATAAACATCTTTAGGTAGAATGGTGCTTTTGCATATTCCATTTTTATATTACGTCATTTATAAATGACTCTTGATGATGGTGCTATGCTATTTTCACATAAATTAAAATGAACTCTTCTTGATGAATTTTCTTTTTTAAAGAAAATGATATCATCGGATAATTATTCCTGGTGAATTGCAAGAGGGACAAAGGTTGATATTCAATTCTGCCAATCACAAGGTTTTTTTTTTTTTTTTTTACTTTTTGTTTGTTTTAATATAAGAAAAAAAAAAAAGAGGCACTTGATCTACAAAATTCCATGAGACATTTTTTTTTGTTTTTTTCGAGAGTTTGATTTAGTAAATATTTTTTAATAAATATTCTTCTCTTTTACAAACAAAAGTGTGAAAGAAAGAGTGAGAAGATGTTGGTGTTACTAACAGAAACGGAATGTTACATTTTTGTTGAAAAGAGATAGAACCCACACGATATCAAACCACCCATCACTTCATGAAATCATTGGTTCTAGACAACGGATCAGAGAAAAAAAACATAACAAATAAAGTGCCAAAAAAAGCTTATTTTTCTTACTTTACCCCCACAATAAAAGAAAAAGTGGAAAATTTAGGGGGCAATCCGAGGTGTATTTTTTTTTTTTTATATAGTGCAACCTTATTTTTTTTTTAATATAAATAGGGTGGATCTCACCAGATTTTTCAAAAAACATCATCTTCTCTTTTTTTCTATATTATCTCTCTCAACACTCAAATGTCTGTCCTTGCTCGCACCATGTTTAAAACTGAAAGCACCGAACCAAAGTTGGAAAACACCCAAGGTCTTAACAATGCACCTGAAAAGAAGGAGAAGAAACCCATTCGTCAGGTAAAAAAATACCCATCCGTCATATTAAAAGAAAAAAAGAAAAAAAAAAAAAAACTAAATCCTATATCTTTTAAAGGTGGTGGGTGCTGTTGTGATTGACACTGAAAACAAACGAGTCCTCATGCTCTCTAGTAACAAATTCGAAAATGTCTATTGTCTTCCCAAAGGTATCTGTGAAACGGAAGAAGAGACACACGAAGAGGCCATCATCCGCTGTCTCCATGATGAGGCCGGTCTCCAAGTGGAAAAGGTAAACCGACGCATTGGTACCTATACAGAGGCCAATAAGAGGGGCAAGATTGTGGCACATCATTGGATGTATGAAGTATTGGATCCTACCTTAATGGAGTCATGGCCTGCATTGGATCGTGAACGCGAATGGGTAAGTTTTTTTTATTTTATTTGGTTGTATATGATCAAGTATTTAATCTTTTTTGAAAAAAAAAAAGTTTTCTTTCCGAGATGCCATTGGTTATTCTTCTGAACATCATATCTCCCGTTTGGCTCTTAACAACAGCAAGCTTGGAAAGTCTTGAAGCGTTATCGCCTTTTATCTTACACCTTTATACACCTCACGTTTGTTTTTTTTTCATGTTCTTTCTTTTCTTTTTATTCGTTTTAATTCATTTCGCACATTATTTCATTCTAAATACAAGTATTCATTACATTCTTTTTTGTTGTAATAAAAATATCTATTTTTTTTAAAAAATGAAACTTTTAGATTTTTGAGAAAACATCTGAGTAAAACAAAGTTTATCTTTTGATAAATGGTCAATTATAGAGTTATAAAGAGAAACACACGGTAGATCACATTGCTTTTTGGTTTAAAGCATTGATTTGCTTGATTTTTATTATGCCCATTTGGACGGATCACAGAAAGACGATCTGATCTTGAAAAAAAAAATATTATTTTATTTGAAGAAAAGAAATGCTTGACATTCTATTAATAGCATGAATAATTTTAAATCGAATGATATGAACCAGATACTATTTTTACAAATCACATTCCACTAAGAGAGAATAAACTTATTTTAGGCATTTTCAGGGAAACGCTAATGCAATGATGGATCAAAAGTATCAAAAGGCATGTTTTTATTCAAAGGTGATTTACCTTTCTTTTCTATTATTAGCATTGGAAATACTTGTATTTTTAGAAGGAGTGATTCCATGTGAATTAGGCTATTTAACTTTATAATACACATATACAGAAAAACTCAAAAAAGGCGCGAGTCTTTTCTTGTTGGATTTGACCCATTTTAATCCAATAACGTTGGATGGTGTTTCTAATACCACAAATGTGGGGTGATCATCGAAGAGAAAAGGTGTTGGATATATATATGCGATAACTACTCTTTTTTATATATACATATTTAGTAGTCATAAGCAGTAGTTATCAGCCATAGCTTTTATTTCCATCATGTAAAGTCACAATCATTAAGTGAAAAGAATTGTAAAATGTGCTTACATTCTCTTCCAAGTACCTGTTTCAGGTGTAATAAAACCGTGGGAAAAAACATGTAAGCAATGCTATATCGATTCACCATCCAATGTCTGTCAAAAGAACAAGTTGTCCTGTGTACAAAGTAGTTTAAACTTTGATATGATGTTCCATTAAAAGTGATACAAACTAACCATAAGGATTGTAATAAAGCTGTTTATAGAATTGTGAATCAATTAAAGATATTATAAATTGCCTTGTTTTTTTTTTTTTTTATTGTTCGAAAACTACAGTGGTTACTTGTTGTTTTTCTCTCATATATTTTTTTTATCTTCTTCTTCTTTATCGGAACAAAGTAAAGAAATCAAAGATATATATCCACAGACGATGAAAGAAAGGAAAATAGAAAAACGAAGGGATTTTTTTTTAAGAAAAAAAAAAAAAAAAAAAAAACTTTTTTTTTTAAAAAAAAAAAAAAAAAAAAAAAAAGCGAGAGAGAAAGAAATAATATGAGAGAGAGAGAGAGGATTTCATCGATTATCGCAGAAAATATAATAATTAATATACATAAAAGAAAAAGGATTTACATGATATCCCACAGATCCTCAAAAGCACAGCACACCTTACCACACGCAACAGAAGCAGACAATGCAAAATCAGATATACCAATCTTCTCCTGTGTATACGAATCTGCAAAGGTATCTGGTCCCTTTGCCATTGCACCCACAGCCACAACAACAGGCTGTCCTTCGGGAAGATCTTTAAAGTAAGAGTACAACTTGACTTTGGCTGCATTCCATGAGAGGGCAATGCGTTTGGCGTCTTTGGGGAGATATTGAATGACGGGGGGTGGGATGATTTCCAATAGTTTTACATTGCCTTCCATATCACCAGAGATACATCCTCTTTCTAGTAATTGGACTATAAAAAAAAAATGTCAATCACTCCCCCTCTCTCTTTATTATTTATCTTTTTTTTTTTTTTCTTACCCATAAGTCCTGAAAAACGCTTAATGGTGCGTGGTATACGACAGGCTGGGTTAATACGGATAACTACACCCTTTGCTGTGTGGATATAAACCTATTCTTACTTGTTTTTAACAAAAAAAAAAAAAAAATGGAATACTCTACTCTTTGCATATGACTTACTTCCAGGTGACCGGATTTGTTTAATGGCGAGTCCAACAGAGTCAACAGACACTTTTATAATATAAAAAAAAAACACGTCCTTTCACCTTTAATCACACCATTTCATTATATAAAAAAAAACACTTCTCTTATCCTTACCTGATGTACAATATCAGGACGTGCATCGGCAATGTCTCTGCCCAGCTTCTTCAATATAGACTGGTGCTCATCGCAGTTGAGCAGTTGCATCTTGCTGTCATGACGATAAGGGTGAACGGCAGCTGCTTCCAAAGAGGCATTCTCTAATACAACAATGACTCTGCGACTCTTTGTCTCTACAGGTTGCCCTTGTGTAGGGGCTTCGTGCCAGGACTCTTCTGACATTTTTTTTAAGGTAAATAAAAAGAGAAAAGGTGCTGAAAAACTTTATTTTTTTTTTTTTTTTTCTTATACGGAACCAAAAGGGTCAAGCCGCTGTAGTTGAATGACCAAAAAAAAAACGTGACCATTTTTATTGCAAGATTCTGTGTTGGTGTTTATAAATAAGTAAACAAGGCAACTTATTCCCTTTTTTCCTTTTTTTTTTTTTTTTTATTATTATTATCCTTTTGTTATTATTATTAACATAGAGAGCTTCATATCGAGTCGAATAGAATAGAATAAACAGAAAATGATCTTTAATAAAGACTATAAAAGCCAAGTGCCCGGTCTTATATTAATAGAAGACTTTATAACAGAACAAGAAGAGGCCTGTTTAGTCAGCTATACTGAACAGGGCACTTGGAGTGGGTTAGGGATTGGGTAAATACAGAGAAAACAGTCAAGTATAAATACATTCATTTATTGATCCTTTTATAAATATATTTGCAAATACAGACCCAATCCCGAACTAAAGAGAAGAACCCAACAATATGGTCATTTATTCAGCTACCGCTATAGGTAACGAACTGCTATTGTCCATGCTAGTGTTATTCATTAACTATTGTTATATAGAAAAGTAATGGAGGAATATGGTCCTTTACCTGATTTCGCTACCCTTTTGGTGGATCGCATCATGGAAAACCAACTTATGCCAAATACACCCAATCATCTATTAATTAATGAGTATAATGCAGGACAGGGTATTATGCCTCATACAGGTAAATGGAGGCAAAGAGTATAATATTACTGATACCAATCATCATCATCATCATCATCATCATCATACAAAAATAGACGCGCCTGCCTTGTTTGGTCCTTCTATTCTATCATTATCCTTATTATCAGATTGCATTATGCAATTTACTTGTCAAGATCAGGCTGTTGATATTGTATTACGTAAAGTCTCTATAATAAAATACACTTTCATAAACATGAAACTAAAAAAAAAAAAAAACTAAAAAGAATTGTGTTATTAGCACGTAGATCCATCGTTGTTTTGACAGGAGATGCAAGGTACAAATATAAACACTGCATTTCAAAAGACCTCATCGAAACCACACCATCCGGCATGACAATCCATAGAGACAGGCGCATTTCTTTTACGTTTCGTGAAATTGTGTCTTGGGAAGATACCAAAAAGTGCAATCCATGATCATTAATGCAAAAAAAAATAAATAAAAATAGATGGAATGACAATCACGTGTTGGAAAGAGTCGAAACATACAAAATAAAATAAAATAAAAATAAACAACCATAAATAATATATATATATCCCTTTTCCCGTATATATAAAAAGCAAAACTATATGAAAAACTGTAAACATAAACCATCAAGTAGTACATCAGATACTGATTCAACTGATTCATTTGCTGTGATTAGTGAACACTTGACTGCAAGTGATGACTACGATACTGCGGACGACAATAACAAGTCCAACTCAATGACGCAGATCAGTAGGAACAGATCTGTTCCCTATTTAAAGAGTAGCTCATCTAGCATCCTGCGGCATTCCTCATCGTCTAAAAATAGTCCACTACTGAAATCAACAACACAGCGTGTGGGGTTAAGCAAGTCAAAGACGAAAAAGAAAGGATTACCGTATATACCAAAGGAAGAAGAAGAAGAAGTCTTCAACAAGAACGACCTGATCGTCTCTAGCTTAAAGAGCACATTTGCTGACATCCTCGTACCCTTTCAAGACGATCACCGTCTTGTACCCAAAATCCAATCACTTTTTGACACCCAGGAGGACTGCATTGATCTGCTCGAAAAGAAGCTCGGAGAGAAAAGGCTGTATTTGAAAAAATTAAGGGCGCACCGAGCAGCAACAGAGCAGGTGGTGGTAGATGAGGAAGGTGCGCTACCCTTTTTACTGGCAAAATACCCTGTCGCCATGAATAAGTTTCGAAAGAGAACAGAGGAGCAGGAGTATATGAGGGAGCATGAGCGGTGCACACAAGAATTTGAAGCTCAGAGGGAGGAGATCATAAGGGCACACAAGAGAAACTATGAGGCGCTAAAATCAGCGTATAAGAAGAAGTATAAAAGGGAGGTGGAACGTATTGAACATCAGAATGAATAGAACGAAGGAGACATAGAGTCATCTTATAACAACAGTAACAACAGCAATCATATACCATCAATATATACACATTTATATACATATATACACTCTCTTTATCAAACGATCGATACATTGTGAATATATCATTCTTTGTTTCGCATATCATCATCATGGCTGATTTATCATCAAAATAAGTGGGGGAAAAGAAAACAAAGCTCTTCATTTTACTGATTCAAAAGTATGTAATATAATAAAAATGATTCCCTTTTTGTTTTTTTTTTATAAAATCATGAGAGAAAGAAAGAAGAGGGATCCTAGTGTGTCCAAAACAACCCTTGTTTGATGACTTGAGTATTATAAATCATTTTCTATAGAAAGAAGAAAAAAAAAGCAGTTACAAATGTCTAAAATTAAATGACATCATGTTGTAGTAGAGTAATATAGGAATAAGCTTTTTTGATTATTATGCAAAAACAAGTTTTTCTTTCCCCTTTCGTGATGAACATTGTTTTATGTTCTTTTCTATTTTAAGAAATGATATCATTCTATACTTTAATTCATCTTTTAACTCTGTTATTTGCAATAAGAACATTGAATCTCAGAAGAGAGAATGAGGTTTGTTTATTTTATGAGTCTGGAAAGAAATAACCCGACTTGATGTAATCTGGGTACAATTGACACTGAATTTTTTTTTTTCGTCAATGGAAAATTATTCATTACAAAAAATTGATCCCTTCACTGATAAGGTTTTTATTTTATGTTCTCAAGTCTTCCTTTCGTTTCTGATTCTATAGTGCTGCGCCCTCCCCCTTTTTTTTTTTATGGGTCAGGTACGTTAAAACTGTTTCAATGACATTCATGAATTGATACACTGTATTTACTGTTCAATAAACCTCCTCAAGGTCTGATAGAGAATGACATATCTCTTGTATAGACACATGAACTTTTTTTTTTTTTTTTACTTTAGGATTTCAATGTGAAGAGCTTATGTAAACTTGATTCGATTTTCTTATCTTTAAAAAAAAAAAAATTGTTTTTTTTAAAAAAAAATAGGCACCCAGATTTTATCTCAAAAAAATTTTCTATTCTTCCTTTCTACGAAACAAAATCTTAATTGTAAACGTAAATGGCGTTTTGAAAAAAAAAAAAAAAAGATCCAACCAAGCAGTCGGAACTTTGGGAGATATTGATCCGTTCTTGGTGGATTAGAGTTTTAAAAAAACTGTATTTTACAATTCTTACATTTTCAATTGTGCTAATAAAAAAATAAAAAAAAATAAAAAAACCCCCATTACTGTATTATAACTGAGAGTATTCTCTCTAAATTTATTTATTTTACGAGTTACAGAATAAAAACGTATTGAACTGTAAGGTAAATCTTTGTTTTTTTTCAGCTTCACGTAATAAAAAAAAAAAAAATGCTACGCCAAATTAAAAAAAGTTTTTTTTTTTTTTTAACGGAGACTGATTTTAATGGTTTCGCCCAAAGTGAAGTTTAAACGCAAAGATAAAGCCCTTCATTTGGAAATATAAGCATTTTTGGAAACTGTAAGTCATTAGAATTTATAATACAATACTGATATTTTTTTTTTACGAAAAAAAAAACAAACCAAAAAACAAAAGCTTGATTCTATAGAGAACGTTTGTATAATACTATTTGTTTAAATGATGTCAATAAATGTAAACTAACAATTAAAAGCGATTTGAGGGATATGGTACCGATCTGTAATGATAACAGTAAATTCCTCAAAATGAAAAAGTCTCTCTCTCGCTCTCTCACTCTCTCTATACGCACAACAACAAAAAGTAATACATGGAATACAGATGGTTAGAAGAAGAAAAAACACACGCACAAAAATGATTCAAAAAAAATAATCACATATTGTCACTTTATTAATGCATGATTAAATCTACTTATTACTAAATCAGGACTTGATCGGATACACGACCGACCTAAACATAAGCCACTATTATTATGCAGCTAGTGAGAGTGTACTTTCAATCAAGTAACAGCACTTGATAGAGTGTATATTCACTTCATTTCTCATTTGTTCAATTCACTTTTTAAAAAAAAAAAAGACAAGTAAAATAATATATTTCACATGATAATTCTAAGTGATTCGAGTGGTCAATAAAAAAAAAAATGGTAGAAAAGAACAAACACAGACACAAAAAAAAAAAAGAATTTTTTAAATATAATCATAATCGCCTATTCTATTCCTATCATATTTTTTTTTTACATTCCTAATAAAATAAGAAAAAGGTTGGCGTTGAGCCGTGGCTCCCTGTATAACTTTAAAAAACAGTTACACATAATGGACGACCTGTCAAAATATAAAATGACACATCTGTCATTCACTGGTATCTTTCATGTCCTGAATGTATACAGTAATCTTCTTGGCGCGCGAATAGTAACGTACGATTTTTAAAAAACCTTTCAGCTTGTTTTCCTTTAGTTCTTTTTCTTTTTTTTTTTAAAAAAAAAAAAATTGGACGTTGGCCACGCCAGTTTGATCTCCGTGTAACAAGGAATGTGGATTTAAGCGGAGTATGCAGTTTTGCATTGAAGCCATCATTTCTGCTCTATTACCCTAGGATACATACTCTAATCCAAACAAAAAAAAAAAATACTTCTTTTAAAAAAAAAAAAAATGAAATAAAATCAAAGTAGAATGATTATTATTTCTTATTGCAAAAAAACCATGTTTTGTTTGTTTATAATCTGATCATGTTAGATCCAAAAATAATCTAGATCGGCCATTTCTTTATTCCTTTTTGTTTCTAGAAAATAGGAAAAGCTGAGAACTAAATCGATAAAAAAGTCCTTTATGAAACGGCATTGCCTCAAATAGGAATTCAAAAAAGACAGGGTTCATTTTCCAAAAAGTGTATATATAAACCAAAAATACCGTGTTTGTATTTCTTAAAAAAAAAAGCTTTTTGTATTTTATCTTTTACTCTTTTTCTTTTTTTTTATTTTATTTATTTTTTTTTCTTTTTAAAAAAAAATGAGCACTACACCTACATCTTCTAGACCTCGTCGCTTGTCTATGCCCAAGTTGACACGTCGTTTGACCAATGTTGTTATTCACGTCGATGGCGAAGACAATGTTGATGCCGTCAACTCCTCCTACGTTCCCTCTCGTCCCTCTAACCATCAAGCCTTGGGAGAGGAGGCCATCGCTACCTGGAAGAAGCACACCCAACCCGAGAAGAATGACACTAACGCCATTGAGGAAGATATTGTTCACCACACCATCACCACCCTCTGCCGCGGTGTCTACAACATTGACAAGTTGGCCATGTACCAGGCCACTGCCCATTCTGTTCGCGATCGCCTCTTGGAGGATTGGAACATGACCCAGGAAGCTCTTCACAAGGAAAACCCCAAGCGCTGTTACTACTTGTCTATGGAATTCTTGCTTGGTCGTGCTCTTGATAACGCCTTGAACTGTCTCCATGTCAAAGATAACTACAATGAGAGTGTCAAGAACCTTGGTTTCAACCTTGAGGATTTGATTCAGCAGGAAAAGGATGCCGCCCTTGGTAACGGTGGTTTGGGTCGTTTGGCCGCCTGTTATATGGATGCTGCTGCTACTTTGGACTTGCCTACCTGGGGTTACGGTCTCCGTTACCAGTATGGTATCTTTAAGCAGCTCATCAAGGAAGGTTACCAGAACGAGATGCCCGATTACTGGCTCAACTTTGATAACCCTTGGGAATTCCCCCGTACCGATATCAAGTATGAGGTCCGCTTCTATGGTTACGTCGCTACAAAGATGAACGATAAGGGTCAGTCCCGTATGTCTTGGGAGGGTGGAGAGAAGGTCCAGGCCATGGCCTATGATGTCCCTATTCCCGGATTCGATACCAAGGCCTGTGGTAACATTCGTCTCTGGTCTTCCAAGCCCCTCAACACCTTTGACTTTGACTCGTTCAACGCTGGTGACTATGAAAAGTCCGTCTCTGAACAGACCAATGCCCAAAACTTGACCTCTGTCCTCTACCCCAACGATAACCACTTGCTCGGTAAGGAACTCCGTTTGAAGCAGGAATATTTCTTTGTCAGTGCCTCTCTCCAGGATATCATCCACAGATTCAAGCGCGCCAAGTGTGCCTGGAAGGACTTCCCCGAAAAGGTCGCTGTGCAGATGAATGACACCCATCCTACCCTTGCCGTCCCCGAATTGCTCCGTATTTTGGTTGATATTGAAGGTTTGGAATGGGATGATGCCTGGGATATTGTGACTCGCACCTTTGCCTTCACCAACCACACCGTCTTACCCGAGGCTCTTGAGTGCTGGTCCGTGCCCATGATGGAGAAGATCCTCCCCCGTCACATGCAGATCATCTATGATATCAATCTCTTCTTCCTCCAAAAGGTCGAAAAGGTCTTTGAAAACGACCGTGATTTGTTGAAGCGTGTTTCCATCATTGAGGAGACCACTCCTCAGCAGGTACGTATGGCCTACTTGGCCGTTGTTGGTTCTCATACTGTCAATGGTGTTGCTGCTCTCCACTCTGATTTGATCAAGAAGAACCTCTTCAATGACTTTATCAAGTACTATGGTCCTGATAAGTTTATCAACATTACTAATGGTATCACTCCTCGTCGTTGGTTGTACCAGGCTAACCCTGGACTTAGGTAAGCATCTTTTTTACTTTCTATTTTATGTCGAGTGTTTATTTATTCATTTTTTTTTTTTTTTTTAAAAAAAAACAGAGATTTGATTACCAAGACACTTGGTTCTGAAGAATGGGCTACCAAGTTGGATCTCTTGCAAGGTTTGAAGAAACATGCTGATAATGTCGATTTCCAAAAGGAATGGATGGATGTGAAGCTCAAGTGTAAGGAGCGTTTGGCTAATTGGATTAAGACAAATATGGATATTACTGTGAACCCCAATGCCTTGTTTGATATCCAAGTCAAGCGTATTCACGAATACAAGCGTCAATACATGAACATCCTCAGTGTCATCTACCGTTACAAGAACCTCAAGAAGATGTCTCCCGAAGAGTTGGAAAAGCAGGTCCCCCGTGTCTGTATCTTTGGTGGTAAGGCTGCCCCTGGTTACTACATTGCCAAGTTGGTCATCAAGTTGATCAATGCCGCTTCCGAGACCATTAACAACGACCCCGCCATCAAGGACATGCTCAAGGTTGTCTTTATCCCCGATTACAATGTCTCCCTTGCTGAAATCATCACCCCCGCTTCTGATATCTCTCAACACATCTCCACCGCTGGTACCGAGGCCTCTGGTACCTCCAACATGAAGTTTGTCCTGAACGGTGGTTTGATTTTGGGTACCGTCGATGGTGCCAACATTGAAATCCGTGAACAGATTGGTGACGAGAACATCTTTATGTTTGGTGTCCTCGCCGATGAGGTAGAAGATATCCGCCACAGCCAAAAATACCACGGTCTGTTGATGGACCCCAGTCTCCAGATTGTCATTGATGCTATCCAGAGCGGTGAATTCGGTGACCCCTCCATCTTTGGCCCCCTTATCAACACCTTGACCTATGGTGGTGATTACTACCTTATCTCTGCTGACTTCCAATCCTACCTTGAGATGCACTCTGTCTGTGACAAGACCTTCAAGGACCGTGCCGCATGGGCCAAGAAATCTATCATGTGTACCGCTGGTATGGGCTTCTTCTCTTCTGATCGTGCTGTTAAGGAGTATGCTGATAAGATTTGGAAGTTGAAGCCATTCCCTATTGGAAAGTAGATAGTGTAGATTTGTATGAATTATCCCCCCCCCCTCATTTAAAAAAATTTTTTTTTCCTCTTTATATCTTTCAAATTATTAAAAAATAAAATTTCTGCATTTTGTCTTGAACAAAAAAAAAAAGCGTGTTCGTTTTGGACGGAAAGAAATGGGATTATCTTGGAATTGTGTTGTTAGGAGTCATGGTATTTGTAACAAAGTCGAATTTATTTTATCAACTTGATTAGGTATAAATAAAATGTAATAATAAAGAAGTATGCAAAAGCTTTTGCATTTGCCTTATTTCGCTTATATGGTTGCTGGATCTTATCTCTTCTGATATATATGTCTTGGCAGTTTTGTGCTACTTTTTGTTTTAAAAAAAAAAAAAAGCAAGTTTCACTTTATCAACTTTAAAAGGAATATATACAAATAAAATGTGAGTTAAAAATAAAATACCAATTTACCATCCAAACAAATAAAAAAAAAAAAGTAACAATGAAAATAAGTATCTAGATTGAAACGAGACTCGTATTTATCATAGAGATTCGTGTCTTGAGCTTTAAGAATAAACGAATGTTGAATATCATAACCAACAATATGAGTATAAACGGCATTCAACTGATTAGATAGTTTTTAGTTGCTTTCCAATAAAGAGTAAATTTTATACATTAAACTAATAAAAATACAAATTCTTAGCTTACTACAGAGGCGACAAGTATATCGAAAAAGGTATCCACCACATTGCTCTACAAGTTATATTTTTCAAACCCAACAATCAGAGAAAAAGTCAGATATCAGAAAAAAGTCAGATAATCAGAGAAGAAGTCAGATGTCAGAGAAAAAAGTCAGATATCAGAGAAGAAGTCTGATATCAGAGAAGAAGTCAGATGTCAGAGAAAAAAGTCAGATATCAGAGAAAAAAGTCAGATAACCTTATTTACATCAAGTTTACAGGATTTTTTTTTTGGCACGCGCTTTTTTTTTTTGGTACGATTTGAAAATAGAAATTGGGACGGGTTACATAAGTTATTAGACCTTTTCCTTTTGTAAGATCATTTATTTTTCAAATCGTACCAAAAAAAAAAAGTGCGTACCAAAAAAAAAAAGTGCGTACCAAAAAAAAAATCAATCGTACCAATTAAGACTAAAATCCTGTATATATTTTTTTAAGTCTCCTTTCACTTTCTTCCGAATATGTTGAGACAATCCGTTTAAATGATGAAAATACAATTTATTAAATAAATAGAAGAGTTTGAAAGTTCCAAAAAAAAAAAAAATTAGTAGATGAAAGTGTCATCTCTCATGTTTGAGGGAGAAAAAAAACCTCTTCTTTATGGAGTTCTATTTGTAAATATGATGATGCATATTATAGGGTATTTTTTTTTTTTTTAAGGTTTTGTGCTTGACACATAATTACTAGGAAACAATCCAGAGACAGGATTACCAGACCCTATTAAAAAGAAAGTGAATAAAATGGAGCACACATACAAAAAAAAAAAAGCATCTTTACCATCATCTTTATAACCCATCCACCAAACATGATCACTTGTATCCGTAACAACAATCTGAGTATTTGTATCAAACGACAGTTCACCAAACTCCTTTGCCTCAAATGGAAACTTTGCATAATAGATCTGGGGATATTCATCACTCGCCGGTTGATGCGATACGCTATTACGCAATGCCATTGCCACCAATGCACTAAAGCTAGCACCTGCAATCAACCCGCTCGAGTTTCGTAGACGATATTCATCATTGCTGCTTTGATCAATGGAAGTAGAGAAGCCCGAACTAGCCTGGTGATGCATCTTGGAGGACGGCACTGCTGCTGGAATATGCACAACACTATCCAGCATGGCCGAGAAGCCCATAGGTGTATAGCGTGGTTTCAGATAGGCAGGCTCGCTTGCATTGACAGGCACCGTAACTCCCTCCTTTCTCTTCTTTCTAAGTGTCATGATAAGGAAGCCAATGCTGGCCATACAAAAGATCATGCCCAGCGAGATGGCAATCGAGATCAGAATCACTGCAGGCACGGACAGGTAGTGATGAATCTTCTCGGCCGTACAGCAATCGGATTGGGTAAACATCTGGTTGATATGCCCTGCCTCACCGGTCTGCGAAGAAGAGAGTAAAAACGGGTACCACTCGGAGCCATCAAACAGAGCTGCGCTTGCACTCATGGTAGGCAACTCCAGATGCCCGACAGCCATGAGCATGGTATCGGTGCCTGACGGATACCTTCCCTGAACAGACGACCCCGCATCGATGGGGATAAAGAGTAACTGACGGATATAGCTCGCACTCCCCAAACGGACATTCAGCGCTTCAAATCGCTCCCCGTTCCAGCTCCCCAAAAAGACGGTAGTCGCGTTACGACCGGCCACGAGCACCTCATCGTTTTCGTTTTTGAGTACCATGGTCAGGGCACTATCAGAGACATCCAATGAGGTTGGTATCCAGGGTGTATTCTCGCTCTCGATGTGTGCCATCTGTGTCTTGGTCCCCTTGATATTAAGATCGCCCACCACACTGATCTTCTCACCGTTCTGAAGTGCTATATCAATGATGGTTCCTTCGATACCCTGATTGGCCTGTGTCCACTGCCGCGTGAGCGTGGAAAATGTACATAGGGTGGCACAGTTGAGAAACCCAGCATAGGCAAATTGACCACCCACATAAATCTGTTTTCCATTCGATCGAATGACGTTCACCAAACCAGGGTTTTTATTTGAATCTAAGGAGATAAGAAGAAGAGAGGATAAATAAAAAAAACTGTTTTAGAAAAAAAAAATGGGAGATATACATCCCTCCCCTCCCCCTTTTTTTTTTGTTCCAAGAGGAGACAGAAAGTCTTACCAAAAATACCATTGATATTCATCACACGTTGCTTTAAAAGGTCAAACATAGCAAAACTAGTGACATTGGTGTTCTGATACATGCCCTTAAATTGACCACCAATACAGAGATGGTCCTTTACTACCGCCATGGCATGGATCTCACCCTCGATATGATCAAAATGACCCGTCCACACACCATCGCGATGCATCACCACCCGATACTCTACGTTGTCGAGATGGAAACGGCCTCCCAAGATGGTCACCAGCGAGTCGTGATCGCTTGTGTTTTTCCAAAAGAGACCTGCTGTGACCGTCGCATTGGCATCCATGGTGGTGATGAGCGTATCCAACTGGTCCTTACGGATGAAGGAGGCATCGTTGGCGCGGTAGGCCTGTGCGGCCTTGATGGCACCGGCATAGAGCATTCCCATGGGAAGCGGTAAGATGGTGGAGATGGGTCCAACCTCGAGCAGTTTGGGGTTGATAAAGTGGGTATGGTTCCATTGGGCATTGTTGTGCGCAGTGGGTGATGTGAACTGACCTGATATATGGAGAGTGTTGTCGGGTGTCAAAAACAATTTGCTGACAGAATCGTTCAATCCCTTTATATATATATAAGAACGAATAAGCGACAAAGACAAGAAAAAAAAAAAAAAAGCTTCTTTCATTATACCTCATCTAAAGTTGACCATGCGTTAGATTGGGTGTCGTACATGGCGATATTATGAAGCCCACGGTGTGATCCATTTAGAGTATTATTAAAATTGCCACCTACATAAAGTGCTAAATAATAAAATGAGTAAAGTAAACCCATTTATATTTATAGTAACATACTTTTGTCCATAAGTAAAGATGTAGTTACATTGCCATTCAAACCCGACTCAGCCAAAGGTTGGAAGCCTTGATTATACTGGTAGGAGACTATATTACTAAAAGTACTATTGACACCTTTGAATTGACCTCCAATATAGAGTCTATCCCTTGAGGGCTGGATCGTCTTTACCACCGATCGTGTGGGCAATTGTTCTGACAAGGGCATCCATTTATTATCCTGTGGATAATAGTCCAATATGCTTGTCAGGATGGAACCATCTGTGTTTCTTACAAATTCAATGGCATCAGCACTGATGGTGGACACCGTAGTAGAAGGGCTGGGACGTAATAGAATGGTGGGTTTGAATCTATCGGTGGTAGCGGTGATGGGACCTGAATAGATCAATCGTCTCGTGTCAGTGGAGACACGCTGGTCTAATAGCATGGATGTGGATTGTCCAGGGTTAAGATTGAGTGTGAGGTCAACTTGGGCTCGTTCGTCACAGCTACTTGTGCCGACACAGCCTGGTGTGTTTACATAAATGTCATAGAGGCCTTGAGATGCAATAAACCTAGAAAGGGGGAGAGGGATAAATGTGAGTTTTTTTTTCATTTTTTTTTTTTTTGAACTTTTAATAGACGTTTTACGGTTGATAAGTGACGGTTGGGTTCTTGGTAAGTACATCATCTGCTGAGACGGTACTAAATAAATAATCTTGATAGTTTCCATAATCAAACTTTTCAGTCCAATCACCGCCTGTTGTTGTTACTGTAGATGATTTTGTATTATCAGAACATGAAATACCACTGCTATTGTTTGAATTCAACTGAGGCTGGAGTGCGACATCTATTTGTTTATATAAATACATATTCATTGACTCTGCTATTGTTTATATTATCTTTACCGGATCGGAATATCTCTACACCACCAAGTCCTCCACCTTCGCCATCCCATGAGTTTATATTGATTCTTAGGGCTTTTGTAGGCAAAGGAGTGATAACAGTAAAGTCTTGATAGGCAAGGTCCTTTGATAAATAACACTGTTCGGTACAAGTGACAGGTTCATTGGTTATTGGATCATTATAAGACAATTCAAAGTATTCATTTGATCCAAGCACCATAATACTTGATTAAATAGATATTTCGTTTTAATATATATTGATAAAGGGGGGAAAAAAAAAAAAAAAAAAGAGAAACAGACATAAACTTACTTGAATTCATTTGTATTTCGCCCTTCTAAGTCACTATTTGATAATCTAAAAATGGAAGGTGTGATGGTTGAGGTAAACTTAGCCTCCCAATAACCAGGTACGCCATCCTGTAATAACCAAGGTGCTTGAGAACATATCAAACTAGAAGGACTTGCATTTTCACCTGTTAAAGCACCATTACCACTTGATATAGTCTAGTGTGATGATGATGATGATGATAATTTAAAAAAAAAAAAAGAAAAAAGAATATCTATTAATACAAAAGAAACAATAAGAAATAATAAAACAGGGGGTGGATAAAAAGATGACTTTACAGCAGAAGTAGCCAAATTAATGGATTGACTCGTTCTTCCATTAAAATACTGACCATCACCAGTGGAATCAAACTGACCTCCAAATAAGATTGAATTTGTAAATGGATTCTTAATAATGGTATAAACAGGACCATTGAACCCCTTCCAAGGCAGTGGCAGCAATTGATTGTTTTGATAGATCAAGGCACTATTATTGAAATTACCACCAATATAAATACGATCGGACTCACAATAAAGGGCATAAACTGAGCCATCAATACCGTTAATTGGTGTTAGTTGTAATGAGTGAGTGTCTAATTGAACGATATTATGAAATATAGTATTGTATTGAAAGGTGCCTGCGAGTATGACTGTGTTCTCATTGACTTGACATGATGTTTCAATATTGCCTTGAATCGAAAAAAGCACTTCAAATGTGTCATCCTCTCTTTTTAGTAAGATACCAGACTCGTTGAACAGTGTTTCAAACTGTCGTTTCGTCTTGAATGGTGAAAGTCCTGCATAGTCACCAATGAAGCCTAATTGTCCAACTGAATCAAGATTAAGGGTGGGAAGTTCAATGAGATGGACAATGCCTAATAAAAAGGAATAAATAAAAACCACACAGCTCGCTAGTGAGTGCATTTTGTTATGTGTGGAGTTTTTATTTATTATTTATTTATAAATTATGATGATGGAGTGTATTGTAAAAATAAAAGGAAAGGAAAAAGGAAAAAAAAAAAAGGGAACAAGAAGAAAAAGAATAATAATAAAAAAAAAAGAGGAGTTGTTTATACAGAAAGTAAAAAAAGGAGTTGAATACACTGTGTGTATAATAATATGAAGTTTACGAGGAGGACTCGTATTGATATAAAATGTCAAGCATGAAATTGGTGTCAATTTCAAATTAGGAAATTCACTTTATATCGATTTTATTTATTTATTGGCTCATTTTCTCTCTTTTTCTCTTTTACTTATATATTTTTCTTTAATATATAAAAATGAGTCAATATCTCATTGCTGTGTGGGATTATGCTGCAGAAGGGGAGTTTGAGCTTTCTTTTAAACAGGGCGATAGAATAAAACTATTAGAAAAGCACAACGATGACTGGTAAAACCAACAAAATGTACTGAATTACTATTCAAACTAACCCTCCATTCCCGTGTTTTCACTTAATCAAGGTGGGAAGGTAACAATTGCTCTCTCTCTCTCTCTGTTATTTCTATATTTATTCCAATAATAATAATATGATTATAATTAAATAAAAAAATAAAAAAAAAGGCGAGTTGAACGACGTTATTGGCTTCTTTCCTGTAAATAGAATACGTTTAGAGACACCAGAAGAGTTTGGTAAATATGGAAAAATAGAGTTTATTTATATAAACTAACTTTTTTTTTTTCTTTTTAATATAGCACAACAGATAGTAAGATTCTTATTCTTATTCTTATCTATAAACTAATAATATCTTGTTAGCAAAACAATGATGATAGCAATAATAGTAATAATAGTAGTAGCCAACAGCAACTAAAAGAAGAAAAAGAACCTGTCATTCCCCCGCGGCCTAACAATAATCCACCCACAATAATAACAGCAACAGTACCAACAGACTCACCAACACCTTTACCGGCACAAGAGTTACCTTTACCTAATGGCTGGGAATATGCTCATGGTAAAAACAAGAGAAAACCACAGTATATATATTTGTATATTTATAAAAAATATATATACATAGATGAAGACGGCACCATTTATTACTTTAATGAATCTACTGGTGAATCTCGCTGGGATCTACCCACCGAGCAAGTTATTTCACCTTTACGTGAAGAGAGTGTTAAACCATTTTTAAAAGGTTTGAAACCTGACGAACTACAAAAATTGGTAAAAAAAAAAAGAAAAAAAAAAAGCGTTTTTTCTCTGCTAAAAATCGTGTCTTAGGAATTTGATCAGTTACAACCCGAGTGGATAAGACACAAAGGTTATGTTCAAATGAAGATGATATCCGAAAAAGAACAAGATGCTGGTAGTAAATTAAGTTCCTGGAAGGTGTACTATGCTGTCTTGTCAGCAGGTTTTTTATTGTTGTACAAAGAGGGACATGTTCGAAGCAAGGTAAGAAGAAATAAACTTTTTTTAATAAAACTAACCACTTTTTTTTTTTTTTTCTAGAAATCGTCTCGATCCCATGTTCCTGTAGGTAGTTTTGATCTTGAATCCTGTCATATCGACCCTGCAGGTAAACAAGACACCAAACGTAAACATGTGTTTATCATTTCGACACCGAAAAAAGTCAAACTCTATATTCAGACGACGAGTGATAAGGAATTTGCGGCTTGGCTTGATGCTATTATGAGGGAATTGGTAGCTAGAAAAGAGAATCAGAATGCTGATTCAGAGATTATGGGGTTATTAAGGTCGCTTACGATTGATGAGAATCATATGAAGGTGAATCGCAAGATGATGGGTCAACAGCAGGAGAATAAAGGACATTGGTTTACAAAGAGTAATAGTGGTATAAAGAAGGTGGAGCCAAAGATAACAGCGTATCAGCAACAACAGCAGTTGACGGCTATTGGTGGTAAAATACGTTTATTATATAATGTATAAGGACGAGGAGGAGAGGGAAAAAGGGGGTGTGTGTGTGTGGAGGAGGAAGGAGGACTTAGGAGAGAAAGAAAAAGAGATAATTAAATGATAATAATCTATTTTTAGAAAATGATGTGTTTGGTGGCTATCTTCATATGGAAGAGGATGGTAGTATACCTCGCGTTGTTAGTCTATGCATAAAGGAGGTAGAAGAAAGAGGACTGAAATCTGTAGGTATTTACAGACTATCTGGTCCTGCATCTACAATACAAAAATATCGTAATTCATTTAATCATGGCAAGTCACTTTTGGATATCTCTCTCTCTCAGTAACAATAACCATTTTGCTCTCTTTTTTAGATGAACCGGTTTCTTTCGAAAGTGAACATGATATTAATGCTGTGACCGGATTATTAAAACTCTATTTCCGTGAACTACGAAATCCACTCATGACATATGAATACTATGACTGGTTCATGGAAGCAGCAAGTAAGTATTTTTCTTTTTTTTTATCTATCCATCTATACACTTTCAAGTATTCTTATTCTATGTGTTTGTGGAATTAGGAATAAGTGACTATGAGGAACGCATGTACCAGATAAAATCAATCATTCACAGTTTGCCCAAATCCAATTACATTGTTTTGGAATGCTTAGTGCGACATTTAAATTTGGTAGCAACTTATTCAGATATAAACAAGATGGAGGCATCGAATCTAGCATTGATATTCTCGGTGGGTTTACTAAGATCGCCGCAGGAAGATTTGAGTAGTATTATGATGTCTGATCTTCAAAGTAAAATTATGGAGGCAATGATTCAACAGGTCGATTGGTTTTTTGAGGAAGATGAAGAGGATATAAATGATGGGGTTGAACAATCAACTGAATAAAGAAAAATACACATATTATTATAGAATATCTCGAGTTGGCACACCTTTCTGCTTTTTTTTTTTTTTTTTTTTTTTTTTTTTTTTTTTTGCACAAACTCATATATATATATAAAAACCGCATTCATTCCCATCCTATCTCTCTCTCTCTCTCTCTCTCTCTCTCTCGATATTACTATTTTTGAATTACTAAATACGAATGTGTTTTTAGCAATGCATCTCAAACATAAACAGTATTAGAAGTACGATTGTATACATGTTTATAGAAATAACATACATGATCACAATTTTTACATTTAATATCATGGAAGAAATACAATACAAAATGATGATATATATGCTTTTCTTAATCTCTTTTCTATTTTTTTTTTTCGGTATATATATATTTTTTTTAAATATGGTTGCCGGATCTAATTTCTAGGTTTGCATTATCGAGTACTTCATAAACCGAACTTGCATTTGTGCTAATATCAACAGCGTTATAATTTTCGGAACATGAAAAGGAGTGTCTTGCTTTACGAACTGGATTATGTTTAAGGAACTATAAATACATATAAGACACTGTTAGTCATGTCACTACTATTATAGAATAATATATATACTTACAGCACCAGTAGCACCTAAATGACCTTCATGACGAAGGAATAATGCCTTCATATCACCATTTGACCAGAAACGAATTGCATATGAAAGTGAGTTCATTGTAATAGGATGACCTAATCATAATAAATCCATTCAATATATACTGCTAGAATGATATATAATAACTATGTATTTTACCTCTAATAAAACATCCACCAAAATAAATTCTCTTTATGCCATGCTGCTGAGCATTTAAATATGCAATCTGACCAATGTTATTACTGCAGTTATATAAAAGTGTCAATATAAACAATAACAATAACAATAAAATGATAACTCCTCCTTACCTAACCATAAATAATAGACTCTTTGCAATATCGCCCGACATGAAGCTATTCTTATCTTGACGTGCGCCCTTCTTAAAGACCTTACCAAAACTTGATGCAATCCGTGATGACTTTAAACCAAGTTTACTATAATCCTGACCATAAATATCTCCTACTAAAAGATCCACATTCTTATTATCGCCTGTCTTGGAAATCTCCAGCATATCTATTATAATAATAATGAAATCGAGTTTGACAACATTTTTTGGGGTAAGGTTTTGTGGATTACTTACCGTCAAATGAGGAAGCATCGGTCAATAAAGATAAAAGACCCCAAAGAGTACCACCGCCAAGCTGAGAATTAAAATCATTTTTTAGTATTTTCTACTGTTTTTTTTATATATCAACTTTACCGAAGTACCACTAATACGAGAAAAATCTTGTGGACCTGGACCTGTTACTTTTAAAATACTAAATTAAGAGTTTAATATATAAAAAATTCAGGGTTTTTGTTCCATTTATTCTTTTCCTTTTTCTTACCTAACACCTGATCCAATATTGACAAGCTACAAGAATAAAAATGAATATCTTTTTTGTCATTACAACAATAATGTAAAGAAAGCGTACCATATAAGGGTATACATCCTTTGACTTTTCTTCAAAGCGAATAGGATCGGTATCAAGTTCAGAATAAGTGAATGCTTCATAGGGTATTTCGGTTATAAAAAAACTAAGGCCTATTATTGTTTTAGTTTTTATTTCTATTTCAATGATATTATTCTCATCTTACCAGTGATTAGACACTCCATTTCATCTTCCTTTTGAATGAGCACATGAGGTAATCTCTCTGCCAATTGATCATAAAACAAATGTGCACCTCCACCAGTAGCCTTCAACACCTGTTGTGTAGAGTGTGCTGCAAGATGTTGTGCATCTCGAAATAACTCGACAATAAAATCGAGCCAGTCCTCAACTTTTTCAGTTTCGAATTTTTTAAAGTGAAGGCGACCCCCTTTACGGTCTGCTGAGAGGGTAAAATAAATGATTTTTGCCAGGGAGCCACCAATCTATTATTAAGTGACTTTTAGACTCTATTTTTTTATATATATTTTTTTTGCTCTTTCTTTCTTACATCCACTGCTATTTGTGAAACATGATTCGTTTGGTTTGGAAGAACAATATCTCTTGTCTCGTGGGCAGCGTAAAAGGCTTCAGACACAGATGCACCGACAACATTCATTTTTTTTTATTTTGCAAGTTTATATATGTAATGATTAATATGATTATGTGTAGTGTATCAATTCAATTCAACTCTATTTGATTCGATTTGAGTGAAATGTATTAATGTATTTATATTAGAGTGTACGTTAAAAAAAAGTAAATATAATAAGAAAGAGATGAATATAAAGGAAATGTGGTTAAAAATAATAATAATAATAATAATATAATCGGAGAGTTAACTAACAGTTAACCTATTTTGTATGGTTTTTGGGGTGTAGATAAAGAAAATAGGGACAGAAAACCTTAAATCTGTGTTTTAATTCAGTTTGATTTTTTATATCTTATTATTTTAACACTGGTGAGTCATCTTTAATTATAAAATCACCTTGGGAAACCTAAAACAATAACTATAAAAAAGTATATAAATGTATATTTAATTATGTAAATATATTTAAAACAATATATATATATATCAAGTGTTTCG
>MU622257.1:66117-85341 GCA_025399235.1 Backusella circina FSU 941
TATATAAAGGATAATGACGTTACTACAATCATAGGGAAAACTATGCTTTTTAAGAAATTAAGTTCCATTACATAATATAAGATAAAGAGGCGTAATGAAAATTTTATAACCTATTCATAAAGAATTTTTTCTACTTATTTTTTTTTTTATTTCGTAGAACTTGCCAACAAATCTGTAATGACATCAAGTATAAAACAATCGCTTACGGTTTTTGTAATTTTTTCCGTCGAATTGACGGCAAAAAGAGAAACCATCAATTTTATAGTATGGTAAATATTTACTAAACCATAATTAGATAGCTCTATGGGTTTACTGATGGTAACATAAACTGAAGTCGCATATAGATTATGGCTTTTTTTTTCATTATTTGTTGAACCATTTAATGTGAGTAATACGTGACAATTGCAAAATATATCATAAAGGTCTTAGTTTATCATCGTAAAATATAATTTCTATGTATCTCTTATGTCATACGTCAAGTACTTTAGTTGCTGCTAAATTTTAACATTACTGACTTTGCTCCCACTTATATATAGATGACAGTAGAAGGTACCGTTACCACCCATATCGAAAACCATTTTCTTATAAACTAAAGTATTTTCAACCCCTTTATCTCTTAGATTTCGTCTTGCCAGACCACCATCAAAAGGTTTTTTTTTTCTAATTTCCGGTCTTTTTTTTTAGTAACCCAGACATCAGAACATAGAGGCACATTAGAAATTGTAACTATAAATATTCACGACGAAAGAATAAGAAGAAACGATCCAGTTAGTATAGACGTAGTTGAAGTTGAGGTAGCAGATAAAAGTGCATAAAATATTCAAATCGGTTATTTTAATAAACGGTAAACTGAAACTTAATACAAGATTTGTTAGGTTCTCGACGAGGAAACATTTACGTAACAACCATAAGCTACCACACTTAGACTAATAAAAGAAAGGAAAAAGTTTCTTTTTTTTTTACGGAGTTGGGTAAAACTCTTCTAATTGGGTCAAACCTTGTTAACAATTGAACAACTGGGCTTTCGTACGCTTACCGTCGTCGTCTCTCTATTTCTTTCTTCTTATAGATTTAGTTGCTTGTGTGAATAGTAGTAGTATACATAGATTGTACGAAAGTTTACTAATTATAACATAAAAAAGATATTAACATTTGAATAGCAAAACTTACATGTATAACTAACTTAAAGCCGACTCAGTTACGTATAAATGTAATGTATTATTAAAAATAAAAAGTTTTTCCTGTTTTCATTTAAAAGTAATGGTTTAAGGTGACCCTGAAGAAAAATGGCAAAATCTCCGAGAAATAACCTGACAAAATAATCGCGAAAAAAAAAAGAAAAATGAGTAGGATAAGGGGGTGGAAAAAAATAACAAAAAGACGTAATTATTATTTTTTCCTAGCAGTGAAACAAATAAATGATTTTTTTCATGAAAAAAAAAATTTTGGACCAAAAAAAATAGTTTGTTTACCGTTTTACAAATCCTTTTGGATTTTTTCTTAAACACACACCCCTTATGAATGTGTGCCAGTAAACTATGCTTACAGTAAATCCTTACGGTTTACTACGAATATTTAGTTTTCATTTTACTCTATTGTTATTTACTTATCGATTTACGTTACGAGAGATAAATATTGCTAACGACGTTTATCACTCTCCCTAATAGTATACGTGCTACAAGATTCGTCTAAAGAGGCAACAATTTTATAATATAATATATGCTCTAATGGTAGCTGTCAATATAAGAACTAAAAACCAGTTACTTCGTGTAAATAATAATTATAATTAATTTTAATTAATTTTGATAATGTTTTAAAACTTTATCGAAAGATAGAATATGAAAATGCATGTATATTCATATTAAAACCATCAATACTTTCTTGGTATTTTTAAAAATCACATGCTTTCTGCTTTGAAGAATAAAAATATGTTTAATTTGAATTACATTTTCTGCTGGTAGAAAATATATTTTACAAATATTATCCCTTCAAAAAGGAGGAAGAAAAAGTATAATACAATTCCATCGAAACAAATCAAATACCATAGTTTAAGCATGAGTTTAAACTGCTGGCGTAGATTTTAAAGTGCTTTAGTAAACTTTTTATCCATAATTGTTAACTTGATAGAATAATAGATTCATTCCAGTGACATGAACTTGGTAAAACAGGTTTTTATTTTTGTTTTTACTTTGCGGATTAAAATATGTTGAGAAGATGTTAAGGAATAAATAATGCATGGAATCTTGAAATTGTATTTTACCGAAAAAAGCAAAACACCAAAATAGTAAAATACAAAAATTACAATTCTTGGTGTATAAAAAAAAAGACCTTTTTTTAAAGGAAATGAGAAGCCCAGCAATAAAACCAAACAAAAGGTAAATAACACCATGATGAATAAAAAACATGTTACAAACCAAATAAATAAATAAACCAAAGTTGTGTAAAATACAATCGACTCCGTAAAAAACGGGGCAGGTTCCGCTTTTTCAGTTTATTTGAAACCGATGAATCGGCGCACCAAGCTGGTGATACAAGCGCGCCCAATCTAAAAAGCAAATATCAACATGCTCTCCCAGTTTGACATCAATACAAGTAGCACAACATTAGGGCACGTGCGGTAATGTGCTCTTTTTTTTTACATTTTGACAATTGATAAATAAGGGCGAAGTCTCGGATTTAGGCTAAGAAACTGAATAGATCAACGTGAGAAGCATAAGTAACATCTCCGAATGACATGGATTAGTTACCTAAAAAAAAAAAAACAGAAAAAAATATCATATATAAATAACAAGAATAAAAGACATGACGATCAAAGCAACTAACTTTATAAATACAAGTACACATCACTTTACACTCAAAACAAATGTCTACTATCGCCGCTACCCCCAGATCAGAATCTTACAACTTGACTGCTGAACAAATCCAGTCCTACAATGACAACGGTTTTCTCTTGATTCAAGATTTCTTTTCTCCTAAAGAACACAAGGCACTTGAAAGTTACTGCACAGAGTTCCAAAATTGGGGTAAGGAAAAGGGAAAATGGATGCAGTATTACGAGGTCAATACCAGCAGTGGTGAGTCACAACTCTGTCGCACTGAGAATTTCACGCCCTACCATGATGGCATGAACAGCTATGTTAGAAGTCCCCGACTTTTAGAAGTGTTGAAGAGACTTCATGGAGAGGAATATGTCTTGTTTAAAGAAAAGGTCAACTATAAGCTACCTGGAGGAGGAGGTATGATAGACTTTGTTTTGACTTGAAATAAAAGGATAGACTAATTGAACCAACTCAATGATAGGTTTCCCTGCCCATCAAGATGCTCCAGCATTTGTTCAATTTGGTCAGGCTTCACATATGACTGTGATGTTTACCATCGACCCTACCACTGATGCTAACGGCTGCTTACAAGTTGTACCTGGATCTCATAAGAACGATTATGAAAGACGCATTCTCCCTCAAGAGAAACACGATGGTTCCATCTCCACAGAATGGTGCGAGAAGCATGAATGGACTCCAGTCTATTGCCAACCTGTAAGTAGAGAGAGGAGGGGGACATATAAAGAATAATTTTAAGTAGGTCTTAATCATCATAAAATAGGGGTCTGTTCTTATTTTCGGTGCCTATCTTGCGCACCGCTCTGGTGATAACACCACAGAGAAATCCAGAAAGGCTGTCTATTTAACTTATAATGCATCAAGTGAAGGCGATTTGCGTGATCATTATTATGATGAGAAGCGCAAGTTATTCCCTCCTTCTTATGAGAGAGAGGAAGGAAAGGACTACAGTAAGTGTTTAATCAATAGAAAACAAAAATGTGACATCGACTTTTTTTTTTTTTTTTTTACTTACACACACTTTTAGGTGAAGGTGCAATTATTTACAATTTGGCAACGCCTATTCGTTCTTAAATTTATTTTGCATTTTGTCATCATTCAGAGTCTTTTTTTTTATTTATATTTTTAGCAATTAAATACGTGTTTCAATCAATGTCCTTTCCCCTTCATCTCCTTTTGTTTTAATAAAATATTATACTTAACTACTAAATTTGGTTTAATTGACCCGCCAATTGGGCATTGAATTTCAAGGAGAAAAGCAACAGTCTTTTTTTCCATTATTATTCTAATCCTCTCTTAAGGGGGGAGATGGGGGAGAGAAAAAAGAGAGAAAGCCTTAGAGTATTTAATTTCCAAAAAAAGCAGGTTGTAAAAATGATGTATTCTACTGATGACTTTGTATAAGCTCTATTTTTCTCTCTTACTTTACTTCCGAATTTGTCATTCCTAAATATTCCTTTTGGAAACAAAAAGAAGATATACCTTTGATTTACATGCCTTTCTTCTTTTATTCATTCTCCCTTTTTTTTTATTTTTTATTACTATTTTTTTTTATTACTATTTTATTTTGTAAAAGCATATTTTCTTACTATAATAATATAAAATAGAAGAAAAAGGAAGGATAACAAATGCAACATCTAACTCAAAAAAATGCATTCAACAATAGTGTTATTTACCAAGAACATTCTTCATTGGTAACAAATGGCGCTAATGATCAAGGCCCACTACCTACTTACAAAGAGTTTCAAGAAATCATCAATGACTATCTTAATAATCTGAGTCCCAAAAAAAGAGACAAGGCTCTTGTAGATCATACCCGTTACTGTCTTATTCAGGATGTGTTAAGGCACCCTAGAAACACCTCCATCTCTACAGCTCAATTTAGGTTTTGGGTAAAGAAAATGTTTCGACTGCAACCTGGATCGTACGATTTGGTCTTTCATGATAATAAACCAGTGGCTATGAGGGAACAGATTTATGATATACTTGTTAGAGCCCATAAAGAAGCACACCATGGTGGCCGAGACAAAACTTCTGCTATTGTAAAAATAACAATAATAAATAGTTATAAAAATAGATATAGAAATAGAGTTAAACATGTTTATCGATTTTTAATGACTCACATTCATGTAACTTTCTTTTTTTGTTTTTATGCATATAGGTGAGAAATCAATTTTCATGGATTCCAAAGGAACTAATTGCTAGGTTTGTGCGTCAGTGCCCAACATGTATTGTCAGGAGAAATGGAAACCAATCACTTCATACACCAGCATCCAAAAATACTAGTCCACAACTGAATTATTCTGCGACAATGAACTACCTATATGATATGACGTCTGGACCCCTTCTATCACCTCATAATAATAACAGCGCATCCATTGCAGCACCAACTGTCATGAGTACACCGCATGTATTACTTTATAAACCTCCATCATCTTCTTCGGTAGTGGGAAAAGAAGGGAGTGATCCCTCTACTTTTTCATTTACAGGAAAAAAACACAAAAAATTAACCCCTCCTCCTAACTACATCACTGCCAACAATAGCCCATCACCTCCTAAGAGACCCTTTTTTGGAAGCAATGGTTTATTTGAAAGTTGTCAACAGTATCATGAAGAAAACATCCAAAACAACAATTATTTATTCCAAATGAATAACAATGAGTACCAACTACAGCAACCTCATCCGTCGATACGTAACCGTCGAAAAGAGTTTTTAAACTACTCTCCTTTTACTACAGAAATATCTTCCTCATACTATGATGTTGTCAATAATGCCGTAAAAAATGCCACTACTATAGATGGTGTGTTTTCAAAGAAAGAAGAACTGTCAGCAAATCAAACTAATATACTTCAACATGAGCATTCCTAAAAAAAAAAAAAAAAAAAAAAGAGGTGCACATTTGTTTTCTTCAGTTTTTTTTTATCTTCTCTAATCTTTTATTTCTCCTTTTGATGTATTTTTATTATTCATGACATTCTTTTGGTTATCCTATACTACTTTTTTTTTTTTTTTTTTACTCTTGTTTAAAAAAAAATCAAACATTATATAACTTTATTTTTTAGTTTTGCATTGTATGCGATGTATATGAAGATAGAGTTCTTTTTTTTTGGAATGAGTCTTAATTATGACACCTTTTTTATTATTATTACTATGAAATCTATATGAAAAGAAAACCTTTCTTATCTTTTTTTTTTCTGCTTACATCTCCTTTTGTATATATTGAAAAAGATGAATATAAAATATAGAACCGTAAAATTTTTAATTGATCAAATAAAACCAATGACGAGTTAAAAATAATAAAAAGTCTCTTCATTTATAATTTATTAATAGCATTGAAAAAGATTGAAATCTTCTATACTGTAATTAGAAGGTCATTTGACAATTAAATGGACGGTATCATTCAAATCCATACTGACAATATTTATTTTGATTTCAAGATGTTAAATAGTATCCTTCTCTCTGCCATTCATTTATATATTGACCATAAGCAAAGAGACCATATGCAATGGTACTTGAAGGACTTGTTAAAACTCATGAAATCATGATTTAATTGAAAACTTCTATCTTTTTTTTTTTTTTGAACAAGTGATCGTCACTATATTGTAGAGTCAAGTTAGAATATTGTTAAAATCAGCGAAACATGTTAATGGGACAAAATATTAAGCATATATTAGTTTAAATAAAGCATATTTGAAATATTATTCAATGGTATATTTTGCATAGTGATAGCAGAAATGAGTTGCATAAAATACCATTTTGAAATATGTTTTTTTTTTCTGATAGTAATGAATTGTCAATTTATGTTTAAATATTCTGCCAAAAAAGTAAACAAACTTGACTAAAAAAAAAAAAAAAAAAGTGCGATGTATACAGCTGAGATGGATGCAAAAATTGTTTTCTTTGGAATTTATGTTATTGTATGTTTATATACGGTAAAGTGATCATTTCTTTTTATACCAAGATCTACATTCTTAACTTTTACAGTGGTTGAGTATAATATATCTTTAATAATAAACAACAGTGAGAGTAGGAAAAAAAAAAATTTACAATATAATAAAAATAATAAAAAAGAGGTAATAAAAAAAAAAAAAAGAGAATCTACATATATAAATACAAGGTGATAAAGTGTTTTACATTTGTACTTCAAAGTCATTCCAACCAGTGCCTAAGAGCAAATTTATATCAAACGTATAGGAATCATGGGCAGGGTCTGTGCGATGGGAAGCATGATTAAAGGTATGGAAGGAATTGGATGAAAATAGATGCTGATGGGGATTTTGCTGAACGTAATCTTCTCTTGTAGTCATGCTTTCAGTATAACCACATGTACCACCGCCAGTAGCAATTCTTTTTGGTATATTTGTATTACCCTGATATTGAGAGATTAAATCTATTCAGAAAAAAAAAAGATTATATATGATGAGCTAAAGGTGGTACAACGACAAAGAGAAAAATAAATACCTTTTCTGTCATGATCTGATATAGAAGAAGGGAGCGCCATGCTGTTGTTATTGTTGTGATTATGATGAAACAAAGTCCCTTGCTTGTTCAACTCACTTTTGTGAAACAAAGATGCTTGGTTGTCATTGTTGTACAGACTCAGGGGTAAGTCCAGTGTATTGTTAAATACTGGCTGAGGATTTACGGATGATTGTGTTGTATCAGATATGCGTGTAACGTCGAACGGATATGTAGAACTTTCTCTCATTTTGGCTGTCATGGGAGGTAACTGCTGGAAAGATAAGAACTGGTGGTGTGTTGTTTGCTCTGGTGTTAATACGCTATTTGAGCTATATACTGAGGTAGGTGAAGAGGATAAGCTAGAAGATAAAAGAGGAGGCAAGGACTCTTGATTATACATAGAAAAGACCTGCCCTGAATACTTTCTCTTTGGAAGTTTGTGATAATAGCTAGCTAATTCATTGTGCCTGAATTTTATATATAAAAAGTTAGAAAATAGAGTGTGTTGTACAATTTTAGTTTTCCGACTAACCCGTCATCTGAGGCCTCATCCGTTAAGAATGGAGCTTTAAAATTTTGTCGTAATTTTAAACCAGTTGATACTCGAAGCGAAGAGAACTCTGCCATATTGGATGGTGTTAAAAGTCTATTTGCGAGTACATCATCTTTGTTGTAATAACTAATCAAATGTTGCTGTATACCGTCTACAACAAGTGACATTGATTTTTTAACCAGACCATTGCGCTTGAATTTGTAAGAGCTCTTTAGCGACCCAATGAGATATTTTTCTCTTTGGCGTCGAGTCCCAGTCTCTCCGCCAAAAGACGATGCGTATTCATGATCATTCATCTCCAAACTGCTGCTGTGGCTCCGGATCATAGATACCGCTCTAGGACCATCAAAAGCGGCGTCAGATGAGTTACTACGAACCATCTTTTTGTCCTGGAGTTCCCGGTATACCAAAAAATTGCCAAGTATACGAGATGGACTCCAGATGAGACCATCTGTCCATCTCTTGATACCACTTTCGCGTTCATCAAAACAAAATACAGAACCACTTTTAATTAGATGGCGGTCTTTCTCTTGCAATCTTCTTGTAATACGCGGAATGATGCCTCTCTTACATGCTTCAAATACTAAGAGAGCATCTCGTGTAGTTTCAATATATCCAAAATAAGATTCTGTTATAGACATTGGTACTGTGAATATTGTGTTTTGTCTGTGCGTATAATATATATAGGTATACTTTTGTGTGTGATATAGAGATAAATATAATGAAAGCCCAATGCCCCCTTTTTTTTTTTAAATAAAAGGGATAAGGTGGGGGGAAAAAAGAAGAGGAAAAAGAACAAAAAAAGCTCAAAAAAAAAAAGATCGGCCTAATATATATTATATAGATTTTTTGTACAAACAGTTACAACAAGAGAGGCAGGGGGAGCATGATGACCTTAGTCATTCAAAATAGTATGGCACTGATTCTTGCTACACCAATCTACGTTATTTGTTTATCTTTTTGTATGAGTTAAAAAGTGACAATGTCCGATAAAAAAAACTAGTGACAGAATTCAAATTGAAATAAAATGTCAGAGATTCGATTTGCGTTTCTTTATTAGGATTCAAAATCAAAAAAGTGATGCGCCAGTTATTTTACATTTAAAAGAATAAGAAATTAACCGACTAAGTATCATATGTCTTATTTCCTCTTGCAATGGATAATAGCAATAATGAATCTTACCAATTATCGATCTCCCATTTTACAAATTGGAGAAGCATCTCTTTTCTCTAAAGACTTAGTATATCATCCAACCCGAACATTTTTTGCTCACATGCTGCATCTCACATTTAAACACGTGTATGCATGATTTCACTGGATTCTTCTCATCTGCTTTTTTACCATTATTCTGAAAAAGAGTATCAGCAAAGCGGGCCGCGATTAGATAATATGATATCAATTATAATAGTAAAAAGCTGAATCCCTCAATTTGATTTTTTGATGTGCCTTTAAAAAAATAAAATGAAGACAGTTTTAGAAATCAAATAAATAGAAGTCATATCGGCTTTAGTGTGAGTATATAAGTTTCTTTTTTTTTTTTTTTTTTTTACCGTACATCAAACAGTTTTTAACAATACTAAAATCTTATATAAAAGAGTATGAGAATATCTCGAATAACCCTCGCACAATTGCTACAAAAACAGACTCATCTGAGTTGTACTTTGCCCTGATCTACAAACAACCCAATTTTTGATATATTTATGACGTTTTCCTTACTTAATTTATCCCTCTAAAATACAGAATCTAATTAGTACATCCAAGATGGTTAAAAGCTTTTATCCCGTGAGTGGATCTGAAATGTTTCTTTTTTTATTAATAGCTATGAATATATTACCAGACAAAACAATATTTTATTTCCAACTGAAACAGATTGGATCAAGTAAACAATTGTGTCAACATCTAAAGTAAAAAAGGTGAAGCATTTTATTGTTTTTGTTTTTTTTTCAAACTCTGACAAAGGTTACAAATGATATCATATCACAGAGAATGGAAAAGGTAAAACGAACAAGTGCAAGACAGTTAGAATAAAATGAATTTTGTAACATCTTCAGTCAAATATTGGTATGACAGTATCAAAAAGAAACAAGCTGTGTGTGAGGTAATGATAAACATTTAAAAGCACTCTAAATCTGCTACTCTTTCGTTGAGAGTGAGTGAAACTTGAAGCACAAAAATAAACATCTGTCCAAAATACAAGTCTGTTTATTTAAATGAAAAATCGACAGAGGAAGCACAAAAATAAACAACAGCGGAAGTACTCTTTAGCTAAACTACAGTTTTATGCAGAATCCGATTTGAAGTTAAATGTTACAGGATCTAAAATACTTTTTATTTCTAATAATAATACCCTTGAAGGTCACATGTTGAAAAATGATTTGATAGAATTAGTCATGTTTTGATATTTTTAAGAGTATGTTTTCTATAGAAACAGCACTTATTAAATCTGTGTCTTTATAGTATTCAAGAACAACAAAAAATGAATATTACGTTAATGGGTAAAAGGCGTGTTGTCCTGGAATATCATGAAAGTGTACACTGCCCAAAATGGTGTATTGGCGTATTTTTTTTTTTCATATTATCAAGCTGTTACAGATTGCATGTATACGTTTATCATTAAAAAAAATCCATAATTTCATTTAGAACCGCTTCTTAACTTTCTACCAATGGCGCAAGGTGTCGCCTTTTGACAAACGTGTATCCCTTGTTTTTTTTTTTACATGTTTTATTATGATTGTTTATCAAACTGATGCACATTTGAGCATTTAAAATGAAATAAACTTTGACGTTATAGTTTTATTATTGTTTACTTTATTGATTAATAGAGATTCGGATTCATCGGGTACTTGTTTAAAATAAAAAAATATGATGTAAATTTACCCTTATGCTCTCTTTTAAAATGCTCTTGACCATCCATCACTCCGAAACTATAAATATTCAGTCATTGGAACCGAAAATATTTTAAAATACTCGGAAGATGAATAGATCACCTGAATACCCTTCTTGTTGAATCAGCAATATAAAACAAATAGCATTTATATGCTTGCTTTTACACGAATCACCGAGAACATCCATGATATTTACAATCTACTCTTTGATAAGGATAGATTTCATATTTTAAATACAAAAATGAGAATATTCCCAATTGTTGATGTTTGTTTGTTTGTTTATGCACCATGCTTTCTTTATTTATACAAGCTTCTTTGCAACAAAGAAGTTCTTAAAGTACTGCATCTGCCAAACACAGACAACACCAAGTACAATGATTTGAGCAATTGTCCACCAAACAACACGAGAGTTGATAAGTTCTGATAAATTACGGAATTCCTTTTCACGTTCCTAAACAATACCAGTTACAACGTCAATCTTCCATTACTTTCACTGTGAAATGCTTTTACTTACACGCTGAGCATTCTGTTCAATCTGAATATCCTCTACACGTTCATTCAACTCGTGAACTCTTCTAACCAAATCTAAAAATAGAATTATTGATGCTGAATTAGACTAGGATTCTAAACAACTCCTTCACCCATCTGTCATTTACCAGGGACGGCTTCAGAGTTGTGGTCATGGTTATCACTAGGATCATCAAAGTCCATATCGAGATAAAGTTTCTATTTAATTTATACATTAGTATTGTTTGCATGAAATTAACCAATCTTGTTTCTTACAGTCTTGGTATTGTCAAACCAAGAGTTGGAAGCAGCGCTTAAACAGATGGCATGATCTCCAGAATCGAGAGATGTAAATACGAAACGATCAGAAGAGTGGTATGAGGCTTCTACTAACTTGTGACCTTGAGGAAGTACCTAATAAAGACATGTTTTTTTATAAACATCTCGTTTTTTTTTTCTCTCTCTCTCCATTCCTTCCTGTCCTTCATTCATCACAAAAGAACTTACTTCGACAGATACATCAATCTTCACATCCTTATTCTCTTGCCAAGTTTGGCCATTTGCTGATAATTGTTCGGATCTAAACACACCTATAATACACAAGAATAATACTAGTCAATATCCGGGTGATGAATAAAAGATGTATGTAATACCAATAACCATGGTCTCTTTAGGTAAATCTTCAATGAAGCATTTCTTCTCATTTCCTTCTAAATAGAAATATAAAGCATTTACAACATTGGCTGCAAAGCAACCCAAAATGAATAAAAGAGCGGGAATGCGTGCTAATGACATGTCTGTTTTCTTCAAAGCACCTATGAACGCGTCTATGAAAAAGAGAAGTAAAAGAACAAAACCAAAACCAAGATATATATAAAAAAAGAAATTAAAGAACAGAACCAACCAATGGTATTCTGTACTTTCATGACGTTCCTCAGATTGATTTGTGCAATCGAATTATTGACTTTGAAAATTTCCCTTTTGTGTAAAAAGTGCAAAGTCGATCTCTTACATTCTATGCTGTGTTTAGAGCGAGTCTATACTCAATGCAAGTTATTTATTTAGCTTCATGTTGATTTATTCATTAATAAAGAAAAACAAGCTTTGTACAGACGCACAAATAACACTCATCACAACTGAGTTTACCAGAACATATATCATTCTCTGTCCTTGTTGCAATTCATAGAACTCCCTTTTGTGTACTATTGAACTACATGGCCATTGATCGTTTCGCTTGAAAAACGTTTATAAATGCTGCTATAGATAGAGAACAGCGCTCATTTTTATTATTGAGGGAAATGAAGCAGAATTATAACCTTAACGGGTTATAAATACTGTAGTTTATCAAAATTACGATTGATTTTCACGAAAATTGTTCTGATCCACACGTCCAAATGACTTGAAAGTTTATTCTGTGTAAGTAAAAATACCAAAAAAAACTGCTTTTATTTATTTATTTATTTATTCTTGACACCAGACAATAACAGACTGAGCAACTTTTGCAGGATCAAACTCGAGGGGATTAAGGCTTCTTCTAAGGAGCTCGTCAGCACAGTCAGCCTTACCAAAGGCATAGATACGAGGGTCGTTTCCTTCAACAATTTCAATCTTTGAAGTATTGATGGGTGCAGGGAAAATAAAACAGGGATCTTCTTCTGTCACCTCGAAAGGAGTGGGCTCAGTGGTATTGCCATAGATAAGACCCTTACAGACGCTGGTGGCAGCAATCATATTGATCAAAAATTGGGAAACGGCAATGGCAAACAACATTTTTTTTTTTAATATAAAAGTACGAATTGAGTAATAATAATAAGAAAAAGGAGATAAATTAAAATAGAGTGAGACCTTTTATATGTTTTTCTTTGCATCTAATAACAATTAGACAAATTCTGTCTTTTCTATTTTTGCTATTAATAAAATTGCGTTCTATTTCTTCCATTTATGCCACAAATGACATAAAGCAAGGCTATGTTTGGCAAGTAGGATATATAAAAACAAGTCCGATAGAAATAAGCTTTCCGGTAATGCAGACTCTTTCAATCATCCTGAATCATCCTTTATATGAATCTCTTGGATTGATCTGATGGGAATCTGTTAAAGGAGTGTTTTTTTCATTAAAGGGAAAATAGATTCATTAAACTCATTTTTTAGTTTGTAAAACATCACTTGAACAAAAATAAACCCTTAAAATTTTATTTGTATGCTTTACGTACGACATGCATTGTAGAATATTATTAACATTGATAACAATTTAAAGTCAAATAGAAGAGGGGAAAATAGGAATCCTTTGAATGAATCATGCATTAACGTTTACGATCATTTTTTTGCTATTTTTAAAATAAATAAAAAAAAAGAAGGATCAAACCTTTCTGGTTCTTGTTTTTTTTAGATCTTCTTTAATTGTTTGTGTATTCAGAAATGCATCAATATTTGTATGCATAAAAACAGAATAAATCTATAACGTAAAAATATCAACGGATGTTCCTTTTTCATTTTCTTGAAAAAGATAGTATATGAATAACGACAAATATCTGCTCTTTCTTCGAGTTATGTCATGGCTATTAATAAGTTTAATATTGCTATCCCGAAAACGTGTACAACTATGTAATGTCACTCAACGATGTATATTGATCCGCTAGCAGGAATCGTTTTACCGAACTGCCTACATCTTCTTTTTATTATTACAAATTGAAAATGAATCTATTTATTAAGAAACATATTCCTTTATTATGATTGATTAAAAGTAGTAGGAATACCTTGCCTTAGTTTCAGTACAGGACTTGCTGACAACCAATAGGATACTACCAATGAAACAGTGAAACTTTCATTTTAAATACCACAGCTGTTAACTGTGCTCCTCCATTGTAACTTGTAAATGAAAGAGTTATAATGTATTTAATAATCCATAATATTAACTCACACAAAACTTTTCTTAAAAGCGTTTATCTAAGTATAAGTTCTATATGCTTCTACACGTATATATTTTCATAATCGCAAGCTTACAATAGACACATCGACTGTATGGAGGGAGGAAACAGTATTCAACCTTTGAGTCACTGAATGTGTGTGTTTGTGTATGTACTTATTCATTTTCACTTTTATTACTTTTTTTATTCTATTTATTTTTGGTAGGCTACAGTTTTCAAAATAGATCACAAAGTTCTGAAAGGAGATATATTTTGTTATGCGCGGACAATGGAATCAGAACTAGCTGATATATTCGTTTTAAAGACGTACAACGTAAAATAATTTATGCTGTGTCATATTCTATTATATAGTAATAATATATGTTTATTTATACATAACAAATGATATAATATAATTTTATGTACATATATGTATGCATCTTGCTTAAAGAAGGGGAATATAATCAGTACCACATGAGACCTTAGCCACTCGTTTTTCTTTTAATTAAATGTTTATATGTACATATGAAAGCTTTTGTTGTAAGAAGTGAATAAGACAATATGACAAATAGAGTATACTTTTAGAATCAAGTCTTGTATAAGCTTAGTACAAAACTTGCTTCATACATATAAGACCTTAAACTTCGTATAATACATCGAAAAACTATTTGTAGTTACTTGGGTTTCGCTATTTTCAATGATATAAAGACTTCATTGTCTTTTGAGACTCTATAACTCGTAAATGCCCCATAAGATATAGGATATTCACAACATCTAGTTTGTCTTACTCATGTTCCCTTTATATATTCATAAGTAACTGCTCCAAATATAGGAATAAAATAAAGTCACTACACTTCTCTTATCAAAGCTCATTATTACCACGACATATACACTTCCCCTCAGTTCTATTTTAACATTGTTTCTTTTTTACTCTTGCCTCTCCTTTCTTTTCTTTTTTTTTTTTAATAAAACATGGCAGCATTGAAAGCATTTTTTTTTAAATGTGTATATCTCCTTATGTAAATAATAAAAACACAAGCTCGGATTTTTTTAATGCAAGTGTACACCTCCCCACAAACACCCTTTTTTTTAGTTACAAGATATTTCTTTACTCATTCTCGTCCATTTCATCATGAAACAAAATACATTATTATACAAGTTTTATTAGTAAATAAGAATAATAAAGAGGACAGATTAGGCCGATCCAACCGCCAGATCTTCTGTCATGAGCTCTTCTGACTCTTGTTGAAGCATTTCCAACCGCCGTGTCTCTTCAATTAGCTCCACCATATCATCGGTTGTACCTGCAGTTTTAAGGAAGGGATGCTGATAGATGATGGTTAAAATAAAATTGCATATATTTATATACATCATCACTTTTTTTTTCTTTTACCTTTAATAATGTATCTGCATCCGGTCTCTTACTAGGGTCTTCTATTGTACATTGTGCAAAGAAATCCTTAAAAGACTCTGACCAACGATCAAGCTCTTTCAATGCTGGTAATCCATTAGAGGCAATTAAAAATAATGCCTAAAAATAATAATGAGATATAAGAAGTATATAAATTAAAAAAAAACTTACTCTCAAAGGAGGGTATTCTACATAGGGAGGATTTCCTTCTGCCATTTCTAATAAAACAACGCCTAAACTCCAAATATCTGCTTTTGCATTATATTTTTGTCCTTTTATCACCTCGGGAGCCATCCAATAAGGTGTTCCCACTATTGAATTTCGCTCAGGTTGTGATTTTGTAAGTTGGGCACAGTGACCGAAATCAGCTATACAAATAATCAGTTAACTTGATTAATACACTTTTATATACACATTTACCTAGTTTGACTTGACCACGCATATTCAATAGGATATTATCACTTCGAATATCACGATGAATACGATTCAGTCTATGTATTCGACACAGTGCTCTAAGAATATCACGAGTCACCCTTCCAATCTGGTCCTCACGCATCCTGGGCCCTGATTCAGGATCAATTGAAATGATATCTGCCAAAGAGACATCCATACATTCCATTACAACCTACAAAAAAAAAAAAAAAAAAAAAATGCATCATCACTTAGTGACCATGGTTCATCAAAAACGATATTTTCACTTGATTTTTACCCAAATCTCTTCATTAGTGGTATAACAGGCAATAAATTCAACAACATTAGGATGTCTACTCATCTTCATGGTAGTCAGTTCATTTCGAATCTTGCTTAGCTTTTCTTCGGCAGTCAAGGGAATCTTTTTGATGGCAACGATACGCTTTGTGATGATGTGTTTGGCAGCATACATGGGACCACTCTCTCCTTCAGCGATCAGAATGAAATCAGTGTAGAGTGTGGTGGGATCTGCACTATCGGCCAAGTCATCTAGTTTTGGAAAAAAAAAAAAATGTGAGTTATTAAATTTCATTTTAAAGATGATAATAGAACTTACCAATAAAACTAGAACTTAATGCAAGATGAGAATCCGATAATTGAGTAGGTTCTGTACCTTCATCTAAATGATAAACTAGATCAATATATATATACGACTTTTAAACCATGTAAAACCTCACTCTTACCCAATAATAAGGATGGCGGAGATGGTACGGGTGGTGAGGGTAATGGTATATCCGTGGACGACTTGAAAAGTGACAAGTGGAGTAACTTTGATGATCTTGCACGAGAAGGAGGAGCGTATCCAACAGGAAGATCACTATGAATGTTAGATGACGTGGTGGAGGAAGTAGTGGAACAAGGTGAAAGAGTAGTATTGTTAAAAGTAGTAGTAGTTGTTGTAGGAGTAGTAGTAGTATTAGAAATATTAGTATTAGTAGTATATTGTGAATTATCGTTATTATCTTCATTCGCTGAATGAGGTGAACTAGGAATGGATCCCTTTTTACTGCTGCTACTGCTATTATTATTATTGTGATGCTGATTATTGTTTTTGCTGCTGCTGTTATTTTTATTTTTGTTATGGCTATTGGATTGGAGTGAATCAGGCATACGGACCTGCATCAGCTTTTCTACAGTGGATGGGTTATTTTTGACTACTTCTTCAGGTACACCTGATGCGACGAGTATTTTTTGCCACTCTATAGGCAAGCCTTTGTATCCGTATTTGCCTACTTGGACGTGAATGTTGTGTTGTACGTTGTATGGCTTTCCAATGAGAGAAGGTGCTTTGGGTTGTGGTGATGGTAGTGCAGGCACATTTACTGTGTGGGTTGGTTAATAGCAAAAAGGGATTTGATTAGTTATATAACAGGATGAATAGACTTGTTTATGGCTTACTCTCAGGTTTGATGGGTGAGGGTACAAGGTGTGGGGTTATATAGTGTGTATCGAGGATATCATCACTTGGTAAATCAGATTGCCAGACATCCGGTAAACCCTAAATAGAGTTGGTAACAGGAAAATATCGTTTTTTTATATAAAAATCTTTACCATGTATTTTCCATTTTCTCTATTATATTCTACATGAATGCCGTGTTCAAATTTTGTAGGCTTTCCAATATCCAGTATCTTTTCTCCAAAGCCTGCTCCTGTTGTTGCTGCCGTTGTAGTTTGACGACTTGACAGTGACATTTTGGAAGAAAGAGAAGTGTCGGATCTATTTGCTTGTCGGTACATTCTTAAACTAGACAAGGTGGACGATGAAGTCATCTTACGCAAACTCCTTGTAGATGAAGGCTTCTGGGATGGTCTCCTTGCAGGATGATGACCTTCCAATGAAGTTCCACTCGTGGGCGTTGCGATGGTGTTGCCCATGACTTGAACAAGTTTACTTTGTTTAATTCTGTTTCTATCCCGAGATTGCGACTTTTTGGGGGTCCTTTTTTTTTATAGAAAAAAATGAAAAAAAAAGAATAAGTATCGAAAATAACAAAAAAAAAAAGAATGAAGAGGCAGGAAGGAAGGGGGGTATATTTCTTAGGGAGTCAGTGCGACCAAAAACGAGGTTTGTAGTAAGAAAAACGTGACTTACAAATTAACTCGCTCCCAAGCGGGGCAAAACTTATCCAAATAAACTCAACTGCTCGTATCTGCTTTGACCAATCGGATGGCATACTTCTGTTTTAGTTGTATATCCACCCATCAGTATGAGTTTATTTGATTGGGTAAAATAAAAAATATATGAAAGTCTACAAATACAATGCAATATAAAGACATAAAGAAGACAACAATAACAGAACAAGTGATGAGTGGTAAATCTATTGGTCAAAAGAATAAATTATTAATCACTGAAAAAAGTTTTTTTTTTTTTTATATTCTTGTGCTTACTAAAACAGAAACAAAATCAATCGCACACACTAAGAATATAGTTCCAATCCAAATACTCAAGCCTCTCATAAATTCATGTCAAGATATATTTCTCAGGGGCGCTTTGCTGTTGATAATCGCTTACTTATGAAAATGGTAATGGAATACTGCTAACAAATTCAATTGGTTTATTATTATCCTAAATCTTTAAATGCATTTCAACAAACTAAACTGTTCAACCGGCCAGGATTGGTACTCCCCCGAGTATTGAAACGCATTCAAACTTCAATTAATACCATTTATATCTGCATTTAGAGTGATCATTGACCTTGTATTTTAAGACACTTTACATTTTATGGACAGTTTGTTTTATTTGTTTAGACTCACTACATTTTGGGATCTGCTAAGGCGAAAACACTTTGTGTATCTGACTTTTTTCTCTGATTATCTGACTTTTTCTCTCACAATCTAAATGAATTCAGATAAACAAAAAAGCTTTCAATGCGATGACTGCAAACTTGATTTTAATTCTCAATTAAAATTGGCAAATCATAAATATGATGCTCATCTTAATTCATTGGCAGTTTATTTGGAAAATGGTAAGAAATGAACATTGTGTTCTCAACATGACTTCTCTAATTATGGTTTTTTACACAAAGAAATAGAGCCGATTATAATCAATAGGTGTGATAGTAAATTTACTTGTCCAGAATGCTCTAGCAAACTGAATAGTCCTACTACGTTCCGCCGACATTTAAAAAAGCATAATGCACACTGTGAAACAACGTCTGTGGTGAAATACCACATAAATTATGACTGTTTAAA
>MU622257.1:86835-154331 GCA_025399235.1 Backusella circina FSU 941
AGACGTTGTTTCACAGTGTGCATTATGCTTTTTTAAATGTCGGCGGAACGTAGTAGGACTATTCAGTTTGCTAGAGCATTCTGGACAAGTAAATTTACTATCACACCTATTGATTATAATCGGCTCTATTTCTTTGTGTAAAAAACCATAATTAGAGAAGTCATGTTGAGAACACAATGTTCATTTCTTACCATTTTCCAAATAAACTGCCAATGAATTAAGATGAGCATCATATTTATGATTTGCCAATTTTAATTGAGAATTAAAATCAAGTTTGCAGTCATCGCATTGAAAGCTTTTTTGTTTATCTGAATTCATTTAGATTGTGAGAGAAAAAGTCAGATAATCAGAGAAAAAAGTCAGATACACAAAGTGTTTTCGCCTTAGCAGATCCCAAAATGTAGTGAGTCTAAACAAATAAAACAAACTGTCCATAAAATGTAAAGTGTCTTAAAATACAAGGTCAATGTGTCTGACATACATTTGAAATCGTCTAATGTAACATGTTGAAATAGTCCATTCTAAATGCCAAATCGTTCAAATCGTCCAATAAAAGTTCACAACCGTCTAAAATTTTTTTTGTAATCGTCTAATTTTAGGTTAAAAGCCTGTATAAACTTACTCACTGGGTAAATAGATAAAAATCAGTGACACAGAACAAAAAGTTGGCATTCCGGCAAGACTGGGTGAGATATTCTCATATAAAAAAGGATGTATTATTTTATATTAAATATATCAAAGTAAAGCACGGATACTCGATCATTAAAACTACCATTTTATATATAGAACTAGGCACGCGTACTCTATATAGAACAAAAGTGTGTTATTTAATAGAAACCAGCAAATTAGGTACTGAATCTCGCTATTTTAAGTTTTGGCATTGGTTTGATGTCTCTAAAACACGACATCTAAGAAGGGAGAGATAGCGATCAATAGTACTAATATTAATCGTATAATTAATTTAAACTTTAATTACCAAGATAAATAAAAAGATGAATAAAACTAGTTTTCATATGTGAATCCAGTCATATGATGATGATATACATTGAAGTGGGCCTTTCAAAAAAGGCAATGACTTTAATAGAGTTTTTTTATAATCTTTATGATCTATTTAACTTTTTAAACCTGCGTCATTATTCCATTATTCTTACTTGATCCATCAATCATGTTTTTGCAGTGTCTAGTTTTAAAAAAATACGATAATATGCAGCAAGTCTCAGGCTGTTTATATACAGTGAAATATTTTCAAAAGATCAATAGAAAAAGCTAAAAGCAATTTAATATGTATGAAGAGAGTTTATCTGCTACCATAAATATCGTTTAAAGCTCGATATTAGAATTCTCTATTATGGGCAGTTTAATATCTAAAAAAGAAAAAGATAAGATGAGTTAATCAAAGACTAAAAAAGGTATTCCAAGTTCTAGGTTATTCCATTAGAGTGCATCTCGACTTTGAGGTCTGATTGTGACGTTTTTCTGAAAATAAACCTGTTGAGGCATGCTCTCTGATCTGATGAAAGATAGAGATTGATACTATTTTGGATATCATTTTTTATTATCAGCAAGTGTTTTAGATTATAAACGAGTTTATTTTGACTACCCATGCTAATTTTTCACAAATAAAGATTCGTTTATAGAATAGATTTATTTATTTATTTATTTATTTATCTACAAGAAAAAGGGGGGGGGAGGGGAATAACAATTGAAATACAGGTAAATTTGTAGACACAAGATTATAATTTTGATGCTGTTGTTAATCATAGCTACTTCCAACTGACAAACTTCTTGAGTGCATCATAATCATCACTAAGGCCTCTTACAACTGCTGCTTCATATGGATACTTTTCACTGTGCTTCTTGATCATCTGATCAATATCATCTTGTTGTTGTTGTGCTGATATTTTCTGTGTATTCGCTGTTATTACAAAAGGCTCTTCTTTTAACTCTAATGTGTGGATGAACATATTTGGTATAGTAGGGTAAAACTTGTATCTGTATTCCATGGCGTCATAAATAAACAATCGAAGTCGTTTGATAAATCTTGGTGTGAAATTTGCCAGTCTGTTGGATTTAATTTTGCTTTTCAATTTAGGGATATCACATAAATGTCCTCCACCTTTGATAAGATTGTCATAAACAACAAAGCCATCAACTTCATGCTCTTCCTTGAGATTAATGTCGGGATCATCATTATTGAGGTCATTAACGAAAACAAAGCGTTCTTTTGGTGGGACAGAAATTTCTTCCAGAACTCTTTCAATGTGGCCAACTGGAAGTTCTCGAAACAGGTGAGGTGGGCAGACCTGTTGCAAATTATGGAAATTAAAAATAGAAGCAATAGCTTTTTTGAAAAAGTTAAACATTGTTTGAAGTACGATAATAAAAAAAAATAATGGGTGAAAAATAAGTGAGTAGTAGTAAGGCAGAAGGTGATAAGAATCAAAGTGTTGTAAAAAAAAATTTGAAAGAAAAAGAGGAAGAGAAAGCTACGTGAACGTGTTTTCCTTTATATATAAATATTTTCAGTTGTTTATCTGTTTATCTGTTTTATTTTTTCATTTCAAAGACTAGTTTGCATTTTTTTTTACTTTCCTATACCTTCAAATCCTATCCACTCAAACAAGTGAGAGAGCAACTGGCCATGATATATTGACTATATCAAAAATCTCTCTATAATGGGTTTCTCAATAATGTTATAAATGTATGTAAAAACAGTCTACTAAACTATTGTATAGGCATGATATAGTGAATATGATTATTATGTCATGATTCAATAAACATTACCGTATCTTATTCTTCAATCGCGACAAAAACACTAATGTACTTGCTTGTTTATTTCCAATACAGAACGTGATAAATTATTATCTATTAAGTAAATATTGAAATGTATATTTTATCAGTACAAGCTTATAGAAACTATTTTTTAGTTATGCATAGTTAAAAAACACTTTCATGCATTGAAAGTCCACTACCTTTTTTTTTTTAATCCTTATCATCTATACATTTCCAACGAATGTCAAGCTGATTAGGATTCTTTTAATTCTAAAATTCGGGTTATTATTCTTAAGGCACCAGCTTGCTAGTTTCTAACATCTTCATGTGATAATAATTAGAGAGATTATAACTCGAGAGCTATATAATGATGCAAAAATCTTGTATTCCAAGTATTGATAAGTATCGCCAAAAGACCCCAAAATTAACCAATCATGATGTTGTTCTGTCGATCAGTATGTATAATTTCAGTTTTAGTTTATGAAAACTTATTCTCCTATTTCCTAACTCAATATATAACTTGATATACTTTAATAAAGACACCTTATTCAAACAATGAAGCTATATATTATTACGTAAAGCGTCGTCAAAGTATTAGCCCCTTTATTTATCTTATTATCTATTTTGTTTATTGGTATTGAGGTGTACTCTGTCTATTCATTGTTAGAGATCCATAGAATTATATTGATCCAATTCTGTAATTCTGTGTTATTATTATTTCTACTCTTATTATTTCAAATCTTTATTTCTTTTCCATCGTATAAAAAGTCTATCTTTTGTATAAGAAAACTATAGTAGTGTTACGCCTCCTATATTCAATAGTGCCCGTAACTGTATCTATACTTGATCCAAGCTCTTGATTTATCTACCTGTCAACTTTTACTCTCCGCTCTGGATATATTGAATTATATTCATGCCTCAGTTGATATTTTATTTTTATTACTGTCACTCAAGATATTTAGATTTAATTCTATATTGATATATTCTGGACTATTACCTTATCCATTATATCTTGAGGATTTATTCCATTTTTATTAACTATTTCCTTTTGTATTTTTTTACCTTACACTTTCGATATTATCGGAAACTATCTGTCCATTCACATGGATCGATTATAGATTCACATCTATATTTTGTATTTGTAATAATCTTTTAGATTAGTTTCTTTTAACCGATAATGGTTAATTGAACTAATATAAATACTGTGATATTTAGCACACAATAAACTTCATCTTTAACTTCACATTTATTTTTATCTTATTACTTAAAGCGTTGGCACAGAAGCCCCTTTATTTCTTTTATTATTTATATTGATTGTCGGCATCGAGGTGTATTCTGCCCTATTTTATTTGTTGAAGGTCCATAGATATTATATTGATTCAGTTCTATAATTCTGTGTTATTATTATTTTTATTCCATTCTATTTTATTTTATATCTTTCTTTCTCTCCTCTTGTATAAAAAGTCTATCTTTTATATAAGAAAACTATAGTAACAATACTTTAAATTGTTGGTGCTCACTATTACCTGCGAAACCCACTCAAAACCTAACAAGATCTAACACTATCTACTGAACCTATTAAAAACTTAATGGTAACAAAAAAAGGTCATATATCGATACAAGGTGACTTAAGAAAACAAATCAAAAACCTCATGCGGGGGTCGAACCCGCAACCTTTCGCTTAGAAGGCGAATGCGCTATCCAATTGCGCCAATGAGGCATGTTATTTAAATTTTAAAGTAAAAAATATATAATTTGCTTACTAAGCCACAAAAGAAAAAGAGTCACATATACATATACTCTGCTCTTTCAGTCCTTACAAGACGAAAGATTATACGTATAGACAATAAGAGGAAAGGTATAAACTCTGAAAACACTTATTTCCCTTAATATAAATATAAAGAAGCTGTACATACGATGAGCGGAGCATTATTTGATAAGCTAAATTAATTCATGAAGAATAAAGATAAAAAGCCTTCTGTGGAATCTTTTAATACTAATGATAAAGAAAACTTAAATAGCTGTTTTAAAAAAACTGAATAACACTGATTCGTAAAATAATGTTTTATTAACTGACCCGTTTATAAAATAAAAGAAATTGTACTGCATGAAAAAACGATGCATAAAAATAAAGCTTTCTATGGAGATGTACAGGAATAGCAGAATGTGCCTTAGATTTGGCAAACTAAAAAACATTCGAGTACCAAGGATATCTTTTTTTTTTTTTCTTTGAATAAAGATCAATTATTTAAATCAACTTTTGATAACAGGATAAAGGGCGTCATTACTTATTTTCTATTCTCTATTAACATTTTCTGCTTTTTTTTTTACTTTCAATTTCATTCAACTCTTTGTTTTCTGGCTTGGACAATGATACTCCTGGGTAAGCTAATTCCCTCCATAAAAAATATGAAACTACGCTTAAATAAGCTCGCATTAAAAAAAAAAAAAAAAAAAAAAAAAAAAAACTGTTTATTTATTGGATATTTTCAACCAAATTGATGCTCGTTTGATTGTCAAGGATGACCGAGGAGTTCAGCATTATCTTGATACATTGTTTTTATTGTTATCATTTGATTATCTTCTATCACCTTTTAATAGTAAAACAACATCTACTTTTGAATGAACTGACCCTTTTACTTAACCCACTTGTATATAAAATGCCAACAAGTCATTGAAACTATTTGAATCGCATACTATTTCTTAAACATGGAAAAGAACGAAGTATGCAAAAAGCGGAGAAAAACCGTACTGTAACGTGAGATTCCCAACTTGGAAATAACTCTCTGGCGTTGAACCGATTTTTTTTAATTTTTTTGTTTCTCTTTTCTTTTTTTTTTTAAAAAAAATAGCAACCATGTCTATGAAATTACAACAATGTCTGCGAGACAGACGCTACTATTCAAAAGCAAAACCTACCTGGAAGCAAAGAAGGCGCAATTTGGGTATATAAAACAACCTACAGACACCTTTCCCTTCTCATCTAAAGCTCCTTCATATAAATATAGCTTATCAAGTATACACAGACAGATATACAATATCCCATATGGCCTTTGAAAGAGAATTATACGGTCACACTGGATGTATTAATACACTAGAGTAAGCATGATTTGATCCAACTAATAATTACACACGAAATACTAATAAATTCGATTTGAAGTTGGTCCTCCCAAGGAGATAAATTGTTAACAGGATCAGATGATACGTATTTGTGTATATACCAGCCATTTGATAATTACCATCTTCGATCTGTCATTACCACAGGTTAATTATACAAATACAATATATTGACTTTTATATACCAATTTATATAAATATATATAAATAGGACACAGCGCAAACATCTTTTCAGCAAAATTCATGCCTCATACATCCGACAATATTGTTATTTCGGGCGCTGGTGACTCCGAAATCCGAATATTTGATTTAACCTTGGAAAGTTCACTATCACAAATGTATGTCTGTCATAGTGATCAAATCAAGCAGATATGTGTTTATCCTGATAATCCGAATGAATTCCTTACATGTTCACAAGATGGTGACTATTATTATAATGCCAATGGATGATTAACAGTTTATTTATTTATATTCATTATAGGTAACGTGCGTCATTTTGATATTAGGACACCTCATATCTGTTCACGTCATATTGTACGAAAATTTATTACTGCAGAAAGTAAACTCTCAAAACAAACACTCATACCAGAAGGTCCAAATATACAACAGGGTTGTAGAAAGCCAATCGTCAATTACAGCAAATACAATATTGAGCTGAACGGTATGTCCATTCATCACCAGTTTCCACACTATTTCGCTATAGCAGGCACGCATGATTACATCTATCTTCATGACAGGAGGATGGTGGGCGAGAGTGGAGGAGGAAGCGAAAAGGGGATGATGGATGCTACAAAGTGCATCAAACGATTTACTTCCACCAGCGATACACATACGCGTCCTAATAAGCGTATTACTTCATGCAAGTTTGGACGTTCAAAGAGTTCAGAGGTAAAGAAAGTAAATGTATTCGAAAAAAAAATAAGTGTATTTATACACACAGATTGAAAAAAAAAAGTTGATCGGTAGTTGGTCTTCAGGTGGTATTTATCTATTTGATATAAATGATTCACCATTGGAGGCACCCCGTAGTGAAAGTACAGTTTCAACAAGTTCAAAGCGAAAGCGTAGTCTGTCCATGGATAGCGAACTGCCAGATGAGAACCCATTAAAGAAATGGAACAAGTGTGTTCGGCTCTTCCGAGATTATGAATGGGAAGAGGCATCGGCACAGTTAAATATACTTATAGACCAATATCAGCCAAATACCCTCTTTTCAGCGTCTACTTCCTTCTCGGACGCTGCGGATGCTGCACTTATCCATACGTGTGCATTGTTGCTGTCTGCAGCCATTGATTTACAAATAGAGTCATCCAACCTCGTGACATTACGAGAGAGATTACAGAGAATCGAACAGACCGCACCACCAACATGGCGTACAACGTGGTGCTTTGCAGTTGGATACTGGGTGATTAGTGGAGGGGCTCTCAGCATTGAAGATGGAGAAGAGCGACGTCATTTTCTCGACCAGTCACATTCGTATATTCAAAGGGCACGAAGGGAATACATGTGTGAGATGACGGATGCTCATTCAGAGGAGCCAGGTGATCATTTCCATTTTCGAAAAATATTGGATTCGTTTGAGACCGACTTGAAGAAAACGTATGTGCGTGAGGGCTTTCAAAGAGAAAACGATGCGAATAGTTCTACAATGGGTCATATTGAGGGTTCAAGGTGGAAATGGTTGGATTATATGTATGTAAAACCACCTAATGGAAATCTACCAATGTCTCCCACTGCCTCTCCTTTATCAACTGCCTCTCTAAACTTGGATGAGATGGAGATGCCAGATACACGAATGATCGATGATGATGAACTATCTATATACACGCATCTTGTTAGTAGTAGAGGAATTATTGATATGATGTATAGAGGGGGTATTGGGGGTATCGATAGTGATGATGATGATGATTCTGATATTGAGGCATATACTGGTTATCACAACTCTGGAAGAAAGTATATTAATAATACGGACTCGGGCATTGTGAAGCATCGAGCCAAATATACAGGTCATTCCAACATAGAGGTAGGCCCACCCTTGTCTATCATTATAGATTACATTACTAACAGCCTGTTATTAGACTGCTAAAGACGTTGAGTTTTATGGTCCCAACGATGAATATATTTTATCAGGGAGTGATGGAGGCTATCTTTTTATTTGGGATAAAAAAACAAAACAAGTCGTCCAAATACTTCACGCCGATGATGAAATTGTAAATGTTGCAAAAGGGCATCCCACATTGCCTATTTTGGCAGTCTCTGGTATTGATTTTACAACCAAGATATTTACACCAACCTCGAGACCTATTCTGACATCAAAACTAAAAGAACCTCATAATCCAGCCTCTTATTCTTCGTCTTCTCACTTGTTTGAAGAGGAAGAGCTGGTTGCAAGAAACCGAGAAAATAACATTAATCTGGGAGACGAGATGTACATTACTCGTAGTATGATTGCTGCATTATCAAGGCTGGAACGTCGATATAGTCGGAGACGTCGCGAGAGGAACTTGCTGCTTGGTATTGAGGATGGTGATGAAGAGGATGACGATGATGATACATCTTCATTCGACAGTATTTTAGCTCTTTAATGGGAAGGAGAAAGAAAATAAATAAAAACCATCTTTTGTGTACTGAGAGAAATCCTATTTTAAAAAAATTTATGCAAACCAATCAAAATAAATTAATTTCCGAAATCAGGGGGAGAACGCATTGAATAAATCATGCGTTTTGAGAAAAATAAATAAAAAGTACAAAAAGCAAAATTCAATTTAGACTTTTTCTCTTCTTTTCTAGTTTCTTTAATATATCATGACAGACTTAAATTGGTGCACCTTCTGCGATAATGCGATAATGAATTCGGTAAAATCATCAACTATGAATATAACGAGTGCTCTTTTTTGTTTGTTTTTAATAGAATATACCTTAGGACTCTCTCTACTGTTCCGAAACATGCTTACGCGAGGATGCACGTAACCACCATCCTCTAAATGGTTTTGCCGAGTTTAAAGATTTTCCTAGATCAAGGAAATTGAATGCCTCGATTTCTACATCTACAGCAAAGTCTAATATGAGCAAATCGAGTACTCAGACTTCATCTATTATCGTTCCTTCAAACCAATTTTATGCTAAATCAGCTCCTCAATATAGCCTATTATTGAATCAGGCATTTGGTGGAATACTATAGCTTTTATTATTCAATTTGAAACATAGTTTTATATGTAGATTCTTTATGAGAAAAAAGGAGAGTGAGAAAAAAAAAATGTGACCAACAGAATAAACTGTTTCTCTACCAGTTTTTAATACGAAAATGTGTGCACTGTATCAAAAAAAATAAAAAGAAGTCAATAATATTAAATACAATAAAAAAAGAAAAAAAGTAATAATATATATGTATATATATAAATATAAAAAATAAAATAAAATTTTGTAGAATTACTAAATTTTTTTCTAGACTATTTGTTTTTTTTTTTTTTTAAAGTTCCATTTGAGTCGTCTTTCGACGCTTTCTAGATAGTGAAGAACTAGAAGAAGATGAAGCGGATAGCAGAGGGTATTGGCTAAATGTACTCTCGCTATTCAATAAAGAGGGCTGACTCTTGCTCCGACGACGCTGTGGTAAAGAGATGATGGATTCACCATCGTCACTTAGTTTTGGTGATGATGAAAACGCAGCCGCTGCATCTGCAGCAGTGATGGTTTGCGTGCTTGTGTGATGTTTCATGATGTCTTGGTTGATACAAGCCTGCCAAGATTCCATTATTGTAAAATCGGCCACTTGAAGATAGACATCATAGAGCCCTTGGCCATGTATTTTCAAGACATAGCCTTCAGGTTGCGATGAATGGACCGAAGCATGGTGATAAGAGAACATGGTACCTTCCTTTTGCTCTTCCTAAATAAACAAATATGAATCCGTTTAGTCATATTACTTTTTTTTTTTTTTGTATTAAGAGTTGATACTTGCAGAATAAATTGAAATATAGCATAATCTTGGGAATAACATGATTCGTTGCATTTCCCACTGTGATAAAAAAGGAAAATATCGAAAGACCTTCCGCACAGGCATCTCTCCCTAAAAAAGACAGTGCGTTTTGTGTATTGGTATAATATAGAAAAGGAAGAGTAGTCGAAAAAATAAATAAATATGCACCTACTTCTTGAACTTCAACATAAACGTTATTATCATCATACGTGCGAGACGAACTAGGTTCACCTGATACTGTAGGTTGATCTGTGCTCTTTAAAAACGAATAGTCACCTGTTCTATCTGATTCTTCAGGATTTTCAGAATTCTTCCGAGAGGCTGTTTTTCCAGTCTTCCATTGTTTGTAGAATAGAAGAAGTTTGGGTATAAAGAGCGCAAACAAGGAAAATGTGGTTGCCCAAAGGGTGGCGATCGTAACCATATAGAACTTTGTGTGAAAATTGGCAATCGGATTCACAGCAGCTGTAAATCCCACCAATGCAGAGAATAGAATATTACTTTATATGTGTTAGTCTCTTTTCATCTTATTTATTCATCTCCTCTCTCCTATATCACTTACTAAACCGAAAGTCCCATTTGTCTACATTCATTGTAATGATCATAGTGTCTACCTGCTGACCTTGTCTTATAAGCTAAAAAGGTAGCAAATGCTAACATGCAAGCAGCATATATGCTAGTGAATAAGAGAAAAAAGTAGGTTGAACCACTTTTTTCAGGAACACATGACCAGTAATGTGTATTATAAGTCAGTCTGATTAACTCTGGTTGTGGCTGGCATACCATTAAACCGATTACCAATATGATCTAGATATAATTAATTTAGTTCATTTGTATAAAAATTTATAGGAGCAAATATAGAGATTACCATGTCTATACTGACAACAACAGAAGTTGTCTTCATCAATTGTGAATCAGTAATGACCTTACGAGAAATGAAGATATTATTGAATATCCTATATATGCGATAGTTTTTCGCAATTAAATTCCTATGTAGAATGATATACATTTAAGCAATGCAAATATATATGTATAAATAAATAAATAAAAAAAGCACTCACCCTAAAACTAGTAAAAAGCCTAAATTAAACGTGATGGGTGAAATAAAGCAAACTGCTTTTGTAGGTATTCCGAGCATTGAAATCACCGACCCATAAGTAAACACAAATCCAACTAACTCCAGACAACAAAATAAAGGACTAAAGAGTAATATAAATCAGTTGACTTTTTAACCAAATGGTGCTTCTGCTTGATTACCTCGATGCTCTAAATACATCATGCTTTCTGTAAATGATGACTATACAAAATATAATAGAGGAAAGGAGCATACCAGTAATGGCAAAAGAGAGTATGACCTGGGCCACTGGATTTGTGTAATCGGGATTGACAGAAACACTAGGAGGTGAATCCGCTGGAGGCTACTAAATTGAAACAAGTTTTTGTCAACGTAAAAAAATAAGGAGCAAAAAAAGAAAAAAGAAGCTCCCTTTTTACCTGGAAGGTGCCATCGTGAAACATTGGAAGTTGAGTTAGTTCCAAGTTACCAGCAATACTACTTCCAATGGAAACGCGGTTTCCATATTGAAGGTTAAATATTCGGTGATTTCTATCAAGGAGACAAAAGTTAGTTGTAACTAAAAAAAGATAAAATGAAATAATAATAATAATAATAATAATAATAATAATGTTAATAGAGATGAAATCAGCTCACCCTGTTGTAAGATCGCCATTGCTGTCATAATGCAGGGGACCTTCTGGACTTAAATAACCAGTATCAAATGTAAGTGGAGTCATTGATGAGCCTAGCGAGCGATTGGATAGCTTCTCGAGTGCAAGTGTCTGATTTGGCATAGTCGAGATGGTTTTATTGAATCCTCTTGCCATAGTCATCATACATGAATAGGCTGGTCTATCAAATGAACCCAGTTTAACTTGATATTTTTGTCCTTTTTTTTTTTTTTTTTTTTTTTTTTTTTTTTTTGCTAATTTAAACTTACCCTTCATTAGTGGAAACGTTTCTTCTACCAGCATTTGGAAAGCTACAGAAGCACAAAGTTGTTAATTATCACTTAGTCAAAAACACGCACACACACACGCACGGATTTTAATGATTTCCCCCTTAGCTCTCTCTCTCTCTCTCTTTCTCTCCCTTTTCCCTTCTAATCTATTTACTATTCTGTGAAACAAATATTTACGATCTTGGATCAAGTTGGCTCCATTCATCCAGAAACGCTTCAAAAGGCGGATAACCATCAAGTGAGAGTTTTGTATCAAAGAAAAATATACCGTTGAACGTATTATTAAAGTTGATTAAATCCTGCGTCTCATTGTTATTCTTCTCAACTGCACGATACAATGTATTTGTATTGTCGTCCATTAATAACCAAGCGTACTCTGGTGTTAATAGGTTCATCTTTGCTGCTTGCATTATTAATGATATTTGATCAGAGCCTGTTATTCCTATAAGTAATACTCGCATGGAACTATTTGATACAAAGTCCAACACGTCGGTAATTTCATCGGTATTTGCACCTGGCATTAACACTTGCGTTCCGGTGACAGTTAGTTTTTTGTAGGTTGCCTGGGCCATTACTCTTTGATAAACTATATAATAATTACGTATCTAGTAAACCGTATAGAGAGAGAGAGAGAGACATGTGTATATAGAGTTATTTTACTTACATTGCTGACCCAAAGGATCGTTTGAATAAATGATACCAATTTGACCCCATCTTTGACTCACTGCAAAGTCGAGCATGACATCAGCCAATGTCACTTTTGTTGGTATAGTACGGAAAAAATACTTGTATTGGGTTTTATCCGAAAATCCAACTAAAATAATTAAAAATTAGAGCATAAGCACATGTTGGAGTATGAGCTTAAATACTTACTCGAAGTGGCTGTGAATGAACATTGTGGTATTTCCAAATTGCTTGTCATTAAAGCGCTCAGACTTGTCCATGAACTTGAGACATCACCAATGACCCCGATTACTCCTTGTTGCAGTAATGTCACGGAAGCATAGACGGCTTCTGTTACAGCTCCCTGATCACCGGCTTGTTCATTCGGGAAAGAGTCTTTATGAACCAAAGTAATATAAGCGCCAGGAATCATACCTTTTTGGTTAATGGCATTGGCGGCCATGCGTATTGCAGAGGAGCCACTATATAGTTTGAGAGCAGAAAAAAGTAAATCATATATATATATATATATATAAATAAATATGTATGTAAATCGAGAAATCAATAAAATGATGAATACTTTGTTTACCCCCATACAATTTCGGCTGTCAGTTTATCATTTTTCTGACTAAAAGGTAACAGTATTCCCACCTAACATGAATGGAAAAAAGAAAAAGGTTAATACCTCCCTCCCCTCTCATCAATGCGATCCATGATGCTTACTTTGAGCTCAGTAAGGCCACTTGTATTGAATGTAGGTTTAATGATAACTGTGCCATTATCAACATGCGATATTGTATTGTATTCGTCAGTCAAAATGGTCCTTCCGAATACAACCGCGGTTTTGTTAAAATTTCTATTGTTTTTTAACATTCAAGTGAAAAGACACACATAAAACAAAATGGTTTCAACATTTGATTTATATATATATATATATTTTTAATATATAAGGGGGTGAAAAGGGGACCCCTTTTTTTTTCAAATGGTGGCAAATTATCTTTGTTCAGTTTAGATCATAACTTTTGTGGTGCTCCCTTGCGCTAATTCATGTTTTCCCATTAAACGTGTGTTTTGCTAATAATAGCAGGAATGAAAGCATGCTGTATTGGGCGCACCAAACATGGTAGTTGATTGATTCAGACAGATGCACTTATCATTATTATAGTTGGGTTGAAAATGAAAGAAAAAACACAAGATAAATCCTATTTTGAATTAATATTTATTTATACAAATCTCACAGACAACCATAGAAAGAAAAGAAAAAACAAACAATTCATTTTTTTTATATTCCATCATAAGCAGAGTTGTAGAAACAATGTCACTCTTCTACAACTTAATATACCAATGTGTTGGTATAAGGATACAAATAAAGTGGTGATCAGATTGTATTTTATTTTTTTATTTCATCTTACTGAGAGTCTCTTATCGAGTCGATAAAGCCACTCCTCAGGAATAGCCGGGTATACTTTGTCCAACAGACTATGTTCTGCCAATTTCTTTTGCTTTACTTCCTGATAGAGTGCCTCTGATATGTCATCCTGTTTACGCACTTTGTTCTGTTGTTCTGTCCAGCTCTGTAATAAAGCGGTTGTAGTAGGGATGGAAAAAGGTAAAAGGTACTTTGAATTCTTTTTCTCTCCTTCTTCTTCATCTCCTTCCTCGCTCTCTTCATCATATTCTTCAAAACTGGTTCGATCCTCCTCAACTGATGATTTCCTTTTTGGTGTGATAAGGCTGTTTAAGCTAGAAATACTAGCAGGTCGCGCTTTTTTTGTGGATGTCGTCCGGATACTTTCCATTGAGCTACGATGCATACTTTTACGTCGTTGTTCTTTCATTGCATCATCTGCCAACTGAATCGCCAACTGCTCTACCTCTTCAGGTAAACGTGCTTCTGATACTTCGTATCGATAGCTCTGAACACATCGCTTTACTTGAAGATAATTAAGTTTGTCAAATGTTTGTATGGTGGAGCTAAACATAAGGATATCATCCATTTGAGAAAGGCACTGTAATAGTTGCAGAAGCTGAACTAGAGGCTCAAAGCTATCGTTGAGACTAGTGGGAAGTTTACTCTCTCGAACCCACTCCTCCATAGCAGACAGATTCATTCGTATTTGAAGCGCTTTAGACCGACACATATATCTTTTTATCGTTAGTACCTTGTTGAATAATTCACACGATAAATAATGAAAACACTGGGCCATTGCCTGGATAACAATAGCAGGGGGTACATGATAGAGTTGCAACATGCTTTTGGTTTGAGATAGTACCAATGTGAGAGATGAGGGTGATATGCTTGGCGTCGCTGGACCGGAACTTGATTCTTCAACCGACTTTCTGGTTTTAGTTCGTCTAAAAAACCGCTGCCAATCATCAACAAAGTCCACTTCCTCCAATCCGTGAATAGGCTCATAGTCCATCATGGCGGGTTCTAGTATTTTTTCTATTTTCTTTTGTGATTCGGTGATAAAGTGGGTATATGACTCAGCAATGAGTGCAGAGAGTGCTTGTTGATTTTCGTGTGTTGCGATCGATACTTCGGTATCCTTTTTAAGGTAACTCAATAACTGATACAAGTTTGAAATCCAAAATGCGGAGAGTTGCGTTTCCCGAGAAGCTGCCTACATAAAGATTTACAAAAAAATGAAATGTATGTAAATAACAAATATATAAATACGTCTAGATCCTTTTTTTTTTTCATCCTCCATCTGTTTACTATACCTTTATCACTTTGGATAATTTATTTATAGCTGTATCAAAAAATGAGTTTAGTAATTCGCGACTGGAACAGTAGTGAGCATATCGTGCGCTTAGAAACAAAATATTAGCTGGTGCCCATCGTTCAGCGTCACTGATGTTCTTTAGCTGTCTTGGATCAGATACAACGCAGGCCAAGGCCTGTTCGATCAGAACGGCAATATCATCCTGTTTAAAAACAAACATCTGGTCGGGTAAGCATTCATTCCATGTGAAAGTATGCACGGACTTTAACGAGGCTTCCCAACTAGCCAAATCCTCATTGGAGCACTCCTCTTCCTTTTTTTCAAGCACACGTGAATTTTTTAATTGATTCAAGCTGGGTGGGGTACTCTTGACTTGAGGCACTTTTCTCGGATCACTAAGGTGCTGAAGGTCTGACAAGAAATGGCTGTAACCATCTAATGGAGACAAATGGTTGACTTGGGTATTTTCGGGGATGGCAATGGTAGCACTTTCTTTTTTTGCAGGTATAGGAGACGTGGGGGAAGGTTGTGATTCGTCGTCCTTTTTTTGCTTCTTTGGAAGAGGAGGCCCCAATATATCCTTTATACCTCCATCTGCAAAAGCAAATACCGTTCTACCTTGTTTTGTAGTTAGATCTTTTCTTGCATTACAAGTCAATAAGAGTTTAACGGTCTCCATTTGCTGACCGTGACTTGCCCACATTAATGCTGTCCAACCCTCTTTTTTTTTTTTAAAAAAAAAAAAAATTAAGATTCAACGGACTTTATTTTTTTTTTTAATCAAGTTTGTGCTTCCTTACTTTTATCCTGGGCATTTAATTTTAGAGTGTTTTGAGCTAATAGTAATTTGACGCAATCTATTTTTCCAAAATAAGCTGCATACATTAAGGGCGTTATGCCTGTTTGTTTATCATCAGATTGATTCGTATCTAGTCGCTGATCCTTTAGCAAGAGTTGAAGTGTATTGCAGTCACCAATCGAAGCGGCGCGGGCCAGTCTTTTTTGAAGCATTCGAGGTCCGAGTTCCATGTTGCCCAAAGTGTTCTCAAAATAAATTGCATTATCTTTTTTTTCCTCCTCCTCCTCATTACGCCTCTCCTGCTCCTTCTCCCTTTCTGTTTTTGTATTTTTAATGTCGAGAACCGGTACAGAGAGAGTTCTTTTAATTTGTGTCTTTTTTGGTATAGGTCGTGTCTCTGATCGGACAATGTTCCGTGCAGCAGTGTTGTTAGTTGTTGTAGTAGGAACAGCATCAGTTGAAGCAACAGGAACGGGAGGAGGAGGAGAAGTAGACGACGCCACATGAGCAGCTACTACCGCTGCTGCTGCTGCTGTTGAAGTTGGGTGTACAACGGGTGGTGTCTTTGGGATAGTTTTGGTAGATAACTGCGACAACATGCTTGAGAATTCTTGAAAACTGTCAGCAATCTTGGAACTTAGTTCCTCTGAGCTCATGCCTGGAGATTGATGATAAATGGGGCGATTGTTCTTGGATGTGGTAGCAGAGCTGTTTCTTCGAACAAAATCATGATATGTTGCCTTTGTATTGATGGAAAGAACAGACATTGATCTCTGGGAGTTCAACATTGGTCTTCGAGATGCAATCGTAGGTTTAGTAGACCCTATAGTAGCTATACGAGAGTCCATAATTAAAATTTAGTTATTTATGTATATGTATGAAATAATGGATGAGAAAAAAAAAGGAATAAATAGAGAGGAAGGATGAGAAAAAAAATTATGCAAAAATTAATGATTAGAGTAGCAAGAGCACTACAGTTTAAGTGACAAAAGAGGGGAAAGGGACGAGATTTTATGTAATTTGAAAAGGAGGAGAGAAAAAAGAAATGAAAGAGTGAGAAAAAAAATATGTTCATTTTTTTTTTTTTTTGCATCCTTCCTTTCGAAAGTGCCACAAAGGAAACCTGAGTTAAAAGTCGAAAGATTAGCATCCTCTCATCAACGATCTACATATTAAAGCTGTTTTGGCTAATTAATAACCATCTGACTCCATTAATAAAAAGGATAGACCAATGATTGGTCTAAAAATGATCATAGCTTCATCTACTTGAATAAAAAGAAGTCTGTACTTTTATGAATATTATTTTTCTCCCTTGTGTTATAAAGAAATCTTACGGAACCATCCCTTTAAGAAAAAAAAAAGGTTTGTTTCCTCTTTTTTTTTATAGTTTGTGTAGTATTTCTTTCTCAAGTGGTGGAAGGAGTAAATGCGGTAAATGCGAATCGCTCTTTAAATATTCACGTGTGGATTTACTGAAAATTGCTTATTCGTTTCCATTTTTGATTCATCCATTGAATCTTATTGTAAGTCTATTGTTCGTAAAAAAAAAAAATACTACAGCTGAGGGGTATGGCATTGATTTATTTTAAGAACAATGTGCAAATAGCCCCTTCCGCCTCATTTTTTCATTTTACTTTTTTCCCATTTGTTTCTATTTTTTCCTTTCACATGACGTTTTTAGTTACAAGTATGACAGGATACTGATGAAGGTACCAGACCACCGATTTCTATGAATGAAAAAGTATACATAACCTTAGCAAATTGATAATGCACTTGGATTTCACTTTGTATTAAGGGGTTTAAAATAAAACATATATACAAAGGTAGCGTTATTTTTACTGTGATAATAACCACATATTCGCTTTTTGAAAGTTCAATTAACAGAGCATTGGAAGTCATTCTTACGTTACTCATGGTCCTTCTAATAATCTTATATAATAATAAAAAAAATACCACTCTCCATTGATAACAGAATTTGTTTCTTAACTACCACTAAAAGAAATATTTTTATACATGGTCGACAACTTGTACTTTCAATCTATCAAATCTATTTCTGTCAATTCAATAGGTAAATTATCTTGGCGTTATCGTACCATTGCACTTTTGGTAAATATGTTTCGATACTCGTTTTGTATTACTCAATTTTCTTTAGATGTTTAGCTTAAATTTCATGATTGAAAAGCATACGGTACTGTCAGTAACACTACTCTTTAAGCCATGGTATTGAGGTATTTAGTCGTTTAAAATAAAATGACTATTGATATTGTATATATAAAATAGCATATATAGATAGATATAGATATGTATAATTTTATTCGATATTTATAAAAGTTTGACCTATTAAGTCAAGAATAGAAGTACAACGGAATACATTTTGTAGAATATATAAATTTAAAGTGAAAAAACCCTGAATATCTTGATTTTCCTAATTGACTTTCGCCCCCTTTAATTCTTATCCGACAAAAACACGTGCAAGATAACTACAAAAGAAAAGGCGTAAAAGTTCTTAATACAGAGAGAAATAGCTAGTAATAACGCTGATTCTTGTGGCCTGTTTGGTTTCCATAAGCTGTCTGATCAGGGTAGTTATTTTCAAATGTTTTTTGGTAATTGGGTGTGGAAATAGCATAACTTTGGTTCATAGGCCTTGTATCCTCAGCTGCACCATTATAATCAAACATTCTATAGGTTTCTCGATTATGTCTATCATCTTCATTATCTGAAAACAGGCTAATGACAAAGCATGCGAAATCAATTAATAAAGCAAGACACCCTACACCAACCATATAAATAGCTGGTCCCCATGAAACCGATAGACCTTCAATGCGATTTCCAAGCGTATCAATACCTTTCCAGAAGGTGAAAATAGTGAGGGCAAGACCAGCTGCCCCGCATACAAGCCCAATAAGACTGGAAAATGTACCTATAAATGGTACAGTGTTACTTGTTCGAAAGTTGCGCATCAGAAGTGAGGCTTTAATAGTGACGATAACATATATAAATGATAAATCGATAGATTAGGTAAGCAGCTCTCTTTTTTTTTTTTTTTCTATAATCCATTGGTATTCATGTACTTACCGACCAAAGAAATGAAAGCAAAAATAACAGAAACCATAAGTAAAATGAGTGTTTTAAATGTAGACAGGTTGGTAACATCAACCACATCTGTAAAAAGTTTGACTTGATCTGCATTATTCAAACCGGCACCACACACTTGAGCAAACTGAACAGCATCTAAACAATTAAAGTTAGTGTGATTTTTAAATACCCATTTTTTGATTTTTTTGATTTCTTGAAATTTACCAAAGATATATCCTGGTTTTGCGACAGTACAACTTACAGCTGCCTTTGCTGTATCAAAGTATAAACATGAGCGATATATACCGTATCGTATCGCTCGCCCATTGACTGCTTCATTGACCTGTGCCAAGTATATTTTTGGTAAGAATGAACTGTCGAATGTGGTTCCAAGATTTGCTATTAGCAGTAATACGACCGCAATAACCGACAAAATCAACACTGCAATATTGACCACCATTTTATGTAAAAGTAAATATAGCAAAACTAGGAGGTAAAAAAGCACAGACTCTTTTTATATTCCTTTTCTTGATTCCTTTAAAGTTTAAAGAAAGGAAAAGAGCAACGGAGAAATACTTCTGAGTATCGACTTTATTGTTCTATCTACTTTTTTTTTGAAATACAGCAATCTATTAATGTGCAACCTTCGATATGGCCCTTACCTACCAAAATCTGCTCTGTTACTCGAAATTGTGTCAGTTCTGTAACCGTCATGTGGATTTACAAGCTCTTAATTGGAAATTTTACTTTTATTTGTATTTGGGGAATTAACTTACTGTTTTCATGATTTAATATGATTGTTCTCCTTATTTGTTCTATCAATCTGGATTTCAGAGCAACTTTACTCAATAATAATTACGATTTAAAAAAATAAAACAAAATATAGCTTTTAATGCATAATTACCAATTGTAAAACTAAAAGATACAGGCGTAGAGATTATTGTCCAAATTAGCAGTTTTTAAAGGAAAATGGATACACCAGGACATCCATTCTGTAATTGCCAGCTTTCCTTGGCATTCTATCTTTTCTTTGTTTTTGTTTTGATTATTTTTTTTTTTTTTTGATTTTTTTTAAGGTTTTTAAGATTTATTGTTATTAATATTACACTGATTAAACTAATTTTATTATTGTAAACTTAAATAAAAAGTATTACTTTATAATTTTTTTTAAAAAAAATAGATGAAGAAATATAATATTTTTATATGAGCACAAGAGTTTGGATTCTGTAACTGTCTATGAAACTTCATGAAAGTGTGTTTCTTTAGTGTGTTTTGGAATAAAGTAAAGTTCCAGATCAGTGCTTACGTTTTTTTGTGTGTGTGTTTGGTTTCTTTTATGCTTCTTTTGGCTGGTTTAACAAATTTTTTGTGTACAATTAGGCACATTTATCCCGGATCAAACAAATATGAGCTTCAAAGAATCTTGCCTGTAGCAGTTGATCGCAGTGAATTTATTATCAGATAAATAAATACTTGATATGCAAACTTAAAATAAGCATCAAACCAAAAACCACTGGGCTGTGCTTTAGAATTTATTTCTTCGGACCAAAAAAGTTCACATAGATCCAGTAAATTACGCTAAGTCATTGAGTAATGGAGGCACAATGGGAGCACAAACATTTTGTCTTTATTTCAAAAGTTAAATTACCTTGAAGTAAATACTTATATAACTAGGTATTTTCTTTTTTTTCTTTCTCTCTTTTCATTCCCTTTTTCAATGCTTAGCGTTGGATATTAAAGTATCAAAAAATAAATAAATTTTATTGAACATTTGGAACGAATAAAGTGTAAATAGATAAAATATGAATATCTTGAGTGTAAGTACATACTTACAACTTAATGAGAAAAAGGGAAATAATATTTGAGAAAAATAAGGAGAATTGTTGATAAAAGATAATGTGTCATATAACAAAGTAATAAAGGTAATACACCAATATGTCAGAGATAGATTCAGTAGGTACTATTATATATAATTTGTAGTCTTTTACACGATAACAACCAAGTTAGTAATGGTTCATTTACTCAACGAGGGTGCTAATACTTACGGAATCATTATCCCACTAATTAGGCCAGCGCTAACTAGCTAGAGGGGTCAATTGTTTAATTAATCTAGATGATTAAAGTAACAGGCAATGGTATCAACGTGGTGGAATAGATCCATTGGATTATTTAAAACCTAAAGTATTTAAAGTTAAACTTAAGCATATGTTCATGATGTGACAGTATTGAACATACTAGTTCCTATCATTACCTGTACTCGTACAAATCGCCTAGATCACCCAATTTATCTGATATTTTGAGAGCTAGATAAACAAAATATAATGAGAAACAGTCTTGATTGTTATAATATAAAATAAAATACATAGCTTGAATATTTTCTTTAAGTTTCAGACACATCATCTTGTCCTCATGTAGAGGAATTGACAAATATTTCTTATAGGAAGCCTAGGCATAGATTCTGCAACATTTTTTTACCTGTTCTTTGATATTAGTGATGTCCTTGCCATCAGAAACATTAAATAAAAAGACTTTGGAATCAGGTTCACAGTTACCACCCATTATGTTGTTAACTGAAATATGTCTTCAATACATTGATCTAAAGTTATTCTAATAAATATAGATGCTATGGCTTATATGATGGCTTGTTTATTTTATTAAAATGAAAAAGGCTTGTGTCATCTTAAATAAAGCATAATGTGATCTTATTGCATGACAATTAACGCAGATGCTAAATGAGATCCATTTAGATGCTTAAACATGCGCCCTTGTGCTATTATTCATTGAGTTGGATTATGAACTTAGCCCCCTTTAGCTCTGTCATCTTAGCCTCCCTCTTTACTCAATCTTCTTCTCATCAACCTTTTCTCATTAAATATTCTCCTTTTCTTGTATAAGACAGTATGTCGAACTTTACATTCTCATATCTTGAGTGATAGTATCAAGTCACTACAATGTTACCATGGCAACTGCATTTATAAAATTTCAGTTATATTTTTATTAGAATAAGCTTGCTTGATTTTTAATCAAGTAATGGTATTATGATAAAGTTCATTCTTATCAGCAGAGATACTACAACGGTATCTAACGAAGGTACTCTTAATTCGAAAAATATTGGCGTCGGTCCATAATAAATTGGCGCCGCCCTAGAAATAGTTTGACATCGCCCAAATCCTACCTTTGCATGATTTAAATATGTTCTTCCAAGTTGTTACTGTTTATTATTTAATACAATGTATTTTACCAACGACAATAAGAGGGGTTTGAGCGATGGCAAATTATTTCTAAGCCAGCGCCAATTTACTTCTTGATAAGCGCCAACCTGACTTTGGACAGCACCAATTTATCATGGACCGAAGCCAATATTTTCCGAATTAAGAGTACATAATTTATAGAAACAGTAGCACTTATGAGTCGTTCCTGAAAGTTTAAAAAGCCGATCTGTTTACATTTACACAAAAAAAAACTCAGAGCGCGCGTACAAAGTCAATGCACAACTTTTATGAAAAAAACCAAGTTAATATAAAAAAAAAAAACGAATTCCGGAGTTATTTTCGGCAAGAACAGGATAAACACTCAAAAATATGTGTTTACCGCCAGCACCCTGTCAAGGAAGCTTTTTGATCCCAGTCACATATAGTTACACAACGTTTTCTTTTATAAAAAAGAATGGTTTTTTTTTGACTGTGGTCTGATATATATACATATATTTCATTTTGAAGACCAACCCCCCTACTCTTTAGCAATAAAATGATTCGTTCAGCTTTACAGAGAGCGAGTTTTCATGTAAACCACAGAGTGGCCAATTCTTTAGGTGTCTGTCAGACAAGAATGTTCTCCAGAGCGATCTGGAGACAACCGCAGCAACCTTCTCTCATGATCAATAATACAAAGAGTATTTGGAAATCACCTCTCCTTACAAAGAGATTCTATTCAGAGACACCTGTAAAGAGTGTAGTGACAAAGCCTGCCGTCGCTTACTGGCTCTATTTCAATGCAGGTCTTATCTATGCTATTGTTGTTGTGGGTGGTTTAACACGCCTTACAGAAAGTGGTCTTTCCATTACTGAATGGAACGTCATTTCTGGAATGAAACCTCCCAGATCAGAACAGGAGTGGGAGGAAGAGTTTGAAAAATATAAGCAATTTCCTGAATATAAAATGTAAGTTGGGACTTATTTTTTTTTATTGAACCATTTGAGCTTTAAAAAAAAATGTCCTTAAAAAAAACCTATCCATTTAGTTTGAACCGCCACATGACAAAGGAAGAGTTCAAGAACATTTTCTATTGGGAATGGTCTCATCGTATGATTGGACGTTTTATTGGCATGTCATTTATTCTTCCTGGTCTCTATTTTGGATCAAAGGGTTACATGTCAAAACGTGTCATGAAACAAACATTTGGTATCACATGTCTGTTGGGTTTCCAGGTAATTATTTTTTAAATAAATAATATGAAATAGATAGTGTCAACTTACCTTGTATATATATACATAGGGTTTCATGGGTTGGTACATGGTAAAATCTGGCCTTTCAGAAGCACTTATGAAAGAACCAGGTGCCGTCCCACGTGTAAGTCAATATCGTCTTACCGCACACTTAGCCACTGCCATCGGTATCTATGCCAGCACCATCTTGGTTGCTGCTGACATTGTCCGCCAAAACAAGATTGCCTCTGGAAAATATCCTCAATCTACCGCATCCATGTTGAACAACCCTGTCCTTAAGCGTTTCCGTATCGCCACACATAGTCTAGGTGCATTGATGCTTATCACAGTCTTCTCTGGTGGCTTGGTGGCTGGTCTTGATGCAGGATTGATTTACAACGAGTTCCCTTATATGGGCGATGGCATTGTCCCTCCAACGAAGGAGCTTTGGTCTGATCACTACGTCAAGCCTAATGATAGTGGCAAATGGAGAAATCTTCTCGAGAATCCTACCACCGTCCAATTTGACCATCGTACATTGGCCGAGTCTACCGCTGTATTGACAACTGCACTTTGGGCATACTCTAGAAAGCTTCCCCTTCCCAAGAATGTTAGACTTGCAGTGAATACAATGATGGGTGCTGTTGTTGTACAAGTGACTTTGGGTATCTCCACCTTAATTTATATGGTGCCCATTGAATTGGCAGCTGCTCACCAGGCAGGTGCCTTAGCCTTACTCACCTCTAATTTCTGGCTTATCCATGCATTACGTCGTGTTCCTCTTTAAAAAAATAGATATCTATTTATACATACTCTTTTTTATTTATATACATATATATATATATATATATATCCCCTCTCCTTTGTTTCTTAAAAAAATAACTAAATAAATAATGACAATGCTCATTTCTTGTAGAAAATAAAAGCATCAACATAATATAGTACAATCGAAATTGTAGCTGATGTTAATAGACTTGCCATGTATTTTGAATGGATATAAAGTGTGTATATAACAAGTAAATTGGTTAGACTGAACCTTGATTAACTGTGGTGATATAGAATAATGTGCTATTGATGCATATACTTACATACATGCTTACATAAACCTTTGGTCAATACTCAATCTTTCAGTAATTTCCTTATCTTGGCTTATGCTTATTATTTACTCATTGTTGGACTGGGAAGGATATAATACTTTATTATTGCATCATTTTTTCTCTTCCATTTTAGTTCATAACACTATTCTATATAATCAATAAAGCGAGCTGCATAGTCTACATCCACTGTTGCTAATTGAGGGGTCTCCTTTCTGTGTCATCAGTTTTATCTTTTGTTTGTTTGCTTAGATGGACCCCTCGTTTTTCATTTACCAGCATTGCCCTTTCTTTTTTAGCGACATTTATTTATAATGAAATAATTTACTAAACTAGAATAACGATGCCATTCATCAAAAAAGCACGTTTGTCATTTATCTGAAACATTATCTCTACTCCCTCTCATGTCACGGTCCTTTAGGGACTATGAACAAATAGGGAAATATATTATCTTATTTGATGTGTACAGACAAATCCGTATTCACTCAAAATGAAATGGCTTAATTAAGAGAAGTGGTGATGGTATTGGTACTAGACTATCATTTTATACTACTTTTTATACTAGATTGGCCATTTCCACGCTGGTACTTTGTTAAAAATGAATAAAACTCTTCATTAAAATGTTAATAAATAGTTAGGTGCATTAGTTCCAGAATTTTGTACTGTTTAAAATCCAAAGGAGCACATTGTGTTGAACAAACACGAGCTCCTCTGATGGGTTGCTTTTCATTATTTGCAAGAAGGAGTTCTATGGCTATTTGTAGTATTAAATACCCATTTTGATTGCATCCAATCTCTTGATCTTGCGCATTTATCTCTGGTGGGAGACCATGCACTGATTGATTAAAAAGAAAAAAAAAAAAGTAAGTGGTTTCCAGCTTTTTTCAGCTTTTGTACTGGGATCATCTTTTTTTTGTAAACAATATCCATTTAAAGTTAATTAATATTATGCTTAGCAGCATAAATCATTTTTGGTAATTTATTTCCTAATTCTGCATTGTTTACCAACCAAAAAAAAAAGTTTTTGATGTGTTACACCTTTTAACTTGACATATGATGATAATATCATCTACGCTATGCAGTCGTTTGTTTTATATAGATCTTATTTCTCGATAATAAGCTTATTCCGTCATTCGCCCATTATGCTTTTCAATAACAAGAAGGTTTCTGATTTGACACCTTTGAAAAAACAAACTCAGTCAAAAAAAGCCAATAACAATACAGTCACAAAACGAGACTGCTTTTTCATCAACAGGTGCATTTTCGGCGAAGGGGGGCGGTCTACCATTTAGTGGAGCAAACCTTTTTTTTTTTTTTTTTTTTTTACTCTAACGCAACACACACACACACAGAATGAGCATGTCAAGTTTTGTACGTATTGGACGAGTCACTCCAAAAGCCCCACTCGTTCGTTGCATGTCACAATACATTCCAGGACGCAAGGGCTATGCACCTGGCTTTGAGGCCCCTGAAGGCACCCGTGAAGAGCCCAAGCTCGCCAACAAACGTAGAGATCTCCTCCATTCCCTCCCATCGCACCTTGGCAAATCAACCAACGCCAACTATGCCAGTCCTAAGAAGCAGTTCCGTCACGAGTTGAAGGAAACACGTTTCAGATATGCACAAGAATTGTTGGACAAAGAACATGCCAAGAGAGCCGCCTCTGCCGAAAAAGCAGCGGTCACCGAACAAAAATCAGCCCAACTTAAGCACTTGCACGAGCAGGAAAAGCTGGAAGCCAAGCAGCACGAAGAGGAGGTATTAGAGCTCCTCTCCATCAAGGATGCTAAAGTGACCGGTATTGAACATAGACGTCAGCAGCGCACCGAAAATAGATTGGCACTTGAAGAAGCACAACGAAATACCCGTCGTAAGCACCTGCTAAAACTGTACTCTACAACAGATCAGTTTGTCACACTTGACAATCTCGATGAGAAAGTGGATTCTGTCTTGAGTCCTGGTGGTAGATCGTTCCATGACTCACTAAATGAATTGATGCAGAATAGTAACTTGGTACAGAAGGAAATTGAGCAGAGAAAGGCTCAGATTAAGGAAGTGATGGGTCTTTAAAATATATAAATAAATAAAGTATATAAATTTGGTATAAAAAAATAATAATAAAAATAACAATCCTTTTTCCCTTTGAGTCACCCAAACGTCAAATGACTCTTAACGTTCACGTTCCATTTTAACTTTTTTAGTTGACACACTTAAGAAAAAAAAAAAAAAAAAAAAAAAAAAAAAAAAAAAAAAAAAAAAAAAAAAAAGATAAATAAAAGCGATATCCCGGGATGGTTTATTTTTTATTTCAAAAAGATAACGACTCTTTTTAAGAAGAAGAAGAGTGAATTCCACTTATTTAGTATTATTTTTATTCTTTTTATTATTTTGTGGCGTCATTTATAATGAAAAATAGAAATCATGTGGGGTGGACAACTGAAAGGTAATGTGTCTGTGAAAAAACAAAAAAGAATTGGTTTACATAAGCAAACTTGATTTACAAAAGTCATATCATGTTTTGTATATTGATTAAATGAAATGTATTTTGTTCCTGAGTTGCGTAGCAAACAAAAGTGTTCTATTTATAAATGTTACTTTTCAATCACTAAGCCGATTTTTTTTTTTTTTTTTTTGGTTGAATCGACAACAATAACTAAAAAATGAAACATGGTCGATTTAGTATTATTGTGTCATTATTGGCTTATGCAATGTTGTGCTTAGTGAGAGCGAAACAAGTAGTATTAGCAGTAGTAGTGCATATATACATATTCATGGAAACTCGACATGAACAAGATGTTGACATGATGAGCAAAGTGAATAAAAACATATAATAATCACAAGCAATATAGATATGAGCTGTATCACACAGAGAGAAAGACATATTCATTAACCAAGTGGTCATAGCGTAATCTTAAAAAATGACGTGTAAATAGCTTGACTTCCACTTTATTGCCATTCGATTGGATCTTGCTCTTCAAAGGTCACGCGTTGTACGAGTGGCTTTTTTGGTATAAAGAGCAAAGCATATCATTCTGATCATCTCTTTCTTCTTTCTCTCTCTCCTACTACTTTTCTTACTTTTTCCCCTTTTTAATTTTGTCTATTTCAGCTGTCATTTTGTTGTCACTGCAGCAATAGTTCTTTTTAGACGAAAATAATAATAATAAATAATTTATGGAACCAATCAAACTTAATCTATAAATACACTTACATTAAAAAAGTAACAGCCCCGCTTGTCAATCATAAAAAACGACTCTTTTCTTTCTCATCTTTCATCATCTCATTTACAAAAACAAAAAAACCATGTCACTTTCTGCTTTCTCACAAGAAAAGAAGGTAAATATACTAACAAAAGCTTGTTCTCTTTTACTGTGATATTAAATATATATATTTTTATAGCTGCGCACTTTCAGCCCTGTCATACTCTTTCATGATCATCAATATGTGAAGGCTGAATCAGGTGACCTTCAACATGTTCATATTCCATACGGTGACCCTTTATATGGACGTCATCTTGATACACACAAGAAGAGAATACATGAAATGCTACAGAATAATGGAAGATACTGGTTAGATATCATAACTTGGTCAAGAGGTAAGCAACTTACTTAGTCTGTGCCTTCTGAATATATATATTAACCAACCTTAATAGACCATCCAGAACCTTTGGATCATTCTCCTGTCCCTTCACTAGTATCATCGCCTAGCCCTCCACACCATGATTCACCTCCTTCGCCACCAAGAGAAGAAAGTTACCGTATGCGTAAGCACATGACAACGACGACAGTACCCCTTGGTGACTCAAAAAAGTCAATCAGCAGTAGTAATTCTTCTTCAGTAGCAAATAAACGCCGACGTGGGAATCTGCCAAAGGCTGTGACAGCTATCCTTCGTGATTGGCTCTCACGACACAAAAAACACCCGTATCCTACCGAAGAAGAAAAGGCTGCTTTGGCTACTGAAACAAACTTGAACCTGAATCAGATTAGCAATTGGTTTATTAATGCAAGAAGACGTATCTTGCAGCCTATGCTTGAACAAGAAGAAGAGGAAAAGAATGAATTGGATATTATTATGCCATATGAAAATAGACATTTAGGTAACAATGATTACTTTGATTAGAGCGAGATAGATTATCTCATATTATTTCTTTTTTTAGATGATGTTTATCATGATCGACGTTCACGAAAGAGATCAGCTCCAGATGTATTGGCACCTACTAAATACCCTCCACAGAAAAGAATGCAGCATCATCATCATCATCGTCGCAGATAAACAAAAAAAAATGACAGAAAATAATCAAGTTACCCCCATTTTATATTTATTATTTCATTATAGCATTTTATATTGAATTGTATTCTATTATCCCCTTCTTTATTGTTATTTTTACATATTGTATATCCTTGTATCATTATTCAAACACACACTCACTCTCTCTCACTCTCTCTCACACACACACTTACACACAAACATATATATATCTTTATTAGCCTGGTGCGCAAAGAAAAAAAACCAAACCCTTTTTTGCACAAAAATAAAATATTTATTGCGATTATTAAAAAGAAAATGCATAACTGAATTATGACAAGTGCTTTTGTTTAACCGTGTGTGTGGTTTCCAAAAGTAGGCATGTGATGCCTTGAAAGTGTACACAAAAGGTCTGTCAGCTGTTTCCTCCCCCAATTGAAAAGACATTTATGGGAAATAATAAGCTAATAAATGATTTACTACCTTTTAGTGAACTTTTGATTTGAATTTCCGCAAATACACACACACACACAATTTATATGGTAAAAGAGGATGACAGGACATCACGATGTGAAAAAAAGAAGTATTAAATGAAAGACCTGGATTACACATTCTATTACATTATCGATTATTCTTATCCTCAGGAAAGACCATTTGTAATATAAATCAATTTATCAATCACATACACAAAAAAAAAAAAGAAGACATCGTGGTACATATTATAAAGAGGGTCTTTTCCTGGTGAGAGAAAACAAAATATGGATATATTTATACATTTCTCCAATCTCTCCGTTACGGAAAAGGGTTAGTAAAGTATGCTCTTTAGATTTGCTTTGTTAATATCACATTCACACCCGATATTGACCTTTTCGTCATGTCTATTTGGTGATCACGTTCAAGTGGCTCTCACTAGAGACAGTTTGTTATTTATAAAAAGATTATATAATGTGACCCTTTTTACATCTGTCATCTCTATTTTCGTGTGTGTGTGCAATCTATTAGATTATGACATTTTCATTTTCATTCTCATTGAATATCGTTTCATTACGAAATATTAGTTTTTTTGTTTTTTTTGTTTTTTTTGTGGGGTTGATTCAGTTACTTCTAAATGACGTATTTTATTTAACTTTAGTTTGGCACATCATATTGAATGATTAAGTTTATTTTGTTTTCAAATGCTAGATGGCTATAATTAAATTGAAGTAAATGAATATGAAGTTGACATACTGAAAAGGTGAAACGCTCTTTCATTTCAAAAAGGAAGATGAACGCCATTTTAGTTCCCAGGTCAAGGCGTTAAAATAGAATAGCACTCGTCGATAACTATCGTTCTGAATTCACCAATATTTTGATGAATTTATATATTTATTTTCACATTGAAATGAATCATTCATATGTATATGACTTTTTCTCATTAAATGTCAAATGCTGGGGAAATTAAAATTTTAAATCATCCAAACAGGCGTTGTTCTAGTTAAATCAGGCACATATATTTGTTTCAAATTTTACAGGTCAAACAAATTTGCATTAAAAATAACATCTAATTTAAGTAGTAGTTGTGGCATTTTGCATAGTTACCTACACGGTGGAGCCTTGACGGAGGCGATGCTCATGTCAAAAGTGGTAATGCTGAGTTTTAATTATATTTACACTAAAAGGTGGGCGCTGAAGCCATCTCATGAATGACCAAGTCACCTTGTATCAAGCTCTGGGAAAACCTAGTTTCAGTTCTTTTGTGTAGCCTTTCTTTTTACTTTTTGTGAACCGTTTTACAATTATAAGAGCCACACAATACCCAAAAACAAAATATGAGAAAGAAAAAGTAATAAGGAAAAAGTAATAAGGAAAAAAAAATAAAATAAAAAGCCAACGGAGAAGAGAGAAAAAATAGAAAATGAGAAAAGGGCGTCATATCCGATCGAACAGATCAGGAATTATGCTATTAAAAAAAATCACCAGGTATTTACTTTAATATATATATAATCTCATGAGGTCAAAAAAACTATTTTTACATTGAAAAGAAAGAGACATCTATACCTTGTTTGTAATTCCTCAACTTCCTTTTTTTTTTTCTGTTTTGTTAAGAGTTACGCATAAACAAAACCCGCACAGCCTTAAAATTTAGTGTTACAATCCAACTGTCAATTATTATCGCCTATTTTAGCTACGATGACTGTTATTTTTAGAATCAATATCGCTTTTTTTTAAGTTTACTCGATTCATTTTGGTAGAAAGATGTCATAGTTATTTATTCAACATGATTCAACAGATAGAATACAAAAATACATAAATAGCTAAATAAAATATTATTTATATAAAGTATTGAGGATATTCTTTACTATCTTATTAAAACAAGATAAAACACCTTTTATCAAGCTTCATAAAATGATAAGCATCCATTATCAAGATAAGACAAAAAAAAATAAAAAGTGACACAAAAGATTTCAATCTGAACAAATTAGTTTTAACTTTCCCCTGTTTGCACGTGCATTATTACCGAATCGCATTAAAATTTGACGTTCTATTCAAAGAGCCTGGGAATTTCAGATTCATTGTTGATTTTTTAAGTTTTTCTTTTCAGGTTTACTCTCTTTCAGTTGTAGCTTCATAATAAAATAAAAGTGAATTTGGACAACTTTATATTTTGAAAGCATATTGACAAATAGAAAGAATTAAAAAAAAGCTATTCAAAATCAAGCCTCTCCTTTGTGAAACTCAAGCATACCCTGTTTTATGATTGTTCATTTGAAAAGCAATGAAATAACTATCTAATTGCACGTTTAGCATATGACTTTATTTAATGCTGTAAAAATATATATAAAGTTTTTTTCAAGCTTTTGAAGGCTGTCAAAGGAGGAGGAGAGACGGGGAATAAATGATCTTTTTACTTGATTAACATTTGTTATTTTGATTGGTGTGTGTGTGCGATTTGACAACTGGTTCATGCTATTGTTTTTAATATTTATTATAAAAATATTGTTTTATTGTTGCACATGGATGCTATTGAGCATGTGCTTCTATATACATTTTAACTTGAACTATATTTACTAAATGCATGTCATTTTAAAAATATCTCACCTCTTGAATTTACATTTTGGTGAATATATTAGATTGTACTTTGGTAGGCTAGCTTTAAAACAATATGATATGAGACTTGTTTTATTGATAGACTATATTGCTCTTTGCATATAACTTTTCAAGTTGAGAATCACTATTATTCTGCTTGATATGAGTAAAAAAAAATTTTTTTTTTCACACAGTGTCTGAACAAGCTCGGGCCAATGAGTACAAAACTGACATTCATTTTGTTCCATGCACGTTTGATATCTTACCTCATAAAGACTTTTTATTGCGTTTTATATGGTAAATTGATGACTTGTAATCAACAGATATTAGCAATTTATCAGGAAGAGCCATCTTGGATTAAAACATTATTGGAACAATTTAAGGTATATTTTAAAACATAATTATTTTTCTAATTTTACTTCTTTGGCATTGATGTAGACTTTAACGTGTTTAATATCAAATAATACCCTTCTTCTTTTTATGTGTGCTATAATTAAAACAAAGATGAGGAGACAGGAGGAACTGTAGTCATTGTGAGGTTAAAAGTTTGAATGATTTTTTACAAAAAGTAAAAAAAAAAAATCATAGTGATTTGATTCGGGAGTTATGAGCTGTAAAAAAAATACAGCATTTTCCAGGTTGTCACATTTTATAGTTACAAATGTATACAAATGTGACATATAAAACAATACAAAAAAAGGTTTAAATATATGGTTTGAGTACAAACTATAATAATAAGGACTGTAGTTTTCACACTGTTAAACAGTATCTTTACAAGGAGGTCAACATATTCCAAATGATACTCTTTAGAAGGTGTAAACAGAAAAATATAATTTCCCACTACTTTATAATATAAAAAGCATGTGATTCAAAAAGGTTCTACAAAATTATCTGGTTCTATCAAAATGTCAAATTTTGATAAAATTGGGTGATCATGCATGCGCGCGAGTGAAAAAAAAAAAAGAAAACTGGTCAGAGAGAATCTTGTATTACAATTAATTTAAATATTGTGAACACACAATTCACACAGATATGCATATATTTATTGTTGTTTTAAGATTGACACGAAGTAATGCATTTCTTTTTTTAAAAAAAAATTGAGTAATACTATCGCTCCATTTGTGTAGAAACTGAAATCAGTTGAAAGATGTTTATATACTAAAGCTCAAATACTTGCTCCTTGAAAAAAAAAGCTCCCCTTTCTCATAAACAGAATTACCATATCGTTTGTGCTTGTTTACATCTTGAAAAATAACTCAAATTAGCGCTTTTTTTTTTATTATTTGGTACCATTTTTTATAAAAAGAATTAGCTTTTTATAGGAATATTCATCATCGTTTTTTTTTTTTCTTCCTGTTGGAGATGACAAACATTTATTTTTGATATTGGCGCCCAGGAGTTACCATTGCCAAATGTATCGTAATTCCAATAGCTTATAATACATATTTATCCTCCCTTTGGCCATAAAAATGATGCATCTTAAACTAATAAACTCTGAACATAAGTATTGATGGTGCTTTTCCTTGGATTTTATGTTATAACAAGCATTGTGGAAAAATTAACTGGACTAAAGTTCTGGCTCGCAAAACATGAAATAATCGCTTTTCCTAATTTTTTTTAGTCATTTTGAAAAAAACTTTTTTTTTTGGCTTTGTTGAAAATGACAAGCATTTGTAGCAATTCTTCAAGCAAAAAATAAAACAACATAAGTATAGAGAAAGACTGTACATATATTTATGTATACTACACTTTTCACTAAAAATTGAAAGAGTACATGATTCATTTTCATTTTGAAAGATAAATAAGGGTGGAATACATATTTATTCTTCTTTCTCTCTTTTTACTCTCCTTCACTCAAACAGGAACAACAGAAAACTTACTTCATTATTCCTCGTCAAAATGATACCATGTATCTCAAAACACTGTAAAATATCTTTTGATAGTGTATTCTATACTTAATGATTATATTTACTTATTATTAATTTATCAATAACAAAATATCATTCTTCATGGTCAATGTTTTTTACTTGTGACAACAATGGTGATGGCCTATTTTTCTTGCAAAAGATAGACATAAATAAGATTATATATCATAAACATAGTTAATGAATGCATATATTGTTTTAGTACTATTTCGCAATGATTGTTCGCGGAGAACCCCAAGAGCATGTTAGTCGCACCACATATGTATCTTTCAAAAAGGTTTGTTTCATCACACATTTTTTAAGTGAAAAAAGCCAATGTCTGATCTATCAAAAGGTAGTCTTTTTGTTTCTTTTTTAAAAAAAAAACCTAATCTTACTGCTACCATAGTTAAAAAGTGGAGCAAATCAAAATAACGCAAATGCCCAAAATAATGTTGGTACATTTTATACTAGTGAGATGGGAGTGTGTAAAGACGGTCTCACTGCGATAGAGTATTATCTCAAGGCAGTAAAAAATAAATAAATAAGGCAGCAATGGATAACATTGATCATCGATTTTTAAACGGACGAGGTTCCACGTTTGGTAAGTACAAAGCACTGGAGTGGTATGATAAATGTAGAAAGAATCCAGGAGAGGTTGAAAAGTTGAATAGAGAGTATGCTTATCTTAGAAAAGAGGATAAATGTGAGTCTGTCTAACATATATTTTTTCGAGTTATTATTATTAGCAGCTTATTAATATTAAAATAAATAAATCAGTTACTATCTTGGCAAACGAAGCAGAGGATATTGTAAGAAAAGAGAGAAGAAAGAAAGAAGAATGAAACGTAAGGATACCTTCAAATGAAATTCAAAATTTGAAAAGTGAACTGTAACAGATATGGGTTCACATCATCTTTTTCGAGAAAAGGAAATTAAAAAACACCAACAAGAAAACATTGCCAACACATATACTCAATAAGTTAGAGGATAAAGAGGGAGTCATAAAGAAATCGAAGCAAGAAAATGAGGCACTCATCCAGGCAACACAAGTACTTGGGATTATTTTAGAGTCAGGAAACAATGAAATTGATATGTTAAAAAGAGAAAGCTAAAAACTCAGTCATTTAGAACAGGAGAATAGAGAATATATATTCGAGTATTAATAGAGAGGTTCCAAGAACCTATGTTTGGCGATATTTTCACCAGCGATAATGACAATAGTGATTCAACGTACGGCATTGTAAGCTATATTACTAGAACAAACAGCCAATGCCTATGTAGTGATGTAAATTATAATAATGTAAAAATTATCAGAGATAAATTAGAGAATAGTGAACCTATTCCGTGTCAGAATGAGAATAAGAGAAGAAGACTATCACCCAAGAGTATTTAATTGCTAATATATACATAGACTAAATTCCTCCTTTTTTTTCATTCAATGAGTTATATAATAAAATATCCTTATAAATATATAAAGTTAATGAAGATACTATTAGTTACTTAAATATATAATATTTCACGGTGTATTCTGCTTGATAAATTATGCGCATTTATCGGTTATATGTGGTTATTATATTAAAAAAAAAAAGATCAATATAATAAATAAAAGAAATAATCAGACAAATTCTTATTTTTTTTTTGGGATTGATTTTTCCCTCTCTCACTCTCTCTTGTAAAATTATATTATATGGCTGAAAATCAGTACATATATTTCCAGAATAGTGTAGTTGTTGTCGATCCACACAATAAAGCTACTGCTTTCCCCAGTGGGAAAACAATCTCAATTGATTTTTTTTTTTTTTAGTGAATGATGATCCACTTTCCATATTATTTAACACACGATCTGATGGAAATGCATATTTACTTGAGGTTGCAGATATCAGGATGTGTATTCATCACTGAGTAGAGAAATGTTTTAATTTTGTTTCGCTTTCATTTGCCTTTTCCATTTCCAAAACAAATGCATTGCTTACTTTTGATTGGATATGCATTTTATAAATAAAAGAAAATCATATTTATAAAGTTGGTTCACAAGACCTTTTCCCCAAAAAAAAGCATGCATTAAACTAAATCAGCCATGTGTCAGATTTATACTATCTTCATCAAATTTGATAACAATATGAGCAGTAATAATAAAAGAAAGGAGAGTGGGTTTTCCAAAGCATTTTTGAAGATCAAGTTGTATTTATTGTTTCATAAATTCTATATTAAATGTTGAAACCATCAAACTTGATTGATCTCGCACATGCAAGATTTAAGAGAATATTGCCTTTTTTTTTTTAGATCAAAATGTTCTAGATTTTTAATCCTAAAAATATATGGATATTCTCTTTTCAATAGGGTTGACCGAAAAAGACGTATCGTAAAGCCATTCACATGTTTTTCATACATCTATTTTTACTTATCATGCAGATAACTTGTTTTTAAGAATCTCTTTCATTTTAATATGTTTCTTGAAGTAAAAGAAGAATTTGACAGTTGGTGGTCACCTTTTTTTTTTGTTGTTGTTGTGATTTGATGTCAATGTAGTGAAAATAAATTTCTTGAGACTATTGCCATTTTCAAAAGTATGTATATTCTCATTTTCAATTATACTCTAGCAAAATATCTTTAATAAACCTTGTATATCCTCGCTTTTTCACTTATTTTTTTCATGAGTTTCATAATTCATTACATGGTCTAGTACCTTGACAAGAAGAGATATATATTTACTGCTACTATTTTTGGGAAGACGGTGTTTACCATAGCAGACCATAGACTAATAAAAAAACATTGTATTACGCAATAATATCAATGTAAAGAATACGAAAATTGATTGGTTCTGGATGCATTCAATTGTTACTTGTCAAACTCTCGTTTTTGATTCATCGATGTTTGATGTTTTTTTTTTTTTGCATAAGCCTGTTTTTTTTTTCCCTCGTCTTGTTACATAGAGATGGTCACTATACATGTATAGTTCGGTCCGATCGACCCTATTTTGGTAGTATCTGTCTATATTCATCAGATAATAGGTGATCTCTCTTTTTTACTTCTCTTGATATATTTATTTACTTGTTTATTTATAATAGATATACATAAAAATATAGATCCCCCCCTTTTTACTATGCTACTTTTCCTTTTTACTAATATAGTTCAATTACATCTTTATTACGCACAGGTTTTCTTTTAGGTTTATTTATAACTCTACTTGTGCCATTCTACTTTCAACATGGATTAAACTTTATTCTTCTTCATATTTTATTAATAATAATATGCTTTTCTGGTTTAGACAGTTTTTCAATAGTCCAGAATTGAATTTTTGTTCATTTTACTTTGGTTTACTTTTTTTTTTTTTGCATTCATGAAACGACAATGAGGGCTTTTTTTTGTATGGGATAGGATGAGTGTTGTGAGTTTATCAGTTTTGAGCGATTTTTTTTTACAGAATCTAGAAGGTCATGATCATGACATTTCATTCTATTTTTTTTTTTTTTTGTAAAATTGAAAAAAAAAAGATCTATCGACTGTTTTTCCCACTTTTCTTATTGAGCATGTGATGGGATATTGAGAAGGAAAATGTCAAAGATGGGCGGTCATGCAAGCAAAATAAAACTGATCAAGCCCCTCTCTTCATATGTATAGATTTATTATTTATTTATTTTTTGTTGTTTGTATTTGTTTATAACTCTTCAGCTTTTTTATCAAACAATAAGTTTCATCGAGTAAACCGGTGTGTGAATTGGCACAGTTACAGGCATTGGCTGTTTATGAAATGGGATGGTAAGTGTTTTTTTTTTTTTTTTTTAAAAAAAACTTTTGAGAATAAAAGTGTCATAATATATTAAAAAAAAAAAATAAGAACATAATGGAGGTCTCATCTCGATCGTTTATCCTTTATCTGTTCCCTGTTGGTCTGTGACAAGAAACTAGCGTTACGCATAGGATCGTTTATTTGTTCCACTTCAATCGAGTGACTTGAAGAAGAAATATAGTCATGCTCTTCTTCCTTATTCTTTGTTTTGGCCTCTTGTGATGTATCGGTCTGTGAGTTATCGTCATCGTCATCGTCATTGTCTTTGTCCTTGTTCTTTTTCTTCTTTTTTTCGAGTTCCAATGGTTGAGTGTATGGATGGACGAGAGGACTTAGACTAGACATACCCAATGCGTCTTGAAGATAGGGTAGTTTGACCATCAGCATAGCTTCATTGTAGGCCATCTATAATGTAATAAGTATATCTATTTTTCATTTCATTTTTTCATTTCATTAATTTTTACCCATCGTCTTTGACAGTTGTTCATTTCAGGAAATTTCTGTTTCACCTTTTTTATTTCCAATTCGTAAATGGAATGATGAGCCTTAACACCGGTGGGAGACTTTTCTGCAAAGACGCCAATCAGTCGGGTGATGGTGCCTTGTATTCCAGCCAATTCCCACGTTTCACGCATTGCGGCCTGTCTTTGTGTTTCCACTTCTTGATCCCAATTTCCTTCCGGCTTTGCACATAACAACAATAAAAGTGTTCATTCTCCTGATGATAACTAACATAAATGTGTATATATTTTATTTACTTACAATAGACCAATTTTCATGGTTATTAATAAAAATATATCTCTTGCTTATCGGATCAATCGGTAAACAGCCAACAACTTGACGGATTCCATTTTCATCCGTTATGTCCTTGACTAAACTATGTCGTGATTTCATACTGTAATTAATGGTCTCTAAGGAATCCGACTTTTGGTAATGAAGCTTGCTTTTAATGACATCCATGTGTAGGGTAAGTTGCGAAGAAACGAGTGATAGTGCTGACATTACTTTGTAATAAAAAAGAGAGAGAGAGAATGGGTGTCTTGTTCAAATGTATTATTCAATTGGCGTATTTTTATTTATTTTATTTGTATATTAAGTGAAAGAAAATAGTTTTAAGAGACTGTTTAACCGAGGTATTGCTCTCCATTTTCTTTTTGGTGATATTTTTATTATATTTTTATTATTAATAATAAAGTTGATCCAATACGAATAACGAAATGCTGAATTGAGGGAGAGGGATAAAAGAAAAAAAGGAGGGAGGTTACTAATACTCCTTTGTTATCTTTTTCTTTTAGATTTAGAATCCAACATTTTATGAAAAAAAAAAAACTACCGAAACTAAAACTAAATAATGATCACATCAAATATCTAAAGACATCCATTCAACTGAAGAAAAAATCCGAATAGTAAAGATGAACAGACTACCATAACAGGCAATTTTTGATGTGATGTCACCGAAAGTCAAAAAAAAAAAAAAAGTTCGGAGTGTAGAGAGAGTGAGAGAGATTCTAACGCGAACCACTGGCCCACAAGGCAACAATCAGGAAAAGGAAGTGGAGCTTGTTTTTTTTTATCATATTTATTTTAATTTTTTTTTGTTTTTATTTTTTTATATATTCTTTTCGATAAATAAATAAAAAAAAATGACTGACTCAAAGGCCGTCATCAAGAGTGTTGATATGAGCGAAGAAATGCAACAGGAGGCTATTGAATGCTCCACTCAAGCATTGGAAAAGTACAACATTGAGAAGGACATTGCTGCACACGTTAAGCGTGAGTTTGATCGCAAATATGGTAAGTTTTTAGTTAGATGATGATGGAGAATGTTGCCAGATGAGAGAGAGAGATCAAGATGAGAGATTTTTTTTACTTATTTTTTACTTTCTCAGGTCCTACCTGGCATTGCGTTGTTGGACGTAACTTTGGTAGTTTTGTCACTCATGGTAAGAGATATATCATTTGGAGAGGGGAGATAAATAAATAAACAAAAAGAGTGAACTGAACGTATATTTTATTATTAGAATCTAAACACTTTATCTATTTTTATCATGGTCAAATTGCCATTCTCTTGTTCAAGTCTGCTTAAATGATTTGCCTGGCAGGATTTATTTTTTTTAGCTTTAATAATAATAAAAAAGATTGATTTACATATTGTTTATTTGTTATTTGTTCAATGTTGAAACACAACACTTATTTTCTCTGGAATTGCAGGATTCTTCTTTTTTTAAATAAGTGCCATCATGTCAAAATCTTCTATCAAAGAAACGAGTATAAAAACAAGCATTTTTATTTGTGTCTTTCTTTTTCTTTCTTTACATTTGGTTTTCATCTAATCTTTCAACAAAAGTAATATTTCTTTTTTTTTCATAAATTAAAATCATAAAGAAATGGCAGTTTTGAACCTAATTACGGCTGCGGCTCAGGTAAAATATCATTTTTTATGCCTCTGTGCTTGGATGGATTAGCAATCAGTTAAAATTCCATTCTTCTATATTCTCTATAGTCAATTTTACAAGTGGTGGTTATTGTTATTCTTGGTTTTACAATGGCTAGACTAGATTACTTTTCCAATGATAAACAAAAGGTATGTGTGTGTTTATATGGTCTATTATTATGTATGCATGGAGATAGATAGTATATGGTATATGTCTATATGATCAAGTGTACATGCATACATAAATATCTATCACTTATCTCTCTTAATAAATGATAGCAACATACTAAAATACCATCTTTTATATATATATATATATATAGTGGCTATCTAAACTGAATCTCGTCTTCTTCACACCCTGTCTCTTATTCTCCAATATTGCCTCTGTCATTTCTTTTGAGAAATTAGTCGCATTCTGGCCAATTCCAGTCTTCTATGCCATATTTACTATTCTAAATTTCACAACGACTCATATTGTGACACGCTGTGTAGGGCTTGACGATTACTATCGTCGATTTGTGTTAGCGTGTGTCATGTTTTCAAATTCAAATTCTTTACCTCTCGCTATGGTCACTAGTTTGGCTGTGTCCGAGGCAGGTCATATTCTGTTTTGGAATACAGATGATACAGCCGAGACCACTGCTGCAAGGTAAATAAGAAATCTAGGCCTTCTTGTTTTTATTTATTGTTTTTTTTTTTTTTTTTTTTTTTTTTTTTTGGGTTTTTTTTTTTTTTTTTTTTTTTTGGGGCTTCTTTTTTCTTTTCTTTTTTTACTAATTCAAGTTAAATAGAGGTATCTCTTACACTTTGTTTTTTGCTATTTTTGGCAATTTGATTCGATGGTCGTATGGTTACCGATTACTTCGTAAACAAGAGCCTGAATTATTCATCATTCCCGACGATAATGTATCAGATCCCAGTACCTGTTTCGATAACAAGACTGCCAAGCTTTCTTGCTCCGATATTGAGAGTGATGGTGAGTCAGCATTATCGGTAAAGAGAGAGGGTATGCCAGGCAGACAATTGAGTGCAGTGACGATCACAGTAGATGAATCCACGAGTCTCTTGCATCCAAATAACAAGAAAAATGTGCTTTCTTCTACTAGTAGCAGCAGAAGTATCAGCAGAACATCTAGTTTACTAACAACAAGAAACTCCTTCAATACGCTTGCAAAATCAATCCACAGTTTCATGTCACCGCCTCTCTATGCTGCTAGTCTTGCCCTGATTGTGGGATTATCACCCATAAAACCCTTCCTGTTTGATAAAAATGCATTTCTGTATCCTTCCTTTACAAAGGCCATTGAGACATGCGGTAAAGCTGCCGTGCCTCTGATCCTGACATGTCTGGGCGCACAGCTTGCACACATCTCACAGACACGCCATGCAGCCACCAACAATGAAAAGAAGCCAGTAGCAACAGCCATCTTTATACGTATGATCCTGATGCCCTGTTTAGTGATGCCTATGATGGTTCTCTTCATCAAGTACGGTGCTGTCTATTCCAGTCTGGCAACAGACCCTGTTTTTATAGTTATGATGATCATCCTAGGGTGTACACCTACCGCACTGAATCTGGTTCAAATCACCCAGTTGAATAATGTTTTTGAAGAGGAGATGGTGCGTTTATTGTTTTGGAGTTATGGTGTTGTTTGTATTCCAGCTTGTACTTTTATTGTTTTTATTTCTTTGAACATTGTAAATACTGTTTTTTCGAAAAATTGAGAAAAAATTACAAATGAATGAAAATATTTTAAGAAAAAATAAAATAATACTTGAGAAAAATAAGGAAAATTAGAGAGACAAAATGATAATTGTATAAATAAAGACAATTACTAGACTGGAGAATCAAAGTGTACAAGCATATTGTAAATACCATGAATCAGATGGAAGTGCCAGTAGAAGCCACAAGAGCATAGTATAGAAATCAGAATAGACAGTTGGAGAAGAATATACAAGAGTAGAATCAAAAAGGGAAATATATAAAAAAAACAAGTGAATAACCCATTAAATAAACATTAATGAAATTATAAAAACTTACGGCGTCGAATAGTTTATGGGAGAGGACGGCAACAGCCGACCAGAGGCGCAAGGTCGAGTAGAATATGAACAACCCCAGGTTGTAAGAGAAAGCCGGAAGAGAACGTGAGCATAGCTTTTTAATTTTAAACTTGAAATAGGGTTAGTACACAAGTAATTCCCTCGTAATCAGAAACAAATAAACAAATATATAAATAAACTTTGAAGTCAGGTTCGCAGCTGCCATCTATTATGCTGTTAGCTGAAGTATGTCTCCAATAAATTGATCTGAAATTATTCTAATAAATGTAGAGGCTATAGCTTATATTTTAGTAAAATGAAAACGGTTTGGATGATGAGATCAACCCCCTTTAGTCTCTTTTTAGCCTCCCTTTCAACTTTTTCTCAATAATTGAAAAAGGACAACACATTACTTTTCATAAATATAAATAAAGCCTTATTCGTTTTTCCCTTCACATTTTTTTGATGTCGGATATTGAAATATGAATGGATTTTATAAAACAGTCCAAAAAAAATACCAGCCTCCCCTTTTTGTTTTATTTTTTCATTACAAAAAAATGGCCACCTATCGTCAGTTTTCACCTAGACTTTTAAGCAAGCTCTCCAAACTCACCAGAGCCCCCCTTGTCCAAGCCGACACTCAACCTCAACTTGTCCTCAATGCCGAAAAGCAAAAGAGCTTTTGGAGACCCAGTCAATTGTCCAAACGTCAACAAAACGATCTTAGAAAGGCCTGCATCTTGTACAATGTCGAGCCCAGCACAGTAGGCTTACCTGCTGTTGCTGCACCCAAGCCTCTTAAATACAAGCCCAACAAATTGGAGAAGCACGAACGTGTGCGTGCTGAGAGACAGGCAAATATTCAACGTAATTTGGAAAAGATGCCTCAGACAATTCAAGCCTGGAAGGAGGTAAAAAAAAAAAATCATTTGGAAAAATTGTGTGTTTAACTGACACATTTTATTTTATTATAGGATAAATTAAAGGAACTTGCTAAACAAAAGTCATCCATGCCATTTTAAAAAAAAAAGAATGAAAGATTATATAAAATAAAAAAAAATGATGTGTAAATATTAATAAAATGATAGACAAGAGATTTTGGCTCGACAGACAAGTCTGTATAGAGGCAGAGAAAAGACAATTGCCTTATTTAGTAATTTTAAACAAGTTGGCAACGCCAACATATGCTAAAGTCGATGAGAAATACACTGTTTATATCAATTTTAGTATATAGGATAATGTAATAGAGACTTTTCGCTTACAAAGTGTTATTGTTATTTTATAAGCAGGATCACATTTAATACAAAGTTGGTCCCTTTCCAGATATGTCTGCCGTAATTGTCCTTTCTCGGTAACGCGGACTGTTTCTAATGTGTAGATGCGGGGGGGGGGAAAGTATGACACATGAGCATCTCTTTTTAAATCTTTATTTTTTTTTATTTTTTTTTTTCTTTCTTCTTTCTCTCTTTTCTTTTTCACATAAAAAAAAATGGTTCCTCAAAGTATTCCCATTGTCGATTTCGCCAACTTCAAAAACGATCCCAAAAAGGTCGCGCAAGATGTAATGGAAGCTTGTAAATCGATTGGTTTTTTTTATATGATCAACCATGATATTCCTGCCACTGATATTGATCGTGCTTTTGAATTGGTAAAAAACTTTTGAGTAAACAATAAAATGGTATTTATTATAACAATAATGATCAAATTAGAGCAAAGGTTTCTTTGATTTACCTTCTGATTATAAACATAAATATTTAATCAATACATCAAACCATGGTTACTCTGAACTTTACGGTGAAACGTAAGTTTCTCTCTTTTATATTGTATATTTGTCATTCTAAAAGATGTCCTATATAGTCTTGACCCTGAGCATCAACGTCAAGGTGACCATAAAGAGTAAGTCACACAAAAAGATATCTATAAACACTCAAAAAGATAGAAAATCTAAATTTTTGTATAATTTTGTAGAGGTTTCAACTTCAGAAGCTTTAACAGTGAGGGTGAACCATTTGCTCCGCTACCCGGGATCTTTGATGAGAATAAGAAATTCTTGGAACATTTCTCACGAGTAAGTTGTAGTTGTCGGAGAGAGAGAGAGATTGTGGATGTTTGTTATCTAAATATTTATACTATCTTGATATAGTCATGCCACAGTACCGCACTTCAAGTATTACAAGCATTTGGTATTGCTTTAGAGGTAAGAGAGAGGATTATATATATAATACAATGGTGTTTATATATATATATATATATGTTAAAAGAGAGAGAGGTAATGAACTTTTTTCTTTTTTACATATATATGTAGTTCCCAGAAGAAGTTGGCGGTAAAGACTTCTTTGGCGACAAACACCATTATGAAGGTGAAGTCTCTATCCTCAGATTCTTAAAGTATCCTCGTGGTGGAGAAGAGTCATACCAAGAAAAAGTGCGTGCAGGAGCTCATTCTGATTATGGATCGATCACCCTGCTGTTTCAAAAGGATGTACCTGGTCTTGAAGTACAAGCCAGTCGCACCGAATGGATCTCCGCGCCTCTTATTCCCAATGCCATTATTGTCAATGTGGGGGATCAAATGGAGTTGTGGACTAATGGACTTTTCAAGTCAACAAAGCATCGCGTCACTTTCTTACCTGAGCATAACCATCTTGATCGTTATTCCATGCCTTACTTTGTGCATCCTGATGATAAGGTGCCCTTGGTGCCTGCTCCTTCCAAGTATGTTGACCAGACTTATGAGAAGGAGGGTCCCGTCTTGACGGCTGGTGAGCATTTGAATTCCCGATTGAATGCCACTTATGACTTTTATGACAAAGAGGAAGAAAAATAAAGGATTAGGTTGTTGGTAAACGTGACTTCCATGTGTGATACCTTTTTTTTGGTGGTAGTGTTGGATGCATAATGATAAATGCAACTAAAAATATATTATGTTTATTTATTCTTTCAAAATCTCTAAAAATATCTAATATTTTGGCGAGAACGGGAAACAGTCATGGTTTATTATTTCATCCTATTAGGGAATTGGAGATACTTTTTAAGCTTTCAAAGTTTGCGATATTTTCATTTCAACTTAGCCTTTCTATTTACTATCTGTACTACTCTCACACACATACACACACACAAGAGAGAAAAAAGGAGGGAAGAATAATGCTTTTTTATGGTACCAATGGTTTTGATTATCTTTTAATTATCAAAACAAGATAAGTTTCTCTTCCCACAGTCCACATTTGGTAATCATTTCGTGATTCACCTTGTCACAATAAAAAGATTATCTTTATTCTCGAACAATGAGAATAAAAATTTATCAGTAATGGTGATTTTTCTTCTAACTTGTCTCTATAAACCAGACAATTGATCGCCTTTATTAACAATTCATGTGAATTTCTTTATAATTTATAATCAACATCAATTTTTTTTTCACTACTGCGGTAATGGTCTCGATAGGATATTATTGTATATAATTAATATTGAAAAAAAAAAAGCATGGTCTTGTGCTTGTTAGCCCACGTGTTTTCATTCATTCCAAAGAAAGAGCTGAAACATTCAGAAAGAAAAGATATCATTCAGTGGTTTATTTTTTCTGTCTCCTTATTCGACCCCCTTTGTACTTAGATCAAGGAGGAGGAAAAAGAGAATACTCTTTATTTATTATTTATAAAGACAGAAAGATAAAGAGTGTGTGTATGTGAAAGAGAGAGAGGAACAAAATAGAAAAAAAAGAAAGATTCTTCGTTATGGTATTTTCCGCTTAACAAGTATATCCTTCATTATAAAACAATCGTCAAAAGCTATAAAATAGAATGAAGTCATCACATAATCTTAGTGTTCCTTGTGGATGAATACTACACACTTTTTTTTCAAATAACACCAAATATATATCATTTTCATTATTGAGAATCCTTTAAAAAATAAATAAATAGAAACGCCAACTTGATTAATTTATAATTGCTTCTCTCTAAATAAATAGCACCAATACAATGATAGCATAAAATTACCTTTTATTTATAAAAAGATGATTTTTTTAGTGTATTAAGGATGTATGGTCATTGTCTATGTCATTTGTTACTTTATGCGATGAACTATTCATCGCTTTTACACGTTTATTTATATTATTCTCTAAAAAAAAATACAGGAACTTTCAAATGATAATGAGCAGGTAAAAAATAAAATGAAAGATAAAAGTAATAAAATGAAATATACAAGTTTTTTTGGGGAGTTCATTTTTTTTTTTCGGATTTTGTGTATGGATATCTTGTGTATGTGTGTTGTAATGCATGATTTTTTTTTTTTTTGTTAATCTTGTATCAAATAGTTGTGAAAAACGACCGTTTTTGGTAATGCATCAAACTGAAGACGCAGTTGGTATAAATCTAATTCCCATCGATACTTAAACTTGACAGTATTGGCAGTTTTGCCTAGTCGTCTAATAACGGCAATGTATTTTGCTTCGCAGCTCTCAACCGCAGTTTGAGAGGTTGCAATGTCTCCTTCGTAGTATATTGATCCTTGTGATTCAATCGCAAAATTAATCTGTGTTATATATAAACTTTTGGTTAAAATTTATGCATCACTTTTTTTTTGTTATTGTGTTTAGTATTACCTCATCTTTTGCATTATTGTATAGCTCTTCCATTTCACTTGATAATGTATTAAGTGATGCTAGATTCCCATCTTTTTCAGATTTTGATAAATGATTTAATATTTGAGGATGTGTGTCTGTTGGGTAATTTGATTCAAATACAACTGAAAATGTGGATGATGCAGATGAAGATGAACGATGGCGTCTACGTGGTAGCCATTTTGATGGATTTAATATATAATCTGTTGATGATGACGATGATGATGTTGTATTGAATGAGTTTCGCTTAGTGTGCTCAGTCAGCCCAGACATGGAAAAGAATTTTGCAGAAACCGATCTGATACGTTTAGGAAAACTTTCAGGTGTCATACTTGTGGTATCCATTTTATTTTAATGTGTTTGAGTGAAGGAAAAAATAGAAAAGCAAAAAAAAAAAAAAGTAAAGTAGAGTAAAGAAAGAAAAAAAGAGCAATTAAGAAAATCGATCTTTTGTATTTGTGATATTTATGTTTATTTAAATATGTCTATTCACAAACGCGAAAAAAAAAATTGCTCCATGTTTGACATGCTCTTTCTGTTTCTGTCTTTATTTATCTTTATATGTAGTAATAACAACAAAAAAGGATGACCGCATAGAAATGGTGATATAATGACCCATTTTTTTTTTTTTTCTATATTAAGTCATGAGTCTTTCTCTCTCTATTAAGCGAGGGGAACAGGGTATTTCTATATAGATGCGGAAGTGAAAATCGCTTAATACTTTTAAAAATAAGGAATCCGAGAATTATTATTATCTCTCCCATCAATCAGCTCAAATCACAACTGATATAAAAATAAACACACAAGGAACAGTAAAAATACGCCACATAGAAACACGTAAGCTTCTCCTTTTTTTCTTTTTTTATGTATATATCTATTCTCTCCCTGCATAAACCTCGTGCTGTATCTTTGCGCTTTCTTTTTTTTTTGAATCAAATGTATCCGAAAAAAATATGTACAATGGCACATCAATGGTATCACGTTATTAGAAAGTAATAAGAAGAATAATGGAGCTAAAAGTAACATTCTCTTTCCTCTCTCTACACTTCTTTTCTATCGTTTTTTTTAAATTATTTGTACACTTAGTAAGTTAATCTATTTAAAAACCACGTTTAGGAAAAAATTCAATACTTCAAATACTTGATGTTTTTTTTTTAAAAAAAAGAAATATTTCATTGGATGAATCCTCTCCGATGATTTTATTTTTCTTAATAGATATTTATCTTCACCAATGAAATGCTCAGCATGATGATAAAATAGTTAAAATGATTGCTTTGTATATATTGTAAAATGAAAATTCGGCCTTTATGGTCACTTCTTTAGTAACAAAATCGTGGAAACGAGTTTTATGATCCTGATCAACATTGTGTTATGTGTATTTTAATGACACCATTGATGCCAAGTTTAACCATTTTGTATCATATTTTGGTAGTTTGTCCATGTCATCGTCATTACACTTTTTATAGTTCTTATGACTTTTATGATATTATTTGTTATCTTTTAAGAATTTTATTTAAAATATATAACCAATGACAGTTTTTGAAATAAATGACATATACGCTCTATTCATGCGATTTGATGTTTTGGAACCCGTTACAGTTTCTTCTCAAGGTTTTAATTTAGTAAGGAGAGAGAATATAAAAAAATAAACACTTATATCAAGAGCATCCGAGTGAGTTCTTGCCTTTTCCTTTTTGCGTTAGCTTACTCTTTTCTCTCTCTTTCTCTTACAGTCTATTAATCTTTTGGACCTTCTTTTTATATTTGAAAATAAGGTTCTTTTGCTACCTTTTATAGAATTATGTCTTTGATTTTTTCATGGTCACCTATTGCTTTTTTATCAGCACATTATGAATGTTTTGAATCTTTATATTTCATGCAAGTTAATAAGGTTGAACAGGTTTTTTTTTTTGTTATGAAGATAAACAGAGTGTAGGAAAGAGTGAATGTGTCATGTTATTATTACTATTATAATACGACGATCAATCTTACTTTCCCTGTTTTTTTTAATGAGACAATTAATATAGTCTTTTTGGTACAAGCCATTAAAAAGACGATAGTGTTATTGAAATACATAATTAAAGTAAACATGACCTTCTTTTATAAACAGTCATAAATGACATGCTACTAGTTTTTTTTAACGCTAATTTATTTCTTGTGTAGAGCAAGTGCTATATGACGTTGATATCTTGAATAAAATGTAGATTTCCCCCTTTTTGTTTTATTGAAAGGGATAGTTTAATTATCGAGTACCAACCAAGCTGTTCCTAAATCCCATTTTTCTTTTTTACCATCTTTTAACTCACAAAACTAGTGCACTCGGTGTGAATTTATCTCACTTATTGTAGTATTAACCAAAAATAAGTAAGTCAACAAAATAGCTACTTGGCAGTACATTTACTAAGATGTTTTCTACTCTATTTAAGGCATTTACATCCTTTGTTTTGTAACCGATTTGTACAACCCTTTATTTCCTTTTATATATGACTAAAGTATATATGAACGAATACTTTTAGTTGTTGTAAAATAGAAAGATAGTCCAAAGACCATGTAAGATAAAAGCATGATGGAGATTTATACTTTGTCCGAGAATACAAGCTGGATGGTAATGAAATCTGATAAGAATGCTGTAATTAAACAAACCCTAGTGGTTTCTATTATATATATAATGAATTGTTAAAGTATTAAAAAGATATGTATGTACTATTTGCTTCAAAAAAATTGATAAAAAATTACAAATTATTGATAATAAAAGAGTAATTGAGAATAAAGTAATTGAAAAAAAGTGAAAAAATAAAAACTTACGACATCGACAAGTCTACGTAAAGAGTCGACAATAGCCAACTTGATGAGTGGGATTAGCGAGGAAGCTTAGTAGTTATACGTACTTCCACCCTCTTTGACTATACCCTTGATAGAAGAGCATCAGTAATAGCGTAATTTATTAAATAATTCAAAATAGAGTAACAAATACTTTACTGATTTAATATTTTGCTAGAATATACGAGCAAATGCTTTTATAAATCATTGTTTATTTTTTTTAAAATATATCAATTCTCTTCATCGAAAATGAGTTTGGAATTTATATAAACCATATTTCTCATTTATTTGAAAAGGTTTTCCTAGTGACTTGAAAAAAGGAATATTACGATTTGGAACCAAGTTGCCTCTGTGTTAGGATTCGGCTCTAAGTCGGAGCTCAAATTTAATTCCACCGCACCAAAAAAAAAATTGTGGATTTTGGCAGAATGATCTCCCCTTCAATAAGACGTTGGTCAATTTTCCCCTTCTCTTTGCATCCATCCATCTATTCTAAGAGTAAGAGCAATCCATCCATCCATTGAAGCACTTATTTTATATAAAGGAACTGATGAACTAATACATCCTTTTCGTTCTTGTTATATCATAGTATAATGGTCACTCCTGCTGTTAAGCACACCATCGTCAAGAAGCGCACTGCCACCTTCAAGCGCCACCAGTCTAACCGCTTCATGCGTGTTGGTGTATGTTAAGCACAAAAAAAAAAGAGTGAATCATAGAAGAGGAAGAATCAAAGTATTAACTTCAAATTGTATATGTATATAGGAATCCTGGAGAAAGCCCAAGGGTATCGATTGTAACATGCGTAGACGCTTCAAGGGTCAAGCTCCTATGCCCAAGATCGGTTACGGTTCCGCCAGAAAGACCCGTCACCTCTTGCCCAACGGTTTCCGCAAGTTTGTCATCTCCAACGTCCGTGAGCTCGATCTCTTGTTGATGCACAACCGTAGCTATGCTGCTGAAATTGCCCACAATGTCTCCTCCAAGAAGCGTGTTGCTCTCCTCGAACGTGCTGCTCAGCTCAACGTTAAGGTTATCAACGCTGGTGCTCGTCTTAGATCTCAGGAGTAAACATCTTTTTTTTTTTTTACTAAAAGAAAAAAAGACACATTTTTTTAATTAAAATGAAAAAAAGTTCATGAATTATATCAAACCTTGTGTGTATATGTGGTTGTTTGGATAGAGATTTGTTGGATATAAGAGGATATGTATTTAAAAAAAAAAAACAGTGCTGGGTTGAAGTACAAAAGATATTCCTCTGTAAACTATGGATTTTTGAACTGTTTTTGTTCAAAATCAGTTTGTGTGTGATATGAATGGGGAGCAATGTCAATATGTATGAATTCATTCTAAAAAGCTGAGTGTTAAAATTCTTTTCATAAATAGCGTATTGTATTTCATGTGAGATTCTATTTTCTCGCAAATGGGTGACACATATGACATTCGTTTCTCAGGAATCATGTTTTCTTGTACATTTAAAATGTGTAGCTCGGTTAATCTTGTTTATGTTGTATGAAATAAATGAAAAGGGCAATAGGAATTAATGATGATTCATTACCTTTTTTGGTAATGTGTTGTATTTTTAAGCGATTTCATTGGTTAAGTGTTTATTCATAGTACTAAAAAGCGTATTCTGCAAAATACAGAAAACATGTCATTATATTATTGTTCTTCTTCCATCACCTTTATTAACATCATCAGTACAAGATTGTAGCTTGTACTTGATATTAATAATTTATATTTATATATAAATAAGAATGAAAGTATAGCCCATCAGTTTAATCATAAGACAATGAATTAACAGTGTAATGTTATCAAAGATACGAACATGGACAAATAAACAAATAAGGTATTGGAATCAAGCAAAGTAGATCATATTGTTACGATCTATATTAAGATAAGTCATTATTTAACAGTATCAAGATAAGAATATATCTTTTTTTTTGCATAAAAACTGTTTACATAAAAAAAGAATGACTCGGACTGTGAGTGTGGGAGTACAAACTCGGTTGACAGGAATTACGTAAAGCCCACGGAATAATTTCATTTTAAAATGGAATAAACAATTTTATTTGGTATACAAATCACCAAAATGTCCTTTTTTCGGTTGTTCGGATTTTGCTTAAGACAATAAGGTCGAAGAAGAGGATGTTGATTTATATAAATACTTGCTATTTGTTTTGTCTTTCCTTCTTTTTTTTTTTACATTATTCATTATTATAATAACTTTACTTTCTTACAAATAACTTTATTTAGATTATATAAAAAAAATGGTAAACTATTTCTTATTATTTCTTTATTTTTTGACTCACCTTTTTCTCTTTCTGACAGGCACCTACTGCAAATACAACAACCCAAAACGAATCTACCACCAATCTCTATGACGGTTTTCACCATCTTCGTTTCACAGTCACTAACGCCAAACAAGCAGCCTCATTTTACTGTACCCGTCTTGGATTCAAGCACGTTGGCTATCGTGGCCTTGAAACCGGCTGCAGAGACCTCGCCACTCACGTTGTAAAGCAGGGTGAAGCTGTCTTTGTCTTTGAGAGTCCTATTCAGCCCAACACCATGAGAGAGATGGCTCAGGAGATTGCCCAGCGTGGTGATGGTGTCAAGGATATTTCTTTCAATGTAAAGGATTGCAGAGCTGTCTATGAAAGAGCTGTGAGTAGAGGTGCCAAATCACTCAGACCTCCTCAGGAATATTCAGATGAGTTTGGTACTGTTATCATGGCTACTTTGGCTACCGTAAGTAGAATAGATTTTATGAAAAGATGATTACGGTTTTATTCATGCATCATTTGAAATATATATATAGTATGGTGATGTTGAACATACATTGGTTGAAAATGTAAACTACACTGGTGTCTTTTTGCCTGGTTTCAAGGATACTTTGACTGCATTGAGATTTAAGGATCCTCTTGAAGAACTTTTGTAAGTAGTAGTTTGAGAAATCAACCACAACAAAAAAAGGTAGATATAATTTATTGACTTGAAAATAAAATAGGCCACATGTTCCTTTGGGTTTCCTCGATCACTGTGTTGGTAACCAACCTGACGCCATGATGAACCCCGTATGTGACTTTTACGAAAAAGCCTTTGACTTCCACCGTTTCTGGTCCGTCGATGACAAGCAGGTCTATACCGAATACAGTGCACTGAGATCTGTTGTCATGGCCGATCCCGAAGAGCGCATCAAAGTCCCCATCAATGAACCTGCTGTTGGTAAGAAAAAGTCACAAATCCAAGAGTTCGTCGACTTTTATGGTGGTGCCGGTGTGCAACACATTGCCATCAACACACCCGATATCATCACCTGTGTTTCCAATATGAAGGCAAGAGGCTGTGACTTCCTTACCATCCCCGATACCTACTATGTCCGTCTTCGTGAGGCATTGAGCGTTCACAACAAGATTGCAAAGAGACCCATCACCGAAGATTTAGATACCCTTCAAAAGTTGAACATCATGGTAGATTATGATGAGAATGGTTACTTGTTGCAGATTTTCACACGCTGTCTTGAGGATCGTCCTACTGTCTTTGTTGAGATCATCCAGCGTAATAATCACAATGGCTTTGGTGCTGGTAACTTTAAGAGCTTGTTTGAGAGTTTAGAGATTGAACAAGAGATCCGTGGTAACTTGACTGATATGTAATGAACTTTTTCTTTTTCTTCTTTTTGAATAAAATATGAACTATATATATATATAAATAAATACAAAAAAACGTGTATTACTATGACATGGAGAGTGTATGAATTGGAAGAAGAGGCATACTTTAAGAAAATAACGGTGTATGCAGACTTACAATATTACAAAAACAGTGTTTTAAACCTCATATTTTATAATAAAGCCATTGAAAGAATAATAATATACAGAAGGTTTTGCTTCACCAGTAAAATGCTATCACAAATAGGAGGGAATAAGGGACAACTGTAGTAACTTTACTGGAAACAAATTCACCAATTCTAAAATAACAGTTCTTTCAACATTATTCGACTCTATTTGCCAATAATTTAAAAAGTAGCTTATACTAAACTATAATCAATGTCCATCTTCTCTTGGTTTATCTACAACACGTAAACCTCTTTGCCAATACTTATAACGTCTAGCTTTATGAGATAGAATACCCCCATTTACCGATAAGAATGACTTGATTGATAACACATCTTACTATTTTGAGCCATCTAGCGTAATAACTACGATTGGTGTTGGTGATTTTAATGACAAATGTTTATTATTATATTATGAAGTATAGGGTACTCTATTCTGCAATGCTCGTGTATCAACATACTCCAATTCCACCACACTAAACAATGATGATAATAATAAGATATACATTCCATACACCGAATAATAATCACTTACCCCGTTAATAATGACTTGAACTTGTTTAGATGCTCTGCCATTTGATTGACATGTTCCTGTGGGACTGGACTTGACGTCACTTCAACCAACCACATATCTTCTTGACCAAAAGGAACGGCCGATGATAGATCCACCTTTGTTCTTAGTTTGTATAATTGAGTCACTGTTATCTTTATATACTTTTCATAGGCCAATAATTTCCCTTTTCGAACTACTTCAAATGAATAACTATAGCCTAAGGACTTCATAAATCGAAATACATCGCCTGATATTTGGACACGCGTATTTGGACGCACTGTTACTGTTCTTGCACGTTGTGGTTCAGGGTTACCCTGCATACATAAATACCTGAGAGAGTTTCGTTATTACTATTATTATTATCGAATTGTGTTTGTTACCATTGTCGAAATTTAAAGCTTCTTTCTTGTTCATTTGATATTCTAGACTGAACTCTTAATACAACATCGTCATTTCTAGCAGGTCCTACAGGTGTCTGAACTAGTAATAATAATAGATTCATAAATATATATATTTGACGAAGAGTATGATCAACTTTACCAGAAGGTGTAAATACAATCTCATGTTCATAGAGATCGGTAATGCAATCATTTCCGCAAATACCCATTAAACGTTCAATCAAGTAGTCTTTCTGTTCTTGGCCAATGACTAAGCCTTGTAAACTACATTCGTAATTTGACATTATTTTATATTATATACTTCTATGAAAGAAAGGAAGTATGAAAGAAAAATCGAGGGAATATATGTCTTTTTTAAGGAAAAAATCAAAGTCAAATTTGGGTTTTTTTCGTGCTGAAATTTGGGTTCTAGGACAGCATTTACTTTAAAAAATGATATCAAGATTTTGACAGTGCTTCAGTTTAATATGAGCCAATGAAAATGGCTTTCAGTTCCTAAGCAATTAGATGTCAAGTACTACCACGTTCTTTTATTACTTTTTCTTTTTCAGTCTTGACCTATTTTTCTAAAAGAGAGCCATTGCATTTATGGACTTGATTGATGTGTTTTGTATTATTTTGTACTACTTGTTAGGCTTTTTGCGTAAATAAATACCTTATTTTGTATAAAATAGATCCTTCAAGTACCACCGATACGTTTTAAAGAAGCTTTTAAAGTCATTTATAAGAACTTGCTGCTGCTATTGAATTTGTACTGATTTACATGTGGAACTGCAGCTTTTTAAGCTTCTTTTTTGTATTGAGCTATTCCAAAATAACAGTGGCACCTTTTCTTTAATATATAAAATAACTGATTTTTGATTCATTGGTTTTACTTGATTATCTATTCTTTACTTTATAATACTCATAATTACCCTTAGAAATGCTACTCTTCGCTGCTATCGTCCAATTTTTTATCACCTTGGTATTTGCTTCTGTCACTTGTCCAGTTAAAATCAGTCACTCAAAGGGATCCATTGATATTCAAGCAAACGCACGCTCTTGTACAAACCTGCCTAAAACAGTGATTCCAAAAGATATTGACGTAGGAAATGGCGGTGGTCTTGTTATTGCTTATGGAAAACCAAATTGCGATGGTCCAAAGGTATTTCTTGGAAAGAGTCCCCTCAAGTTTGATATCAAAACACCTGTTAAATCTATTCATGTTGGTTGTACTTGAAATATATAGTATGCTGTTACCTTTAATTAATTAATAAGTACATAAATAAATACTACAATGCCATTATGGATATACTTCCATTTTACATTGTTTAATGTCTTTGAATCGAAATATATAGTTTCTATTGTATGATGATGTTGCACGTCTTGAAAGTATTCACTCTATTTTTTCTAATATTAATAAGGGATGGAAGAATAATAATATAAAAAAGATGACTTCATCTGGTTGCTCTCCTCTTTGTTTTCATGTAAGAAAAATGAATTCATTCAAAATCAGGAAGAATAAATAAAACGATCCACAATTTGCACAGAGCAAGGCAATATGTGCAATGTAAAGGATAGAGTTTTACATGAAAGATAACAGTGATTAAGTTTGAGGAGCATGTGACTCTATTCGAAACTCTTAGAGGGTCGCATGCGCTGGGAGTCACTCGCCTAGTGAATAGCAGAGGTCCGGGTTTTGGCTGAGGATGGTCAAACGTCTTTTGGACTTTCTTTTATATATTATTTAATGATAATAATGTTATTCTCTCTCTTTTACTATTTAAATAAACCAAATAATTTAAATAATTTTCTTAAATGATATCAACTCGTACTGAATATATCTGTTTGTATGTATATACAAATGAGAATTAGGTATAACTGTTGTATTTCATGAAAACAATCGATGTATTAATAGCGCAAAGACATAAACTCTACATGCTTCATCTATTCTACTTTTCTATTTTGAGAGAAATGTGTCATAGAATTTAACTTTGTCTCTGTTCTGTTAAAAGCAGCATTAATACAATTGTTACATACTATTTGAAGCATAATAGCAAGGGTAATATCATTACCATACTATTTCATTTTTAAAAAAAGAAGTAGATTGTCTTTTTTTCCAGGTTAAAAAATGTATGCATGTTTTTGTTATTGTTAAAAATCTAATCAACAAAATGTAACAGGGATTTGTATTTATTCATAAAATGAATTATAATTTTTCTTTGTAATAAAGTACAAATAACTATCCAATTATAAAATGGGAGAGACTATACAGCAAGTTAAATCGCAATAAGAGAATGAATTTATGGATCAAACTTAAAAAATATCCTACACAAAGTTAGATTTATTAATACTTAAAACGATCTACTTTATATTCTTTTTGAGAAAACGGATTAAAAATAACTCCTTTATTTAGAAACACACTTCAATTTACCTGATATCAACAAGATTGAATCTAGAAATAACTAATAGGTTTACATATTCTTAATAGGAAACCCATTTTATTGTTATTAATACAACTTGTTATTTCCTGATTGCAGAGCACCTTTTTTATTTATTCGTGTTATCTCCGCTTGAAATAAACTAAAAATAAAGGGGAAAATAAAATTCATGCAAATTAAGTGTTGGGATTTAGCGATGCGAAAATGAAAATAGCAATAGAATATCATGAATTCACTTGGATGGCATGAATATAGTGACTGCTAATGCTAAAAGAAGTGGGTTCAATATGAATATTTATATTGTAAATTACCTCTTTCTTTTTTGAAAATAGTAACAAAAACACGCGTCTTCACGTAGCAACGCACACAAACACGTATAAGACACAGTGCTAAGTCATAAACAAGTGATAAATAGACTATCTATATAAAGCGATGCCATATTATTAATATAAAATAGTTTGTATGATATGAGATGGCTTTTATTCATAAAGAAAAGAAAACAGTCAATGGGTTTAATCAGCCTTATAAAAAGGCGAAGGTGGCACAGTCGTTCTGATCTTTATGCCAATGAAGAAGAGTGCCTCTTTGAAGAATTTCATGCGTTCCGCGTGGAAAAAAAAGTCTAAAGTTTGGTTATTACTTCCCTGGCGCAGTTTAGCAGGGATACCCTCTCTCTCTTTCAAGTAAGCACTTCAGCCAGAATAAGCCATACAATGCTACCGACCAACTTTATTTGAAATCAAGATCGAGACGCTTCCTTAAGATCATCATTGCTAATAATCAACCTGTTGTATCTCAAAATTCAAAGTCATCAAAGGCTCTCTTACAAAAAAACTTCGGGGAGTACTGTCATGTTTACGACGTTTACCTTACAAGCATTTTCAATTTCCATTGCATTTTCCCTGGCCGTTATATCGATATATGCCTCCTCTGCTATAACAACTGGCTTCAGGTAAAGGACGATACAGAGAAAACAGCGTGCCACAACAGTTTGAAGCATGCATCATTGATAGTTTGTAAAAACAACAAAATTCAACAGTCGTAAATGATATAAAATTTTCTTCAGCCAAATCACATGAACCGTTCGATGAAGAAGAGTGGGAAGCGTTATATGCACTTAGAAGGCGACTAATTATGCTCAAATCAAAGAATGATGCAACTTCTATATATTTCAAAATAAATAAAGAAAGTTACATATATTTTTTTTTGGTTTTGTTGGGCAATTTTGTGACTCTATTTCCACAAAAAAGCAGTCCGGTATTGTGCGATTTATTTTTTATGAAAAAAAAAAGTGAACTACCATTTTTTTCTTCTAATAGATCGTCCAAAAACCTTTTTGACATGGCACCTAAAAAAGCAGTTAAAAAAGCTATTACCAACAAAAAGCCCAGTAAGCCTGTCAAAACAGTGAAGCCAAAGACCAATGATCCAAGTGTAAAAAAGAAGGACAAGGTAAAAAAATGGAGGTCTCTCGTTTTATTTTATTTTTGTACATAAGCTAAACCGAGTGCTATAGAAACAATTAAAGGAGTTTATTCCCGTTCCCGAATATGAAGGCGATGAAGATATAGCTTTCTCTGATGAGGATCTCGACTTTTTTAATGAGAATCAGGGAATGGCTGGCTTTTTGACCGGATTAGATTCAACTGCAATTTCAAGGTTTTTTTTTTTATACTTTAAATAAGTGAATATATACAGTATACTAAGAATATTGTTTAGAAATGTAAATAAAAAGACCAAGAAGGAAAAGGAAAAGAAGGAAAAGAAAGTGGCGCCTAAAAAACAGCAATTGGCATCATCAGACGAAGAATCTGAAGATGAATTGGATAACTTTGAAGAAGATGTAGAAGGTGGTTTAATATCATCTTATGACGAAGAAGAATCTGAAGAAGAAGAGGAGGAGGATGATAAATTCGATGATACAGATGAAGAAATGGATTACGAAACAAAGCCAAGAAAGGTGGCAGAAGAATGGGGAAAGAAGGATTATCATTCCAAATTACCTATCAAATTGCCAGGTGGTAAACTCCGTCAAATAGAATCAAAACCCATTGAAGATGAAGAGGATGAAGAAGAGGAAGAACAGGTAGTAGAAGAAGTGATCGAAGAAAAGGAGGAAGAGTCGGAAGAAGAAGAAGAAGAGGGAAAACCTAGAGTATCCAAAAAACAATACCTGATCCAGAAAAAAGAAGAATTGGCCGAAATTGCTGGCAATCTTCAAGAAAACCCTGAAGAAAACATTGATCAATTAAGATCACTTCGCGCCATTTATAAGGATGATAATACAACAATTAAAAAGTTAGCATTACTTACTCAGCTTGCGGTTTATAAGGATATCATTCCTGGTTATCGTATCCGACCATTGACTGAAACAGAGGAAGGTGTACAGGTCTCCAAGGAAGTCAAAAGGATGCGTGAATATGAAAAGGCCTTGTTGTCAAATTATGAACAGTATTTACAGGATTTGAATGCTTTACTAAGTAAGTCTAATTTTCATTTAAAAATAATGATATACGATACTTACCCTCATTTTCCTTAGAGAAAAAAACCAACGATGATAAAGAAGATACATCCATGGTCACCGTCGCCACCCGTTGTCTCTGTGAACTGTTAACCACCCAAACACACTTTAACTTCAGATTGGAAATCATGGTCACTGTTGTGACACGTATGTCCACCATCAAGTGGAACCCTCTTGCCGCCATGTGTCAAAATGCCATTATTACCGTCTTTGAAAACGACGAGTCTGGAAAGACATCGCTCGATGCTGTCAAAATGATCATCCGTATGGTCAAGTCCAAGGGATTTGCCATCTCTGAACACGTGATCCAAACATTCATGCATCTTCGTCTTCGTGATGAGATGGCACATGCTCGCAAGGGCGATGATGATCAGGTGGGTCAAAAGCGTAAGAGTAAGGAAAAGACGTTTTTGAACAAGAAGGCCCGTAAAGCGATGAGGGAGACAAAGGAAATCGAGAAGGAGTTTAGAGAGGCAGAGGCTATTGTTAGCAAAGAAGAAAAAGATAAAAATGTAAGTTCATAAACTATCTTGATAATTCAATGGATACTCATTTTGTGCGTGTGTGTGTTTTTTTGTATATAGCAAACAGAGACATTAAAGTTGATCTTTGCCTTTTACTTTAGAATCTTAAAAAAACAAACCTCATCACCCCTCTTACCCTCTGTCCTCGAAGGACTCTCCAAATTTGCCCATCTGATCAGTATCGACTTTTTCGACGATCTCTTAAACGCCCTCCGTGACGTCATGCACATCTTTGAAGACTCCAACGATATCTCCCGTAACAGCTCAGGTACCCGTAAGCGATTACTCTGTATTATCACCGCCTTCCAGTTACTCTCTGGACAGGGTGAAGCCTTTAATTATGATTTGAAGGATTTCTACAAGGAGATCTACACCATTCTCTTCAAGGCTACCTATCATACCAAGGTGGAGGAGAAGCCTGATAGTCAGTTTGAGACAGAGAGTGATATGCTGATAAAAGGTCTCGAATTGATGTTTCTTAAAAAGAGACAGGTGCCCTTGGATCGTCTTGCCGCATTTATCAAGCGATTTGCTCTTGTTGCACTGAATATGCCTGATAAAACGGTGCTACGATGCCTTGGATTGGTACAGAAATTGGTTCAGGCAAGTAATATAGATCTCGATTGTTAATGTCATGTTGAACATTTTGTATTTATATATTTACTTTTTTAACCCCCAATAGAAGGACCATCGTATCGATGCATTATTACAGTCGGAAGATAGAGCAGCCAGTGGTATCTACTTGCCATTATTAGAAGATCCTGAGCTTTGTAACCCATTTGGTACTAGTTTATACGAATTGTTTCTTTTACAGGTAAAATAACAAAGAGATTCTTTAAAGAAATGCTCACGTTTCTTGTTTATTTATTTTTAGAACCATTATGATCCAAATGTGAGAGCGATGGCTACAAACTTGCAAAAAACAACTCAACAATAATCCTTTATAAATAAAATAGACTTTTTTTAAAAAAAATAAAAAGAATAATGTTTTATTGTATATTGCTGTGGAACCACAGGGACGTTTAAAAAGTGATATTCTTTGTACAGTAGAATATTTCTCACAAGAGATATCGTACTACCTGCAATCGCTGTTGGTTTTCGAGGAGATTATTTAAAACAATAGAAAAGAAAAAAAGTTAGCAAGTGAATAGTATAAGCAAGTAATAATAGTACTGGTTGTAGCAATGCGTGAAAAGTATGTGCTAAATTTACATCTAAAGTGTATAATAACTTTTTGTTCTTATAATTATTTTGGGTAAATGAGATTTTATATCACTTGGAATGCCCTTTATTTGTACTAATTACTATAGCGTAATTAATCAGCGCTTTTTTGTTTCTATTTTTAAAGTGTCATCATTCATTTTACACCATTTGTGACTCTTTGCGTTTATTTTTTGGTGGAAAGAACAACATAGATTCTTTTCTGTCTTCCGAGGTGAGGTTTTATTCCTACAACCTACACTACCTATTGATTAAGTTATGCCTACAAAATACTAGATATCACTAGTATGTTTCATATATGTTATTCTTACATTACTATCATTATTACTGTAACGCAATTCTAAATGATGATTTTATTGCTATTTAGATTACTCTTTTGTTTTACACCGTCATAATTGATTACTTTTTGTATCACATACATTATGATGTACTTTTTGAAACGCGATTTGGATTCATTTTACTGACATTTGAATTAGTGATACCGTGTGGTCGTCTTGTATCAGGCACATTTCTTTTATACTCATTATTGATATAACATAACACAATGTGTTATATCTGGGCATGAGGAGCGATTCTCAGATAGTTCATCTACATAATCAACAGATCATGCCTTGAGAAGATCTAGCTATTACTGCTTTGTTTGCTTGTTTCTTACATATTAACAATTCTGCAACTTATTTCTTAAAATCAAGTCATTCCATCTTTGTGGATCAAACATTGGGCTTATATTCTTAAGGTTCATAAAACAACTTGAATTGGCTAGTCTTCTCCATCTAATATGGGAGAATCTTGAATATGGATTTGTAAATATATTCTAAAATTAGGAGAGAGAGAGAGAGAGCTACGTTTGTTAAAGAATGAATTATATCCAGCTTGTCTTTTTGTGCAATTCACTCTAATCATAGAAAATATAATGCTCAATTATTAAGCAAAATAGATTTTGACTGTTACACTGCTTATAATTAGTGGAATCGGACAAGAATAAAACTATATATAACTAATAATAAGAACCAGAATACTCTCTTGATTTGACTGATCTTATATATCAATTATATGATTTTATCAATATATAGAAAATGATATCACTGAAAGAAAGATATTCAAATAACACCATTTTAAGCAGAATATCGAAACTAAGATACAGATCGATATTCTTAAAAATGGAACCTATGACAATCTTATTCCAGGTAAAGAAAAGGTTACTTTAAGATCATTATCTCCATAATAATATTACTCTTTTTGATCTTTTCTGACTCGACTTGCTTTTTTTTACGCGCTCATCTGATTCATTTGTATCAAACTTTCTCTCTCTCTTTTTTTTTTTTTCTTTCTTCTTTTTTCTTTTAGAAACAATTTAAAAAGCCAAATGATCTCCCTTTTTAATTTATTTCTTGAATCATTGTTTTAAATTAAAGGAAAATAAAGTTTATTTTTTTATAAAAATGTCTCAATACACAAAAGTGTTGCTTACTTAATCCATCATGATATGACAAATATAGTAAAAATAAGTAAAAATTGGGGGAGAGAGAAACTTTTAAGCATTTTATTTCACATGTCAACATTTTCCCAGCAATACCCAATCCAGGAGTCATAAAGCTACTTTATTCTATAAAAAATGTCTTATAATGCGATATTGTTATCATTCTTTTTTTCTTTTTTTCTTATAAGTTCTAATTTCAACATGTACAAAAAGGGGGCATATGATGGGGGAATATGATTTAAGAATATAAAGAAAGAACTTCATTCTATGCCATTCTCGGTAAAACAGGACAATTCTATATTGGCAAATGGATTAATAAATATCCTCTTATGCTCTAACCTACTTACCCTGGTTTGGTGTACTTTTGAACCACAGATCTGGCAAAATCCAGCTGCAGCACAAAGCGGTTTGATTTTTATGCTCTGTTTTGCGATCGTAGGTAAGGCGGGATTAATGGAGATCATTTTTTATTTTTCTTGTTTTGGTTATGTTTAAATTCTATTAGAATGAAGCTTTGATATTAATGGTAATAATAAAGAGGAGAAAGTTTAATAACAAGAAAGAAAAGAGAGAGAAAATGGAATTGATAGGTCTTTATATAAGATATAACTGATGTAACGTTGGGTAAAAAAAAAAAAACCACGTTTTGAGCAATCTTGTGTGCGTGGAATACTGGAGATAAAAAGGGGGACATACCATCATGTAACAAGGTATAACAAATTTACAAATGTAATCGAGTTAGTGGAGTACCTTCTGTTCTTATTTTAGTTTAATAATAACATTATATTATTGAAGCATGTGATACAGGTAAAAAGGGATTAGTTGTATCGCTTACAGATAAGCAACAACTTGCATTTATGCAATTGATTGATAGCAATAAACAACTTATAATATGGACTCGTATTTATAATAACCGTGTCTTTTGTTAGCTTCATTTATAATCCATTGTCTTATTCCTACTATCATTGTACATTTCATTGTAACATTTACTTATTAGGTGTATCACTTAAAAAATACATATAAAGTCTTATCGTTCTCAAAGTGTACAAAAGTGTCTCTATGGCGAGTACATTCAACTTTAAGCCATCTTTTAGAAAAGGTGGCTCTCGGAGAATATTATAATAAAAAATCGGACGTAAAATACTCCCTTAATATCATCAAACTCGACTTTTTATTTACAGCAAGTCTATCTTTACTATCGATTTTAATTTGAGACATTTTCTCTATTTAACATTTATTAAAATATATCAAAAAAGCAATATGAACCAAATATACTTTTTTTTTTTCTCGGGCTATCCCGCTCGTAATGATAAAAAAACACGAAAATATTCCCGTTGTTGATAGAACCTCGGAAGTCACTTGTCATATTTTATCATGTGAGATGAGGCATTGATTCAAGTCCATTGGTAAAACTTGGAAAAATAAAAGAAAAAAAACACGTGTACATTTCTTGCATAAAAGTATTTATTTTACAAAGTGAATGGGGAATGGAAACAGGCTCTTTTTTTTTTTTAATAATAGCAAAAATGAGATTTTGAGGCTGTTTATATGTATTGTGCCTCAAAAGCAAGCCAAAAAAAAATATAATAATAGCTCTATATATATTCTAATAATAATATCAAAAAAAAAATAATCTTCTTTTTTCATATTTTTCTTTCTTATCAAAAGAAAATAATATGAAAAATTTGTATATGTAATGTTATAATATGAAAAAGACGAGCTCCTTTAACCCATGTGGAAGCTAAAACCGCCAGGGTGTTGGCCTCTTCCACCTCTTCCGCCTCCAGGGAATCCACCTCCCATACCACCGCCTGGGAAACCGCCACCCATGCCGCCTCCGGGGAATCCACCACCAGATGAGAAGCCGCCACCTCCCATACCACCACCAAACATCTGTGCAAAAATATCATTTACATCGACACCACCGCCTGGGAAGCCACCTCCTCCCATGCCACCCATGCCTCCATCTAGGTCTGCACCAGAATCAAATCTAGCCTTCTTCTGAGGATCGCTAAGAATGGCATAAGCTTCACCCACTTCTTTGAATCGGGCTTCTGCTTTTTCATCATCAGGGTTCTTATCAGGATGAAGTTGAAGGGCAAGTTTACGGTATGCTTTTTTGATTTCAGTATCTGTAGCACTTTTGGATAAACCGAGTACCTTGTAATAATCTTTACGTAGAGATTTCTTTAATTCGAGTTCGGCCTTGCGTAATAAATTATGATATTCTATTTATATATATAGTTAAGTATAAGAACAGAGGGATGTGAATTGTTTCTGCATTACCTCTATTGGAGCTCTCAGATTGTGATAACTTTGTATAGTCTCTTACAGCTTCCTCATATTGCTCTGTTTCCATGTAACAAGCAGCTCGTCTACTATAAGCCTTTGTGAAATCTTCATCCAATTCAATTGCCTTGTCACAATCAACTAGGGCTTCATCGAATTTTTTTTGCTAATCGAAAAAGAATGAATATACAAAAACCTCAACTGTAAAAAACCATTTCTCACTCTCTCTCTCTCTCTCTCTCTCTCTCTCTCACTCACTCACCTTTTGTAAAACAGCAGCGCGGTTAGAATAAAGACGTGAATTCATATGATCATTTTCAGGATCAATGGCAAGTGCAGCAGTATAGGCCTCATAAGCATCTTGCAACATGTTTGCCTTAAAGCACTGGTTACCTTCCTCTTTTTGATTCTCAATCGCACGCGACATCTTGAGTAGATCACGGGCCTTTTTGAAATCAGGATCGCAACGAAGTGCTTCGACACAGTGTGCTGCTGTCTTTGTATTGTCACCTTGGCTATAGAATACACGTGCTCTCAAATAGAGAGCATCTGGGTTTTGTGAATCTAAGCGAATAAGGGAACTAAAGAAAAGAGTATAGAATTTTAGTATTCCATATGTGTCGGAAATGAAACATTATCATGATGAGCTCTTGATCAAAGAAACAGATGCTGCTTCTGGATCACTTTTTCTCTCAATAATAATACAAGATAAAAAAAAAAAAACTTACTTTACAATACGGCTTGCCTCCGAATAATTCTTCTCACCAAGAGCACACTCAGCCTGAAGCACCTTCCACTTTAAAGGAATCTTATCACCATCAACAAACTGAATAGCACGATCAAGACTATTACGAGCCAATGCATACTGACCGTTCTTTATAAAAGTATCGACCTGAGCCATATAGTTATAAACGTGTTGCAAGTTATTATAATCACGGCCAGAGACATTTGGATCTATTTCCAATGCTTTTTGTAATAAACGGTTGGCCTCTTCAAGATTGCCAAGGTTTAACTGACATTTTCCACCACGGAGGTATGCCTTGACATTATTACCATCCAGGTTGGTGGCAGTGCGACAGTCATTGGCTGCTTCCTTGTAATTCTTTTGCATCATGAGTGCCGCTGCACGGTTATTGTAATAGGTTGATGTGCTTGGAGAAGCCTCTACATTTATGTGTTAGCCTTTGTCTCCTTTTCACCCCACTTTTTTTTTTTATATTTTACCAATTGCTTGGCTATAAAGTTTGACAGCTTCATCATATTGACCCTTCTTATATTGCTCGTTGGCCAAAGTCTTAATTTCTTCTGGGTTCCTTTTTTTTTTTAAATTGTTGTAAAAAATAAGGTTAAGATAACTTTAATAATGATAGCAGATAATCAACGGGAGTAACTTACATTGGAGGATCGATATCCATGCTAGTCATCTTACTTTAATAGCTTTTAAAAGAGAGAGAGAGAGAGGGAGGAAGAAGGAAAGAAAAGAAAAAGATGAAAAAAGGGGGATAAGATGATAAAATAGTCACTTTTTTTTTTTTAGTTTTAGTTTTTGATTGATGCTATGGAACTTGCCAGAAAGAAAAAATACGGAGTTGAAATGAATCAATAAATAAAACCAATTATATTTACTCTTTCTTTTCTTTTTATTTTTCGTTCTATGATTTGTTCATTCATAAACAGTGCTTTAAACAAGTGTCTTTGATTGTCATTTCTTTATTCTGTTTGTTTTCAAGAAAGAAAAGGACGATTTTACTAGTGTTGCACCGTTATTATTTTTTTTTTCACAAAACTTTATGTTCAAAAAAGACATTATTTTTGTCTGTGTTATTATATTTCTTACTACGTACGAAATATTATAATTTAGTGAACTAAGTACATTATATAATGGACTACTAATACGTAAAATATAGATGAGAAAAATACTAATTTTTACTATATGTGAAAATACTTCTCAGTAAAAGCAAAAGAACAGTATGTAAGATATTTTTCAAAATTTTTAATTTTTTTTTTTTTTTTTTTTTCACTATCAATAAGTCAAATCCTATGCCTTGAAAGTAGCCAGTTTACTACTACCGAGGGGGGCATTTTATGTTCGAATTAAGTTAATTTGATTATTATAACTTAACACAAGATCAATGTAAATAAAAGAGAAAATTATTTGGGCGTGAAACAAACATTCCTTGTTCAGCCTTCTATATTTACAAATAATAATACGTTTATCCNNTTCTAGTAGTAATAATGTCCTTAGTCTTTACTATTAGGGAGAGAGATAAAATGACGAAGTTAAGACTAAGGACATTATTACTACTAGAAGCGGATAAACGTAGAAGTTTACATAAGACCTAACTATTACGACAACCGTATTTTTTCTGTGAAAGACCTTGACTTCATCTGTTGTATCTACATAATAATAGACACGTACTACCAGAAGAAAACATGACTCAACGTAGACTGTCGGAAGAAAGTACCTTTGCATGTGTACTTCTACATACACTACTTTTACTTAGACAGAAAAGTTTACAAGAAGGTGTAAATGTTGCCTTACCGTACTATTATATATTTCTTTACTTTTCTTCTTTCTTATACTGTTGATATTTTACAGTTCAAGATTAAAAACTGTCTTATTTTAAGAGGAGAGACGTGTAAGAAAGTAAATGATATTTTCCAT